>VZSV01000045.1:2919534-2942380 GCA_013398735.1 Nothocercus julius
GTGAAGGGATTATTTGGTGATTTTATTGCTTGTGTGCTTGCATATGCGATACAGATGCACAGAAGCTGGGCTTGCAGCCTGCGAACATCATCCTCACAACGTTCCGGCCCTGCTCCCGTTCCTGCTCTAATTCCTTTCTGCATGAGCAACAGTCTGTTCTTACAAGTAGGGTAATGAAGCAAATCCATATACCTGTGAAAAGGAGCTTAATGTTTTTAAAAATCAATTGACTTTGTTGCATCAAGATATTTTCAGAGTACCATTATTTGCTTGTATTTATGAAAGGATAGACAGCAGCTCAACAGCCAAGTGATCAAACAAATGCATATGAATGAAATAACAGAGTAATCAGCGTTAGCTGTCGAAATAAATATTTGCAGCAGGTTGCTGACAGGCAAGTGCTATAAAAAATAAATTGCAACTAATATTTTATTTTTGACTCAGCTTTTCAATTTAGGCAGCGTTCCAAATAGGTTCACTAGCCTTAATAATATCACAATATTTTAGGGTTAAATTTTATCCTTGGTGTATTGTGCCATGATTGGAAAAATTCTCTTACTAATGGTGATGAATTAGTGTGATAGCAGTGGAAGTTTGCTGATACCAAGGTAAAATAGCATAGTGCCAAGGCAAATTAGCCCTCCTGAAAAGTACTTTGCTATTTGGGATGCTGTTCCAAATCCCAGCAAATTCATTAGAGGCTCATCCAAATCAGGAATAAGCAGAAAGATTTTCTTATGATTTTCTTATATATATATATTCTTTTCCCCACGGTAAGAATTGTAAAAACATGGCATACCTGACAGAAGCACAAACATATAAACACCGCAGTATTTTAACACATCAATTCTACCTTTTGAAAATGCACATATATTTCCTGACTTTATTATCCTTTCCAAAAAAATATTGCTGGATACACAGAGTTTATTTTGTCTGTCACTTTTTTTTCTCAAACTGCAAAATAGTACTGAAAAAAATGAAAGGAAAGGAAAGGAAAGGAAAGGAAAGGAAAGGAAAGGAAAGGAAAGGAAAGGAAAGGAAAGGAAAGGAAAGGAAAGGAAAGGAAAGGAAAGNGAAAGGAAAGGAAAGGAAAGGAAAGGAAAGGAAAGGAAAGGAAAGGAAAGGAAAGGAAAGGAAAGGAAAGGAAAGGAAAGGAAAGGAAAGGAAAGATGTCACTTTACAATATGTTATTCAGTCTTATTTCAAATCATTAATAACTACTTTTTAGCTAAAGCATTTGGGATGCCATTTTGTTTCCAATTGCCTACATTATGTTTTTGTTTCAAGCCTTTATTTTCCTTCATTTTCCCTCCTTGTTCTCTATCTTATTTTATCTGTCTTTTACATTTCAATATCCTGTAGATTTTTCATTCTTCTCTGATTTTAAGAGGAAATGTTTTATTTTTTAAAGAAACACAAGAGTTTTGAAAACTCATTACTTTCTGGCAAAAGAAGAAATTTAGGACAGTTAAAGGAATCAATATATATTTCAGATTGCCTCTTTTTTTTTTCTGTTTTTTTTTTTGCCATTGCATTTTTTTTCTAAAACTGAAGAAATTAAAAGCTTACTAAAGAAACATAAAAAAATACAAAAATACACAAAATTTGAGCAAGCTGCAATGCTTGTTACTTTCCTATATTCTGTATTCCAAACAAAACGGTTTAATGGGAAGCAAAAATTAAAATAAAAATCAGATTTTTTTTTTCTGTTGTTAAACACAAAATGAAAGTGAATATTTGTTTTAAATAAGAAGAAAATGTGACTCTTAACTTCTGATCTCTGGCTGTAATATAAAAAAAATAAAATCAGAGAAACAAACAAAAATGTTTTCCTATGAAGCATAATGTGAGATAACAATTGGAGTGGTCCATTTGCTCTGCCCACAAATATAAATCCTCAAAACACAGGTGGAGAGTTATGTTTATGTTTGTGTGCCTATGTGGAGGAGTCATAGCCTTTTTTAACTTAGTATGTGATACATCTGCCAGTGAATATCAAAACTGAACTTTCTTTATACTACTTCATCTTGCGAATTTGCATTTGATTTGTTACTTGTTACAAAAATTCGTTTAAAGCTTTTTATTGTTGAAGAGTATCAATTACTGCCATGCTATGATATTGTTATAATAACAAAATTGTTACGGTTTTTGATTTATTATTTTTTGCCAGCCTTACAACTTAGCTTGTGTGCTTTTGTAACCTAAGCATCATGTAATTTATATTCTTCTCATATATGTAAACTTCGATTTCTTCTGACCTTCTCTGCACTGTAATCTTCTGAAATATTGTTGATAGTGTAACAAGATACAGATCTCCACCAACAGTGCTCACTGCACCTTGAAAATAGCTACAGATGCAAAAGTGTTATTTTCTTATTTTTTATTTTATTTATTTATTTTACTGGGTGTATTTCTTCTGCCTTTCAAGATACTTGCATAGCTTTTCTATACTGCTACAAAACTCTGGCACTTGCTCTTTCACCTGCATTAGCAACACTTTTCTGGTATAATAATCTGCCATTTCTGTGCTAATAGACTAGTTTTCAAAATCCATTGCGTTCATATATTTCTATTTCACAATTGTGTATGTTTGTAACTTTATTTCTGTATGACCAGGGTATACAGATGTTTGCAGAGTCAATAATGTATCTATAATAATAAATAATGTCCCATGCTCTGAAGCTTTACGGGGCTTTGATCTGGTAGGGAGTTGTACCTCATCTGGGGGACTGACAGCAAATATTTCCCTTCTCTTGATTTTCACAGCTGATACAATAGAAGACTAGAACTCATATAATACCTGATTTCCCAAGCTCCCAGCCTGATGGATAATTGTTGCCCAGAGGGGAAATTTCTTCCTAGCCTACACCAGCAAATGGTAGGTTTATATCACAAAACGTGAGGATTTATGCTCCAATCTATTCCACAGCGCTATCAGACTTGAAAAACTTCATTTGAGGAGCAGAGTTAATGTGCAGTTAGCAGTTTTACAGTATCTCACCTCTTTGTTCAGAATTTAGTGAGATCTCCTAAAAATATAAGCAGGATTCTGGCAAGCAGATATTCAACCTCCCTGAACTCAAACAAAGCAGGACCTACCACAACAGTATAATAACTTACCAAGGTTCTTCTCATATGCTCAGAAGATCTATCTGTCATTTGCTGGTCATCTTAACACTGTGGATTAATATATATATATACTAAAAATAAGTAATCATTAAAAAAGCACACATACTTTAGTTCCCTTTTTGCTGACCGGAAAATAACAAAAGGACAAATTACTCTGATAAATGCTAGCATGAAATTATGAGCCACGAGGACTAGGATATGGACAGACATTTCCGATGGCTGTTTAAGAGAATGTAGAGTAGTCTGCAGTGACTACCCCAAAAAGACAATAGATGTCAGTCATATGTGTGGTGTTTAGACATGTAAAAGCAGAGGGACTCTGCTAAACCCATCATCTGTACTAACTGTATAACCAACGAAAAGATGCGTGCACTTCATCCCATCCCTGAACAGTGGTAAATGGGGTGATTGATCCTCTGGGGTGTGGAGGGGAAAGCCTATATCTTTCTTTCCCTCAGGTACAAAACGACTAGGTCAGAATAGATTAATAACTTTTAGTTAGTCCAGCCTAAAAAAACCCAAATCCTTATATAGCAGATATGCTCTATTGCACTAATTTGGTGAAAATATCTTAGACACTCAGATTTTGATTTATTTTTCTTTTTTTATGTTGTTTACTGTTGAAAGAAACAAAGTATCTTGTAAAGTGCTACCTAAAATAATTGAAAACATAGGCGCCCAGCCTCTGATGACCATAACAGGTTTGGGTTTAATCTTTCTCAGTATCTAATTTTAAGAATAGCAAAGTCAATTTGATTTTGTTCATTTTCTTCATTTTTCCTCTGTTGAAGAAGTCACCTGGCTATCGGTATTAGTACCTAGTTGGAAAGCAGCCGACTTGAAACTAAAGAAAACAGATGTGGTAAGAACCCATCATAGAAGGATTTTTGTCACCTTTTGTGTTATTATGACCTCACATTTTCCAACTGTCCTATATAACATAGAAGGGAAGAAATCCTCCTAATATAAGATTACAGGTAGGATCAGGTTTGTCAAAAGACTAAACTATTGACTAATTTTTATAGGCTGGAGTCTTTGAAAGATAGAAGAGTTACTAGAAAAGTTAAAGGCAGGCAAGAGGACAGAGGGGTCTGGAGGCAGAAATGCTCGTTTTGTATATAATGTAGCAATCGTAATTTGCACAGAGCACTAATATTTTGAAGAGAGGTATAGAGATGAAAGCCATACGCTTGATGCCTTTCTCAGAACTCTGTGATTGCTAAAGAGCCTTCTGTGCTAGGACAAGAGACAATCTCTTTCGAGAACATTTATTCCCTGAAGGCCCATTTATTCTGGATGATTATGTTTACAGTTATGTTAAGATAAAATTCATAATGAAACACTATCTTCTGGAAAATCTAAAAAAATCATTATCTCAAATTTGTAAAAATTTTGTAAAAAGATTTCCACATGCACTGGTGGGACTTGGTGTTTGACTCAATAAAACACCTATTTTCCCTTTCAATACTTTGTAATTTTCTTCCACTGGGATTACAGATAACTTAAAAAAAGAAAAGAAAAGAAGAAAATATAGAGAAATAAATGTAAAATGTTGGGAGACATAAGGAAGAAATACAGAAAGAATAGCACTCGCCATCAGCTAAGAAAGGGACTGTTGCTCAAACTTAGAGATATAACATGATGAGCTTCTACTTTTATATGAAGTAATCAGTAAACGTGTAATTCATTTATAATATCACAGTTGTACTGTACCTGTCAGCAAACACATGAACGAAAGCAGGTTTTATGCTTAACATGCTTTGAAGACTTGGGGCACAAGAGGTTTCTTATAGTGGCTTTGCCACGTACCTCCTAACTGACCTCTGACAAGTCGTTTCATCTTTTGTGTCTCTATTTCCATCACATTAAGTGGGAAGAATAACAAAAGAAATTAATTATAAAGGTTAATTCATATAGACCTGTAAACTGTGTTCATTCTGAGGCACTAAGTGCCATGAAGAGACCATATAAAGAGTAATAAAAAACCTCAGATAGAAAAGGCATAGTTAACCGCTATTTCTGCAGTAGACTGCCACCTTCACTCAAAATTATTTTTGCAATATATAGTCTTTGTATTCATGGCAATATACTTTCTGTTACACTTAAGGATAGTACAGCTGCATGGCTTGGGACGAGTCTAATACTGCCTGGATGAAGCTGAGTCTCTCTGTTATTACACAGTTATTATCATGCCATCATGGAGAGATGTTTAACAGTGTGTAGTCTTTCATTGTTGTGATCTGTGATAGGAAAAACAAAGAAGGAAAAATGAGCACCAAAAGAAAAGGAAAAAAAAAAAAAAAGGAAAACTTGCTCTGATGGCTCAGTGGAAAAGCCATGAATGAATTGAGCAGTGCCAAATTTTGCCTTCCCTGGAATTTGTTGATATTATTCCCTATTCAGACTATGCTGAGGAGTAAAGGGAAGGGAGGCATGGTAGTGCATAGACATGGTATGCAAAACCTACAAAACATGGGATTAAATTATGAACAGACTTTAAATGTTTAAAGTAAGTATATTAAAACAAACCGTTATTTTAGTAAGGCAGTTCACCTCACTTTGCCTCACCTCACCAAGCCAGAATTCCCCTAAAATCCAACTCCACCTCAGCAGCGTGTTGCATGTCCTATGTCCAGGGAATTTATCAAGGAATATATGTGAAATGCCCTCATGGAAGCTATTTGTAAAATGCATTATTATTATTATTATTAATTATTATCGATTATTATTGTTGCTATTCTTTAGCACTCAAAATTTCTCTTGTGGCTCAGGTCTGAGTATGTTGTATGAATGTGAATGAGATGTATGAATACTTAACAGAAATATGGAAAATCATTCCCCCTCCCTGCTGAAAGCATCGGGAAGAGTAGACTTTTTATTAGATTTCTGATCCTTTTGGTCAGCATAAAAATACCTCAACAGGAGCCTTTCTCAGGATATCTCAGCAATTTCTCTTCTGTCCTACCTAGAACCAAAGGATCAAATAAAATAGAAAACAAATGAGAAAAATAAAAGGTAACTGAATATTTCACAGTCCTTAAAGATGTTCATTCAAAGTAAGATACTTCAGAGCATTCTCAGTCTCTAGGTGGCAGGGAGGCTGTTTTAAAACTTGTTTTCTGTATATTAGCAAAAACTACCTCGGAAATGGCTGACTTTACTAATGCTTCTATTGCTTGTTTTACATGACTGTCACTTGCATTGCGAGGTCAGTAATGCAGCTAACAGATGGTGCAGCATGACCAGCAACCATGAGGGATAGTTTGCTAACAGAAGAGGACAGGATTTTTCAGGATTTCCCTTGCATATTGCAGGCCTTGTTTGTTTGTTTGTTTGTTTGTTTGTTTGTTTCATTTTGGACAGACTACATCTCCTTGGCCTCAGCTTCATGGCATTTTGTCTGTGGATGAGGATGAGTCCAACACTGGTAACAAATCTCTTTTACTTTGTATTAGAGTTGTAGCTTTGGAAAACAAGTAACACCAGCTGGGTTATCTCCATTGCCTGTACCTTGAGTGGCCCAGGATGTTATGGGGAGACAACATCTCGTTGTGCTATTTAGCGGAGGTGGCACTGGAGCAAAAGCTCTCTAAATGCTGCCATCTTCATAACCTTAAGATTTAATGCACTAAACAGAATATTCTGTATTATTGCAAAGTATGGCAATGAGCTTGCAAAAGTTGTGAGGCTTTTGGAGTCTAAAAGCACTCTACCATGGGCTTCTGGAGCTGCTGTTTTGCAGACAGCTCATAGGTTGCTTTTGCTATTAGAAGCTGTTTCCAACAGGATGGTGAACCTATTCTTTAGAAAATGTTTGGTGAAACTTTATGACTTCTTCAAATATAGAAACTCATTCAAATCTATAGCCTATATCAAACTGGTAAGAATATCTCCATAAGCCTGACTTCTGAGCTCAAACAATCAACAAAGCACTTACCAGCGTACATAGCAAAACAGTAAACCTGATATTTAGTTAAGTAAGAGAGAACTTAAGCATACAGTGAAATTCATTTCTAAGTTGGGATATCAGATTCATTAACTGACGTATTTCCAAATGTTTTAAAATTTAATACTCCTCTTTAGTTATTTTTAATTAAGATCTTTCCTGAAGATGGAATTGATTCTTCTTGGACTATTCTGTGCCAAGTGTGAGATGTCTTCCTCATCACTGAATGGGCTGTGCAGCTTTGCCATATATCTGCATTAGCACAGAAAGAACAGCATGCTTTGATTAGTTATGCAGATTAGTCACTGACTCACTCGAAGATACTTCTAGTAGGTGACTCAGTAATGTACCTGTTCATAAAGCAGCAACCAAACTTTCAATGTTCACTTCCAGAAGCCCTTTATCAGAAGTAATTCACTTTCTATGGAAGACTCCCTCCGAATATTATTTGATGCATCCAGTGTGAATTCTTATTGTCATGATATTTATTATACAAAGTTCAGGCACTATTGCAGGCAATGTCTAACCCCATCACAAGCCCCGAAGAGAAAACAGCGTAGTGTCTTATATAGCTATAACTGTAAAGAAGTATAAAGGAGTTATAAAAAGTTCTTCCTCAGAAGGAAGTGGCTTTTTGCCTGATGGCACTGTCAAAATAGCTAAGCCAATATTAACTGACCAGAAAAGCAGGAGCAGGGTCTCAAACATGGAGCACTGGATTCTAACGTTTTATGTCTGCACAGCCTTGAGTAGATAAATAGTTTTTACTGCATCTCTGTTTACCGCACAATAAAGTAATAGTTAAATACTGCATTTCATGAAGACCCATCTTAGGAACTTCTCAGTCTTTAACCAAACATAATGATCACAGAGGAATAAAAGAAAAATCACACCTTTCTGGACATAAGGCCTTACTTTTTAGTTCAAAGTATCATTATGTTGAATACCCCCAGGGAAAGCTTTCATAAAATGTGCAATGTGTAAAACGTGCAATGATATGAATAGAGGCTGAACACCTTCCAAAATGCATTGCAATTAAGTTTGGTGCCAGGAACCTAGTGCTTTAGAATGCCAGTATTCTCAGTGTCACACACAAAAGCCAGCAAACACCTACTTACTTTTTGACTTACCCAGTTGCCATTTCGCTCTCAGGCGTATTTTACCTAGGAAACAACACCCCAGCAGCTCAGCAGTTCTAGCGTGGTAGATGACATGGGTTGCCACTTACAATGGAGACAAAGAACCCTCAGACTCTTATGAGTGCAATAAGAGTTACTATTACAACATAGAACTAGACGCCAATCCAAATGACAGGAAAAAAAAAAAAAAAAACACACTTCTTGGTCTTTACCATCTTTTCTTATGCTTTAGTCACCAGTAACATTCAGGAACATCATAACTTGGACACCCCAATCCCCCTGATTAAGCAGTTCCCATTGACAAAGAAGGGCATTACATTTTGTAGGAACACAGGGAATATTCTTTTAAATTTTAAATAATGATGAAATGGTATCTATTGCTGTTACTGTGCTTTCTAGAAAGTAAAAACTGGAAAGGAAAATATACTGAAGTACAACATCAGATTTTTTAAGAAGCAGGTATCAAAACTGCTTATGTTTTTTCTATTGTTTAGTTGGTATGTTTTCAAAGACACAGGAAAAAATAAATAAGTGTTTTCCACCTAAACCCCTGAGTGCTCAGATGTTGAAAGAATGTTTTGATTAAAAATCTCTAACCAAATCAGAGTCTACATTTTCAGTTATAGTATAGTACAGTATATTTAGTACTTTCAAATCTCTTCTCTGAAAAGACATTTTCTGTTTCAGCCTGTTTGCAGAGGAATGCCTTGGAGAATGAAGTATTACCACATGGTTTATGTAAAAGAAATGAAATAGCATGTCTCTGTTTAAAGCATAATTCAAAGAGGTCCGATTCAAGTGCCAAAGACTACATTTGTCCTGATAAACCAAACTGAGTTAAGACATATGCTTAAGCATATGATCTGGCACATGATCTTCTACAGTATTTAAGGATGATCTTGTCTATGACACAGATTTGGCTTGTCGTAGACCAATAGTTTTGCTTAGTCCTGTCCCTGAAAATCCCTAAGAAGAGATTCAAAAACAGAATGTGAAAGAGAGGGTTCTCAAAAGGCCATCCCATTTGAGGTCAGGCAAAGACAAGGAAGAGTGCTTGGTAATAAGTGCTCAGTACCAGACAGAAGGTCCTACCATTGATCCTCTCCCATTCAAATCATCACAAGAGGGTGGTGATTTTCACAAAATTTTATATTTATGGACAAGAATAAATGGAGAAGAATCATGCCCCTTCTCATTGAGCTAAGACAACAGCTATTGGGATGCAATACACCAATAACTGGTGTAAGGTTGAGATCCTAAGCACAAGCAGTGCCAAACAGCAATGCAACCAGCCCCTATCACCCACGCAGTTGTCACTCTGAGTCTCCCTGCTCTGCTCTCCGACACCATGAGTGGCCTGACCCGGCTTTCCACCTCCTCACCTTGTCTTGCTTCCTCTTCTCTTTGTCATGTTACACCCATTTAGTTAAAACACTGCATATCATCTTGTAGATGCTACTAAAACCTGTTTCTTTACTGCTGAGAGACTACTAGTTTGTTCAATAATACAGGCTGAAATCTTTAATGAAGTTTAGCATTGGTTTATTCAGAAGAAATCTATTTCTAACTGATTTCCAAAGAAAAGTTTAATTAAAAAGAATATATTTGACTTTGTAGCCTTTTGCGTTAGTTCATCTAATTTGAATTCAAATGAGACCTGAAGATAAACCATTATATTCTAAAAGTCAGGAATATGAATCAGGAATATAAATATCGGCATTTGATCCTTGATACTATTACAAGATGGAGTCAGTGTTTGGGACAGTCACAACAACCTGTAGAATACCTCCTTGCAGAAAATGTTTCAAACTTAAAAATTAAAAGAACATAAGAAAATTGGTAAAGGCAGAGTATATATTTACATCAGCCAAAAGTATTCCTTTTTTTTTTCCTTCTTTTTTGGGTGCTAAATAGCATCCAAAGTTAAGAGTTTAAAACATAGGTTTTATCCTAGCTGTCATTTGCTGTGGCCTTTTTGGCTCTACTCCTTGTTATAGTACTTTGATACTTTCCCAAATGTGTATTAAGCAGTTGGACTCACAGTTTTCATGACTTCTCCCCTCTAGTCTTGCTTCTTACTCTGAACTCCAAAATGAGACCATATTCCCTTCTGATTGTTTCTGCTGTTGTTACTATTAACATTTGTTTTCGTCAAACAATATCAAGGAATGTCTGAAAAATCAATGTTTAATAAATTATAGTAATGTTTTCAATTTCCTGTCATCTGCTTTAATGTACATGTGTTCCCTGTCATTTCTCATTACTTTCTAAATACATCTTGTTATCAGTGAGGTATAACTTAATGTACAGCTAACTCTTTCCTGGGTGACCTTAAAGAATACACTACTGGGGATGCTGCACAGAAGAGTCCTTCCTTCTTTGCAGTGAAGGTGACAGAAGCTTGGAAGTAGCAGCACAAAACTTCAACAAGGACTTTCACACCTGGGTAAATGTCCTGGAAAAAAAAAATAAAAAGAAATATTTAGGCAGAAGAAATTTATTTTGCCTGCAAGTGTGTGCCAAACAGACTTTTTCCTTGCTTCTGTTTGGCAAAAGCAGATTCTTAAGCCTAAATCAGTACAAATGGGACACACAGAATTTGCTTAGTAGCTTAGTACATGTATTTATAAATATCTATTTATATATATATATATTTCTATATTAAGTTCACTGGCTGACAGAAAAGTTCAAATAAACTGAAGCTGTAACTTATATGATTCAAGTAAATGTATACTTCTCCCCCAAGGGATATGCTTCAAGAAGTTGCCTGATGTAACAAAAGTTAGAGGAAGAGTACAAAGGTACAAGACAATGAACTGAAAGTCTTCATTCTCCTGAGGAGATTAATCCAGTCATCTGCTCACATCCAAAGAGTTCTCTTAGTCATGTTCGGTATTTCTATAATTTCAGTTGAGCTAAACTCCTGCAAGTTTACTGTGGAGAATAACTTTTAAAACCTAACAAGTAATGAACTTGAACCCTTGAAGAATGTGAAGCCTTGCCTTAAGTTTCCACCACTTGACTGTCTAATAGATTGGTCACAGCTGCTCACTAAATCTTATCAAACCCAACAGGACAGCCCATGAAAAAGGATGGGGTCACCTAAATGGTGATGACGGGACTCATCCCATAGACGTATTTTCATAGTGATTCTTCCAGCCACTTGTTAAGTTTGATTGTACTTTACTCATTTCTTCTTCTGTTTAATAGCATTAAATAGCAATTGCTAGAGCATTCAAATGTTTCTCTTCCCAGATGTGTTAAAGCCTGAGGTCAGCCTTTTTACATGCATAAAACTCTACAGACCCACATTTACCGAGGGCTTGGGAAATGGCAGAGGCAGGCAAGTAGTGAATGTGGGAATGAGGGCCAGCCCACTCATCCCAATCCTGAAGACACTGAAAAGACTGTGAACTCCCACATAGATTTCTGCATTCAATTCATTACCAGTTGGTACTTAGAGATAACATTATGGAAGTTTTTTGTTTCTCCACTTGGCTTTAATTGCCTTCCTTATTAGGATTTATCTTTCTGATATGGCAAAATATTATTTCAATAGATGCTGCAATGTTATGCAAAAGGAGTAGAAAATTATTTCCCATAGAATATTATTAATGAATGTTTACGAGTTTCAATACTAGCAATTTAAAAGGCTTGGAAGATACCTTTCTTGAGAGCTCAATTCAACACGATAGACGTCTGGTTTAAAATAAACTAAGCTTCATGTTTGGGTTTTTTTTTTTTTTTTTCCTCTGGAATATATGAAACTGTTCTTCAAATGCTAACTAATCTAACCCGTTTTGTATTGAATCATGAATGCATTTTAATTCACTATTCAAACTGTCACAGCAATGAATATTTTTGCATCCCTAGCAATATGTTAAAAGAGGGCTTTTTGCTGCTTTTTTTTTTTAACTTCTGCAATTTCTTTTATACAGTCTGATTAAAATCCAATTAATTACAAACACAATTAAACCTTTCTAACACAGTTTGCAGAAGAGGGTCTGATGGAAGTAAAGTTGTCAATCACAGATCCAATAGGGAGCACTAACTTGTCATCTCCCTAACTTTCAGCCAGTAAAAATGTGAAGCTAAAAAAATGACATTAATAGTCTACTGCCATATGCGAGCTCATTAGGAAATATCTCACTTGTTTGGTTGTTGTTCGCCTTATCATCAGATCAATTTTGTTTATATGGCACCTTTCTTGACATAGTCATCCCAGGGCGCTTCACAATAATAAGTGTACATATAATAAAAAGGCAGTTAAAACTACAATAAAATCCAAATTAAACATTAATGTACAATCCAATCTTACTGCAAAATCAGTGCTGCCAAAAACTGATTTGATGGCACCCAAACTTTCTTTAAATTTTATTTTCATTGGTGTTTTGAAATTTTATAAAACTAATAAAAATTATGGCCATAATAAATAACAAATGAAGAGTATGTATGACATGCATTACAAATTCCCCCTTCTAGATTGCCAGTTGGCATAAATCAGTATTGCCTTGCTGACCTCTGTGAGGTTATAACAAATAATGCTATTTGGAGATTGGGTTCATTATACATTTTCATGAAACTTGTAGACCAGAATATTTTCTGTGTCATACAGTTTTTTTGTGTGTGTTTTTATTGTTTGTGGAGGGGCTAGGCCTTTTTATCTTTAATGACATCACTGAGAGTTCCCTGGAAAGGGGGTGTGTGAACCTTTTCCTTCAGAAGGAAGAAAGTAGGAGTAACTTCCTTTCTTTGGGATGAGGTGAAGTTTAGAGCATTTCTGCATGCTCAGGTCTTTTCTCCAACTATGAACAAACAAATCTGAGTCAGCTCATATCTTAGCACAGAGTAGTGTAGTCACTTAGTCATGAGCTATTAAGGCATGCATGTGTCATGAGGGCAAAGGGAAAGAAGACGAAGGCAAACAAATCTCCACGCTTTCTATAGAAAGCATGGTGTTGGGCAGAAAGGAGTTGGTAAGGAGTAAACTTCATTGGATATAGTGCAGAAAATGCCAACACTGAAGTGTGCTCCATCTCAGACCATGAAGAAACATCTGCACTGACTTGACCCTGCTACTATGCATCTAGCATGCCAATCCTCCTACCTCTACCCCCAAATTCATCTAGCGCTATTTAATAATAATAGACATAAAATAGGCACTACCTGCATCTGGCACAATGGAATGCTGGAGTCAAAATGGGAATGGCTCAGGAAGTGTCGTGTTGGCAGGTTGATATAGAAGGAGTCTACAGGATAACAGTTCAGTTTAACCTCAGAGGAGTACCCAAACTGCACTGGCACTTTCTCTAAGCCTGACTCAAACATGCAAATGAATTGTGGCCATCTCAGATTTACAATACGTGAAACTGCTGATTCCATAGACTTTATCCTATCATGTGGTTAGGAGAAAAAATGTAAAGTAGATGGACTAGTTCCAAGGATAAGCATATTTAGACTAGGATAGACGTAAATAAATAAATAAATAAATAAATAAATAATTCCTGTGGTCTTCTGAATCTAAAATAACTTTGACAGACAAAGCACAAAGGAAGAACTAAGAAGGGGTAACTAAGAACTTTCAGTGTGTACTGCAGAAGAATCGATCAAAATACAGAATGACTCATCTGCTCCAGCCCAAGCTCTAAATCTTAGAATAGGTTTGTTTCTGTGTGTAACATATCTCAGAAGGGCTTGGATCACTTGTGACCAGGATGTAAAAGTGTTAATGGTCTCCAGAAGCATTGCTGAAAATGCTTAGAAACAGTTCAAAGCCAACAGAAGATTGCTGTTGGACTGAAAAAGGACATGAGAGAAAGCCTAGGCAGAGGGAAAAGAAAGAATGGTCACACAGATATCCCATGCAAAACTGATTAGCCATAGAATGCGATCTGGGCATCTCCACTCTGCCCTTTTACCAGTCTAAATTCAGCCTGAGAGGACACTGCTTACTAATCTCATCCGCTGTCGTAGCACCTGTGTTGAGATACTTCTAGAAAAGGATCCCAGTCTTTATGCCATATTGGTCATGCAATATCCAGCTAGAATAGGTAGATGCTGCTAGGACAGAAGTACAGAAGCTAAACATACTCTAAAAGTGCTGCAAAAGGAAAGGCACAGATTTTTGAGAACCCTGTAGGCTGCCAGCACCTACAAGACTTGAATGTTTGAACGTGCACTGGAGGCTCTATACAGCTGTTGTTAACAGGAGTCTGGGACATAGTTAGGCCTGAGCTGCCAGGCAGATAGACTGCGCTTGAAAAAATATGAAAATCTTAGCCTAAAACTTGATTTCAAATAAAAAAAACAATAAAAGTAAATTCTAGATAGCTGTTTAAGCATGTGCATGTACTTAACTCCCATTGAAGGCAAGTGAACTTTAGCGGTGATTATGTCTCTAAGTATTTCTTTTTCTAATAATGATAATCTTAAGCACATATTTACATTACTTTCCTAAATGGCTGGCCCTAGTCACTTATGATCACATCCAAAGCTTCAACATCTGATCTAGTTACTTGAGACACGCTATGTAGGCAGTGAAGGGAACCAGGATGTGATTTATTTGATTTGCCTCAGATGGCTGTTTTAGGGTGAGGTGAAGCTTGTCTTATGAGTTCTTATTTTCTTCCACTGATTATAGAGGGAATCTACTATGACTACCTAGATGTTTACATTTGATCACATCTTCATCTTGTACTGTCTAAAGACAGTAAGGAGTCAATACTCTAGCCAAGGATAAAATATTTTTATCCAGAAATTCCTCTGCTCCAACCCTTAGGCAGTCTCCCTTCGCTGTGTTTTTTTAAACAAAAGGATGTCACTTTTCACTAGTGGCTAATTCAGTTGCGAAGTAAAGTGAATGACTGGGAAGGGTGTAATAATTACAGCGCAATACGATGATCCTCTAGTGTATTCCCTGCAGAAGTATGATCTCAGAGAATTTCTGCTAGGCCCTCTTCAAGTAATTACTGTCAATTCATGCTTATCTGCCAGCTCTCTCACCAGGTTTTCTTTCTCTTGCCTCTCTTAGTGGAGATACCGACTCTGACAAAAGGAGCCATTTGTCAAAGAGCCAGCACGCCAACTTTGCTTTCCCATTTCTTCATCAAAATTATGCAAGAGATTACTGTCCAGTCTGGACCAATACGTACTTTATCATCTAAATAATAAAGTATATAATAAGCAATAACAAATGGACATTAGCAGTAGCAGATACAGGTATGCCAGTCAGCAGAAGGCTGCTTACCCAAAACATTTCTAGATACCTTCACTTCAAACATTTAAAATCACAGAAGGGTTTTAAACAGAGCTCCAAGGTTAAGTAATTAGCTGAAAAGTCTGTATTTGTAAAAGTTCAAAGAGGCTTTTGAAGAATGTATGTAAACTGTCCTAAGGAGCCATCCTGGAAGTGAGAATTGGCTCCAGGGTTTCTCTCCAAAGACGAATTTTGCTTATCTGTAAGAGACCAAGGGATCAATTTACTTGAGTGTCACAATGATGACTATGACTTCAGCCTGACCTCGGCGGAGTAATAATTATATATTCATTTTCGTATTAAGCATATTCCATATTTATTTACTTACCCAGGCTTTGGACAAGGGATTCTCTGCTTTTTTGAAGTTTGTGCAAAGGCCTTCAAGCTTAGTCAGTAACAAATTCAAACGCTTTATTGATTTGTCTAATGGCAAATGATTCCTAAATCATGCACGAACAACTAGGTTAGCTAGTTTTTAGCGGACTTTGTTCAGGCCACCTGTAAGAGTAGCAAAAAGGTCTAGTATTTAAAAGGTTTTACTGTATAGTATTGCCAATCACAAATGTACAGGAGTCAGGAGAAAATGGCATATCTGGATGCTGGCAATTGAATCCCAAGGTCTGTACAACAATATATTGGGACCTATAGTCTCATCTTCATTTTTTAGGTTACAGAGCAGACATGATAATGCTAAATTTTCTGGGGGTCACCATGATCTGAGAATTCACTTTCTATATAATATCTGGTAGATGATTTCAGCAGCTAATTCCTTAGATTTGAGCACTGCCTAAGGATCATGAGAACTTCAGCATCCATCCAAATCATTCTGCTCTTTCGGCTACTGTCATGATGCAGGACGCAAGTCCAGACTTAGGACTCGCACACCCTGCTCCAAAACTGGCCTTGCACACACGTCTGAGCCACGAGAAAGATCTGCAGTTTGACATTTTTTTAGGAATGCTCATGAGATATTGTTTCCATTTCCTGATAGGCAGTATTAACCTCCTTCACTCGACAGTGACAGTCTTTATAGCACAAATCTTGATTTCAGGTCTACATACATGACATGCGAAGGGTAAAAAAAAGAATGAAACAGAGAAAATGTAGAGCTCTGTACTCTTCAGCCTTCAGCTTCAGCTTTCTCATATGCTGTCATATGCCTCAGGTTTTGGGTACATTAGTAGCTTAGATTGGTTGCCAAAAAATTGACCCCCAAAACACAGTCTTCCCCATACGTGTCCCTGTTCCTTCAAGACATGTAATCTCTGGAGAGAGATACATGGAGGAGGAGAGATAATCTTCTTTTATTTATTTTTCTCCTCTCTTTTATTTTTTTCCCCTTGGCATCGCGAGTAGTTCATCCAGTAACTCACTAGTTACCACATTTTTAAAATCTTTAGTCTTTTGGTGGCTGAAGAACTGAGCAATGCCCTCTGAGGACTTACACAAACATGTCAGTTCTTTGCAGAATATCCCCTGATTTTGTCAGTTGCATGAGCTAATGCCAGTGAAGCTCCAGTGCTTTGGAAGAAAAGCCAGGGGCACCTTGAGGGTTTTATTTTTTATTTTTTTGTAAAGTTCAAGATGATTAATTATATGGGACTCAAGATATGTAAAAGTTATCCAAGTTTTCACCATTAATCACATAAATGAACAGAAAATAATTAGTTCGTAGTGACTTTCTGGCTTATTATAATCAGCCCAACTCAAATCGACTTAGCCCACAGAGCCAAATATAGCAAGGAAAAAAACCTTGAGGCATTTTTTCGCTATGTGTTGCCTGTTATCACACAGTGAGGTTTCTGTTCAAATGATGTGCCTTATTAAGGCAGGCGAAACCCATTTAAACAATGTATCAGAAATGCAGACAAGCTGCAGAAAAATGCATGTATAAAGGGTATATTTTTCTTGAAATCTATTGATAGCTAAGCCTGCTAAAACTTTAGAAAATGTGTTTCCTAATGCACTGACATTACAATTTTCTAGTAATACAATTGGCTTTTTTTTTTTTTTGCAGTTACTTTCTTCCCTTTTTCCTTCCCCTTGTAATGGGCTTGAAGAATGGCAATTATTCCCTTTTATTTTACTGTCTTAAACCATGTGCTTATTAGAATAAATGTTATCATTACCCTTTTTATTTTATGATTATTAATTTTTTATTTGATTGCCAATACTTTTACTGTAGGCTTAAAGTCCTGAATATTACATGTGATGGCACAATAATAAAATGGAAAAGCTTGGGAATGATTCTTTCTTTCTTTTTCTTAATAAACATAATTTTAATTCTTAGAAATCTAAGCTGAAGGTGGATATCCCAAGTCATACCCAGACTGTTAATTGTTCTGCCATCTATGTAGCTGAGACCTCAGTACCTCTAGCATTTTGACCATTTGCCTGTTCTCAAATCGCACTTCAGTCTATGTGTTCAGATTTGAATCTTTAAGCACTTTTAGCACTTTAAGCAAAGTGACTTATTTAGGGGGTGCAGAGGAAGGTTTTCAGTGCCACATACGACCAGGGCTTAGATGTTGAGTCGTGAGAGGCACATAATTCAGGACAACTAAGATAGGGTCCCAGGACTTCCACCTGGCAGCAGCAGTGAAGAAGCAAGGCACAGCAGAACATCAGGCACTCTCAAACCAGCTTTTTGCCCTGCAATTTCACTCTGGTGATGCAGCAAACAAAACTCTCTTGTCTTGAAAGCTCCCCAGAACTATAACATGCAGATTGGACAATTATTTCATTTAAAAGCCTTCTCTGAAGATGACATATTTCAAAGGCAGATGTGGACACAGTTCTAAGTAACAGGAGCAAAGTCAATAAGTGTAGACTCCAGCAGTAGGGAATAATGGCATGATGATGGAGGGGAGGTGGACGCTTCAGTTTCACCCTCAGTACTGAATCTGTAAATCTGCAGTTCACAGCAACTGCTTAACCTGGGCATCATTACAAAAATAAGCCTATAAATGAGATCATTAGATGACTCAGATGCCTGAAAATTATCTACCTCTATTTTAAAAGCCTGCATTTTTTCCCATGTGCTGTGCAGTAGAAGTGTTAGTTTTTTTTTGGTATGGACTTTAAAACACTGAGCATGGAGCTACCTAAAGCCAGTGAACTGAGCAGGCATCACCCTTGCAGCTAACTAATAAGAAATGCTGAAAAGAGAATTCAGCCTTACCCTTCCCTATCTTGAATTTGGTACTTTCACCTGAATATAGTCTCCAATAAATGAAAGCAGGGCTCACTGCTTTTAAGATATTGCTGGCAAAAAGATGGCATCATATATAAAACCCTGCTTGGCGGAGATCATACAGAAAATAAAAATACGTAGTTTGGGTCTTTCTTCATCTTGGGAAGATTTGCCCATTTCAGAGATTCAATCTCTGCTCCAGTTTTTCCAAGAGGAACCTTCAAATTAAATTGACAGTGAATAAAATATACAAACTATCCTGGGAACAGAGAATAGCATCCATGTTTTAGAACATAAGAACTGACAGTATCCATTTGTGAAAGTGAGTAGCGGTGGATGCTTAGAAAAAGAATATGTGGGATGAGGTAAGAATAGCAAATCGCTTGAAACACTCAGCACAGTTCCAGCAATTAGGGTTTCAGATTTTTCTGGAGATGGAAGCTGCATCTAACCTCTAATAGCTGCTCCACTTGTAAAGAACTGATTCAAGGGCCACAACTGAACTCCGTATTTGTATCAGGAATGGTACCAATAATTGCAAAAACACAACCAAAACATGACTGATTGCTAAAATAAGGAAATGTAACTATTTATGTAGGTGATGTCCCCACTGAAATCTATTTTCTGGTTCATGCTCATCCCTCAGCCCATGAGTCCATGTCTTGGCAACTCAGAAAGTTTCACAACCCGCTGGCTATGGGAGCAGACAGAGAATTACATCATGCAAGTGAGATTCTCAGCTCTGCTACTGACCTGTGTAACCTTTTGCTTTTCTGCACGTTTTGACTATTCAGGCTGAAAATCTTCAGGACAATGCCAGTCTGCTATTACGTTTGCACAATTCCTGGTACAAAAGCGAATAGATCGCAGCTGGAGCCCCTAGCCACCAATAATATAAATAATAATAGATTTCATTTTCTCTAAACAGCAATGCAAATGCATCAAATAGGGTCATAACATAAAGATTTGTAATAAAATAATAATAAAAAATTGAAATACTATTGCTAATAAAACATCTTTTCAAGTTTCCTCTCTTATGGTACATATGTATGTGTGCTTGTGAGTGTGAGTGTGTGTGTGTCCCAAACACAACAGAATCAAATTAAATTTTGCATATTATATCAAAACAAGTACAATCACAGTAACCATTTATTTCTCAGCATTTTCATTTCTTTTTTTAATGAACTTTCCCTAAGGACATTCTCACAATTGAGCATTTATTTATTATAAACAACAAAAGGAATTTTGATTGTTCCAGCTGTGGCAAAGAAATGTACTTTGATAAGCATACAGTACATAGATGAGAATAACAGCAAATTGAGTAATTAAAAGCTTTGCAGTATGAGGGTGAAATTGTCCACTGACATTTCTGTGCTGAATTTAATGTCATTATGCTACAAAAGCTGGGCCTCAGAAAAGGAGGGAGATCAGGAACAACTGAACTTATTTTCCCATTTTTCTGGAAGAAGTTCTTATCATTCGTTTTAAGCATAAAGATCTACTGCCTAATAGGAAATTTCAGTCTATTTGACCTAAAATAAATTATTGAAAATAGTAGACTATAAACTATATAAAAATATAAAAGTATGATTTTCATATTTATGCACATGATGAAAACTAAAATGACAGTTGTAGTATACAGTAGGTACAAGACCACCATTTTGGGGGGGATGAGGATACGTGAACAAGTTGCCCTGAAGTAAAAAGTGCCTCTCCACCTGCTTCTTCACATTAATCTTTGTTACTCATGCTTTCACCATGTTGTGATTGCAGCATTTCTGTATAGTGGAAGAGGACAATCTATATCACACACAGAGTGAAATAAAAAGAAGGTACCATAGCAGACCGTGTATCTATTCAGGACTATGTAAAGAACTACCAGATCATTAAGCATTGATTATGCATGGCACTACTGCAAAAATTACATTCTTAGTATGACAAAAAATACTCTCAGTTTTAAAAACTTTTTTTTTTAATATTGTGATTACCTTGCAATATCAAAATTCATGTCTTAAGAATTCACAATCAGTTAATAACTAGATAGCAGTTTAGCAGTGATAAATGTCTCTTCAGCTTTTATTTTTTCTGTTTTGCAAGAATAACAGGTATTTTTTCTGTAGGGGTCAAATAACACGGAGAAGGATGGGAGAAGTCCTCTTACTCAGGCCAGTGTGGCAAGATCTAAAAGCACTGATGAGAAATGATGCAAATTTTTCCCTGCCTTGAATATGTATTCTGGGTAACAGTAACATCTTTCCTATTTCAAGCTTAGGTTTGGCATATAATGTTTTTGTTTAATTTTTCAAAGAACTGCCATCACTAAGCTGCAAATTTTCACTCTTTAGTGACCAGAAGCCAAACTGAGTCCCTATACACTGTCTGTGGCAGGGCAACACTGTAGTTTCAGGAGCTTTTCTGAAGGAAGGTAGTTCACATATTGACTGGGGAATATTTGAAACTCCTCTCTGAGGTAAGAATAAGGGAAATTACAAAAACACCTTTGGAAATGAGACTTAGGTTGTAAAGTTTGCATTTCTAGAAAACAGAAATGGAGGTTATGGAACAAATAGACACATTGGAAAGTGGAGTAGATGGCAGAGGACCTTGATGCTTAGGCAATGAGTGTGTTCAAAATGATTGCAAGCGCTAGTAAGGCTTCTCTGTAGGACTTTGTTGAGGAGGGAGCCGCAGTAGTCAACGTGACATTATGTGAAAATGTATGTGAAAATCTTTATAAAACTCTTTGGGGCATTTACCCAAGTTTAGTCGCAGCTCAAAAACATTACACCTGCCTTATTAGCTTAGGGCTGTGATGGGAACTCAAAGCGACAGCACTGCCAACACAGTGAGTCATAACGCCACAGAGCACTGTGCTTCCCGGCCAGCAAACAAAATATCAGTTTCCAATTGAAAAGACATTGAAAAAAACAAGCAAACAAACAAGCAAACAAAAAGCGGCTGTACACTATGTATCCTCATTGGAAAACGGTATGAAGTGCAACAGCACATATACCAACAAATGCAGTGACTGTAGCAGGATGGGGGGATATTCGGTTCATAATATTGCTAAAGCAGGAGCCTAATTCAGTTATTTCTAAAATTTATCTGATGATGGGGCTGGAAAGTGGTAGTAGACTGCTGTTAGACTCAATGTGTGATGAAAAAGAAAAAAGAGCTTCCATCTTTCATAGATACTTAAAATAGAGTGAGAAAATCATAAAGGAAAGATCTAGTGCACAGTTCTATGCAAAAGTAAGCAAAGCAGGATGAAAAGGCTTTGAAACTATATTTAATACCATAGCATCAATCTCCCCTCACAGTAATTTTATTAAACACGAAAAAAAATGAGAGGATAGGAAGAATTTGCTCTATTACTTTCCTGGTCAGACTACTCTCATACCTTCCTTGGACTGTTATCAGGCATTTGAGTGGGTGTTCACTTGCAGAGGAAGCGGCGTTATTGGCCTCATTGCAAAGAGAATGAACAGGGCCATGGAAAACATTTCCTCTTTCCACCTGTGAAGTCTTCACAGCAGCCTCCATCCTTAGATTTTGAAGTGCTGATGAGGATAGGGACTGAGCAAAGAAATGGTACAGAATAGGAACAGCTCAGCTGAATTGATGGTGCCATATGAGATGAATAAATAAACACTATGGTCTTCAGATATTACTTAGGTACAGCTACCACAGGCAATGATGGTACACCTGTATGAAGAAAGTTAGGATTAGGGCACTATGATGAGGCCATTAGATACAGAACACATAATTTGTTTAGATTTAATTAGAGAATGACATTGAGTTGAACTAATCTTGCTGATACAAATATATAATGCAAACCAGATACAAGTCTTTTTTCAAGAACTGTATGTGTTCTATATAATCTATCCAGAGTCTCTTGTTCAAAGAAGGCTTGTTAGACGCCAAAAAGAAGAAGGAAGTATCATTTGTGTTCTTTTTCCTTCATCATCTTTCTCACTGACATAAGCTAAGGCATCAAAACTGCTATTGGCATCACTGCATCCACTACAAAAATTTTTCAATACAGTAGTGTCAGCTAGATGATGTGATCTTTTTCTACACTTCCCTGACACAGATACACTAGCCAACAGTGGAGACTAAGCTTCAGAGACCTGGTGATAAGCACATTCTAAAAAGCGCAAGCTTTTTTCCTGTGGGAAAAAAAA
>VZSV01000045.1:2942640-2992961 GCA_013398735.1 Nothocercus julius
AAAAAAGTTTTGCTCTGTGCTTTTTAATAGAAAATAGGTAATGTGAAAGCGTAATTTCAGATAAGTCATATCCCAAAAGTTTGAGCCAATATTTTGGCTTTTAACTTGTAGACCAAGTGATGACTTGACTTGATGAGTCTGTATACCTTAATGATTAACTAGGCCCTGTAGACCATCAACAATCCCCTTGCTATGTCTTTGGGAACTATTTGCCATAGTCTGTGTTCAGAATATTTTGCTATGTTACATGACACAAGATTTTGCTTGTAATAGCCCATTACACTTGTTTTGCCTCTCATGTTTTATGAACATCTCCACAACCTACTGGTGAAAAATAAGTTCAGCTTTTGGACTGAATTGTACTCCTGAAACATAAGCTTTCTTGTTGCTCTGAGCTGTCTTGGTGCCTCTCTATTCACGGCCCCAGCAAAACTGTTCTTTAAGAAACAGGAGTTTCGACAAATTCTACTCTCTCTGTTCTACCAGAGGCCGTACAAAACAGGTCCATGCTGGCTTATCCAGCTTTATATTAGACATTGAAGTAGCATCAGAAACAGAAGCAGAAACATAAGATATTCTGAAAATGTTTTACTTATTCACATAAACTGAGTTCTACAATTTTTGAAACAAGATGTCTGCAAATTGATTTAATGAGATCTATGACTAACTAATGCCATAGAGCCTTCAGCATTTAATAGGAACATTGAATGACACTTCAATATTTGATTTTCACTGTTTTACTAGATTTTTTGGGGGTATACAACCCTCTGCTATTCCTGATCTCCCATGCCTATAATAATAATTAAACAAATATAATTCATAATTAACAGAAATTTCAGAAAGGCACAAAACACTTTAAAAACAATGCAAAAAATTATAGGAATTGTACTGATCCCATTCTTAGGCTTTTTATATTCAAGCTCATGAACCTATGTAAATTTTAGGATGGAATTCATCTCACCAAAGCATAAATGTCCAAAAATCTGATGCATAAACTATAACCCTAGACTCCTTTTACCCAGAGACTCTCACCTTCAGAGAATTCAGACATTCTGCAGCAATCTGAATTTGGAAGTAGTCCTTTAATGTGCTGTTGGCTGAGAAGGAAGACCGGTCTATTTGTTTAGACTCAGCACTGAATTTTCAGAATGATATAGCTTGATTAATAAATAAGGATTCGTGGAAACCTAAGTGTTCTCTTTTTCCTCTCCTACACTCACCAGAAAACATGCTAGCACCTCCAGTGCTTTAGAAGAACATATATCTTTGACACAAAAATAAAAATGCAAAGCCTTGGAAACTCTACTTTGCCACAGAAAAAAAGAAAGTCAAGCTAAAAAGCTCTGCTGATGTCCTGGGATCCTGTGATATTACAACATTTGTTAGCTGATGCTAAGAAGTGGACTTCATCCTACATTAGAGAAGAGAGGAAAAATAACTCTACAGTGTGTGCTAAACTGACCTGAGGGAAAATTCTTATTAGTAGGATATAAAACCAAGAAGTCTAATTTCATTATAAAAACTGAGCAATGCAACTTGTTCCAGGGGCGCTGTCTGTGCATACAGCTCACAGCCCAATGAGGCCCTATTCTGCATTGTGGTATCATTACTGTAATACAAATAAGATATAAGTGTAATAAAAACACCACAAAAAGGCTGAAGAATAAACCCAATCTTAAAACTCATCAGATTAATAATGCAAGGAGTGATTTCAGGAAAGGAAATTAAGCTGTTAAAGCAAAATCCAGCAAGCTCTGACGCAGAAAATACTCCCTTTGATTCCCTTGGCAGTTTTGCTTGAGTAAGGAAAGTTGGGCACA
Source organism: Nothocercus julius (assembly GCA_013398735.1). NCBI lineage: Eukaryota > Metazoa > Chordata > Aves > Tinamiformes > Tinamidae > Nothocercus > Nothocercus julius. Next base: position 2,944,461 of record VZSV01000045.1, read on the forward strand.
GACAGTGAATACTGACAGTGTCTGTTATATAGATGTAAGGATTTAAAATGCAAAGCAACCACATATGGGGGAGAGAAGGATGATATTTTGGTTCCTGTATCCCCATTTCAAACCTGGAACTCCAGTGGTTAGAAAGTGGGAGAATGTCAACTGAAGGACGTAGGCCCTTGCTAAATAGATAGGAAGAACAAGAGATCTGTGACAACACATGAGACGTTTGCAAACAGCATGTCATTTAAACTAGTGTGCTATTAAGGGTATGTACAGTAATTGTTGATGTATACAAATAGCACTATCTGTCTCAAAGCCTTTCACCAGCATTCATTAATGGTCTTGACATTGTACAAGATAGGGAAGGATTGTCAGGGACACTTTTTAGCACAGGGAAATGGAAGCCACAAAAGAAAAGGGGGATCAGACCTGGAAAAACACCTGGGTGCTGCAATTTTCAGTGTTCTGATACCTCAAGGTAGACGCTTGTCTCCTGGTGAGACTTTCACAGAGTGAGGAAAAAGTTAATGCTGCTTGCACAGTGGGTATGAAAAGGAAATTCACAGCATCCACTGCATGTCTAATTACTTACCTGTTGTATGTCCAAATCCCTCCTGTTAAGACCTAGGGAGTTCAGCAAGCGTCAGGCTCCTTCATGCCTCTTCTCTTTGGGAACGGGGTAGCATATTAAGATACCTTCATGCAGTGAAAGAAACTACCTCTCCTGCTCTCTGTGTGACTAACTTCTTCTGAATGATTCCAGAATGAAAGCTGTGCCAAACATTTTGTTAGGCGCACTCTCTTCTAGGCAAGCATCTCATCCGCTACACAAGTATCCTCACAGTATTTAGTTACAGAGATGAATTTTGTGAGTCCTGGATAGAATCACAGGATCACACAGTTACTGAGGTTGGCAGGATCCTTTGGAGATCATCTGGTCCTCAAGGGTCACCTACAGTAGGTTGTTCAGGACCACATCTGTTTGGATTTTGAGAATCTCCAAGGATGGAAACTCACCAACCTCTATGGACATCCTGTTCCAGTGTTTAACCACTCTTACATGCAAAAATGTTGGGACAGAATTTCCTGCCTTTGTGCCCATTGCTTCTTACCCTTTCACTGGGAGCTACTGAGAAGTCTGGCCCTGTCTTCATTTACACTCTCCTGCATTTATATACATTGATAAGATCTCCTCCTGAGCTCCTACTGTTTCAATAGCTAGTGCAGCTTAGATGGCAGAAGAGTTATACATGGCAAGACTGACTATACCTTAGCAAAACCTGAAGTATCTTAGCAAATTATGTTGCCAAAAGACTTTTTGCTATCTGCCCCCTTGGCTCTGAAGCAAGTTGCACTTGTGCTGTGGAACTTGGCGCTAGCATCCCTTATGAAGGCTCTTTCATCACGGTTGTTAAGTGCTACACACAGCTCATCTGTCTTCTTTTCAGTAAGGTTTACTGGCCTAAGCTTAGCATTTTGCTAATGCAGCTATATATATGACTTGTTGATCGGAGCAACAGAGTGTCTGGACAGTTCAGTATGTTCACTTCTATATGGAACGGTGCACTTCTAGAAACCTAAATCTCGTTAATTGGATACTAGGTGCAAGCATGTTATTTTGGATCCAGCTCTCAATGCTTAGCCCAGGTTGCATGCAAAGCTGAAGTTGAGAATTTTCTTCCACCTCCCTGTGTCCACCCCTAGGCTAAGCTCTGATCTGATAGCAGGATATGCATATTCATGTTTTCATAGCCTCAGGAATCAGGACCTTGTACAAGGCTTCAGACACACACACAAGTCTTCTCTTGGTGGAAAGCAACATAAAGAGCTAGAGCAGAAAGTCAGGCCACAAAGACAACGAGGCCAAGGGAAGCACTGAGATGTCTCTCAAGGAGCTCCACTGAGCTGGAAAGCTGTTTCTTCTGCAGATCCTCTTGCCTGCAGATATGCTGTTTGCCCTTTGAAGTATGAATTCTCCCTCCAGCACAGAAAATGTGTTGGTATGGGGATGGTCGACTTTCTTTTCTCCTTGCATCAGCTTGTTCAATTTGTAACCTAGTGAGGCTCTTCTCCCAGCAGCCTATGAAGCAGCAGTCCTAGAAAACTGTGCAGGAATCCTGAAAAGGCTCTTCTGTTTAAAACATCTTCCTTGGGCAAGTGTAGAAATTCCATGCAAAACGTCATGCTCTATGTAAGTGCAGTCCCACAGTGTAAACATAGCTGTCAACTCCAAATGAATTTTCCTCCTTTCTCCTGTTCATGAGATTTCTTTAGTCCTTAGGATTTTTCGTACTAATAAAACAGCATAAAGCACAACATGATGCTTTCATTATCTGAGACACCAGTACAAAGTTCATCCATCAGCTTCAGACTGCAAGTCTTATCATCACAAATTACATTGGAAACCTTAATGGAGGTGTTATTCATCCCTATTATTATTGTTATGTACAACAGGAGATGTGTATGCTTTAAAAATCAAAGTACACTTTCTTAACCATAGTAAAGCTTTCCTATATATGGACTCTGATATGCAATGGAAAATTATTCATCAAGTCTTTCCAGAAAAAGGTGAAAGGTTTTCTCCTTTTCTTTTAATACATTATTTCAGAGGAAAACAACAACAACAACAACTTTCAGGACATCCATTTCTCCATTTCTGATTCTGAAAACTTTTCAGACATCTCTGCACTCACAGAAACAGGCACATTCATATTTGATTGTAAAAACTAGCTTTTAAGTTTGATCTGTGTAGCCAAAAAAGAGGATAAGATATTCTCTTAAGAGGATCTTGCTTCTCTCCAGAGCATGATTAGGTCTTCATAAGGCTTGTCTAATCTTAGTATATAACCTCTTAGCCAGAACTTCTTGGAGTCGCCTCTTTTCTCCTGGGACTGGTCCTATATTAAAGGAAATTATGGCTGTAATGGCTATTTGTGATGGAAACAATGACCTTGGTGTCTTTGTATGACCCTGATTAAAGAGCAGCCAGACTTATAGCTATCAGAGCAAACTTGAAAGCAAACATGTGCTTTACTTATTTCTGATATGACAAAGCCAATCTGGCAGATCTCATGTAGCCACAGGATCTGAAAGAATGAATAGTGAGGGAAGTTGTTCTAAACCAGAAATCATCTCCTGCTTTTTTTTCTGCAGCTTCCCTGTCAGACTATTCCCACAATTGCCCAGTATTGTCCAACTGAACATAGTTCACCCATCCTGATAACTGGAAGGAAGGTGCAACAGGGAACTATCAACCAATACTGATTTATGTAAGTAAAACAATATATTACAAATATACTTCCACTTAACCATATTTGCTGATTTCATTTTCCTTTTTAATTGAACAATCCTCCAGACAGATGTTCTTTCTATTTCTGCTTGTATATAATTCCTACCCCAACCAGTTCAAAATCTTGAGCAGGTATTTTGGGTACTGCAGTAACTTTAGCAACAGCTGCTTACTGCAGTTCCACACAGGCAAAATCCTTGCAGACTAAAACAAGCATTCTCCTCTGCCAAAATTATTAAAAGAATCTGAACCCTAGAGTGCCAATAAAAACCAAACCAAAACAAAACAAAACACAAAAACACTTTGGAGTGCAGAGATTTTAACTAGCCAGACATTACAGGATGTTGATCTGAACAATTATTGTTTGTTACAGAGAAACATTGTTATGTATAGAAAACAGAGCCATCCAGGACAGACTAAGAAATTACCTTAACTGATTTTACCTACTTGAGAATTTGGGAATTTCTCTCCTGAAAACTGCCCTCCCTAAACCCAAGGGATGTTGCATACAAGGAGAACCAAAGTTTGCATTATGTGTTGTGGGCAACACATCCCGTTTACAGGCTCACAAATGCAAAGACTCAGAACGTTAATTTTCTCCCTCAAAACGTTGGTCCGCCACAGCTGCAGAATGGTAACTGAGCGCAGGAGCTGGAAAGAGTTAATATGGATTCCTCAAGGAACAGGTAGCTATGCTGGTAATGCCAGAAGAGTTAAACAGTCTTTATATTCCTCCAACCATGCTCTGCTAGTTGTAAGCCTTTTGCAGGCACAGGTTATTATGTGGCACTTGAAGAATGCTGTAGCTACCCTCCATTATTCTGATGAGTTTTCTCGTATTTTCTCTTTTTTTTTCCCCCAGAGCAGTGTATCTTTCCCTGGGAACACACTGAGACAAGTCAACAGAAGGGAGCTTTTTAATCTGTCATTCAGAGACTCATACAAGCAAGTACCTGTATAACAGGGTTTGTGGGATCTGGGGAAGATTGAGTTCTTCAGTCAAGACTTGAAGGTGTGACCTCCTGATTTAGAAGACAGAGTGCTACTTCTGGAGTTTACCGGTTCCACCATCCTCCCCATCTGTTTTTGTCAAGCTCAAGAATTGTGCTGCCGGTGGAAAAGGCTGCAGTTCTTAATGAAATCAGAAGTGCTGGGAATTAAATCCGTGGTTTCTGAAAGATCATCAGCAGTCTGTTTTAACCCCTTTTTTCTTTCCTTTCCCGGAGTTAGACCTTTTGCTGCTAAAAACTTCCAGGCACTTTCTTTTTTTCTTTTAGCAATTAATCTGTAGTAATTATTTACAAGGATGATCATTAACATTACAGGATTTTTATTGTTAACATTCTCGATTAGAATGTCAGCCAGAATTGTAAAATACAAAAAGCAGACAGGAAATAAAAGAAAAAAAAATATTATACTTAAGGGCAGGACTATGGAGTAAGATTCAAATGTTAGTTGAATTGCTCATCGTTCTCAGATTTGCTCCAAGTCTGTGTCAATGAATGGAGCAAGTTTTCAACTCATGAGAACAGGTTTAGCTTCCTTGCAAAGGATTTACCTCCAGTTTTATCTCTATATTTACCTCCAGCTGAAATAAGAATCTAAAGGGTGGTGTATCCATGTTTTGGAATTCAAAACTGAAAAAATCTTGACAGACAACACCTGTTATGGAAGTACAACACTTTATAAAACCTGAGAGTGGTAAACCTGTGGTATTGTTCTTCACTGAGGCTGTTCACAGCTCTTTCCAAAGATGGTGCAACTTCTGTGCTGCATGCTATGCACTGTTTAAATTAAGAATATGCAAATAACAACAAAAGTACAACCGAGTCTGAAGATATAGTGTTTAAATTAAGAATATGCAAATAATAACAAAAGTACAACCGAGTCTGAAGATATAGCATTGTTGTCCTGTGGAAAGAGCACAGAACAGGAGACTATGTTTCTCTTCCCATACCTGATACTTGTTCCCTGAGTGGCTTGAAGCAACTAACTTCCTTCATCACCCAGTTTCTCCATCTCTAAAATAATAGGTGAACCTGATCACCTTTGCAAAGTTCCTCAAGATTTGCTGTGAATCAGCTAGCTGGGAGTTATTATTGCCCTCATTATTATTAAAACTTATTATTATTATTATTGTGCTTCTGCACTGGTGAGAACAGCTTAAAGCATCTACCACTGTGCTGGGATCCACAGCTTGCAGTGGAAAAACTAGACTGAAGGATAACCTTGCCACTAACAAGGTAAAAATGAGCACACCAAGCAGCCCGATTGCTGCTTCACTGATAACAAGGGCTTTCGAACACCCTGAGCCAGATTCTGTTCTCAGCTAGACGAGAGCAAATCCGAGGAGTTTCTGCTGGGGTCTGCGGGACTACAGGGAAATTACCAAAAATCTGAATTTGGCCTGGTGGTGGTACTTAAAGTAAATGTGCTCATTCTAAAGGGCCGGATACGCAGAGATGCTCGGTGCACTGCACGGAGAATGAAAAACAACAGACACACACTAATTAAAACTGCAGATGTGACTTGGTGTCGAGATTAAATAACACCTCTGGAAAGAAGGGCAGCTGCCAGACATAAAAGCTCAATTAAATGGCTCGAAGGGCTGTTGCTATTCTAATTCTTCTTGTTTCTAGAAGCCGAAGCAATAGCCCCCCCTTTCTGGGTGATGTCTGTCAGTTATTTAACTGACCCATGCCTACTCCCCAGTACAGTTTCACGTCACCTCCATATAGTTTTCCTAGGAATTAAGGAAAAGGCTTTGGCAGAGCTTCGAAGCTCTCCAGGGGAGAGGTGTTGGTCCCTAGGAATAGGTCCAGGCTACTATTTATTATTTAGTGTTTAGAACAGGACAGACAGGACACATGCAAATGTCACAGCCCAGGCTACCAGCGCAGCTCATTTTCAACCGTTAGTCCCAGGGCAAACATGATAAACCTATATTACAGAGAAGACAACACTCTGCAATGCAGATAGTAAATCCGTAGGTCAAGGCTATGCAGACTAAAGCCAGTTCTTGAGGCTGCTTTTAGCCCAACAGGTAAAATCAGTCCTATTTACAGTGGAACAGGCAGTTGACTTGCAAGAAAATTATGCTGCCACAAAATATCCCACAAAACTCTCTCTCTTTTTTTTCCTTTTTTTTTTTTTTTTTTTGAGTTTGAGACTCACCGAGAATTTAAAAAATGCAAGTCACTCCTAAGAAAAAAAAAATATATATTTTGAAAACAAAATAAACCTGTGCCTCCCGGCCTCGCCGCTCATAGCTGAAGCGATGTCTCCTGTGGCTGCTATTCCTGCAGCAGCTGCTGTGTGGCATTGCTTCCCTTCGGATGAAGTGAAACAGCACACAAAGCCAGCGAGTCAACAGCACTCGCTGCAGCGCCTTCCTTGAAGATAGTTCCATTCCCTGTCCCTGTAACAAACTGTTCTAATTGTTATGTTGACTATTATGGCTAAAATTGCAATGCTCTGCTGTTCAAGAATTTCTGTCTGTATTTCTGCAAAATGACAGGGAGCAAATAAAAAAGCACATTTTAAAAATTATTATTATTTAAGAAAAAAATGCTTTGAAAAATAATCTGCTGGCTATGAAATCTATTATGAAATATATTTCAATTAAAAGGATGCATAATTTATGTGCATAAGCTTTTATTCTGTCAAGTTTATATTTTTGTTGTCTTCTTGTTGTAATGCCCTGAAGTAAGCACTTCTGAATTTTAAACTTTAGCATTTATCTGAGCAATCATGCTGTGAAGATAAATATCCCTTGAGGAAGATACACAATTGCATCTTGTATACCAGTAAGTTAGGCTTTGTACAGGTTATTACTGCACTAGGAAGCATGGGGGTTCAATAACAACAATTAGCATTTAGAGATCCACTGTTCATGTTCAATGTATTGTACAAGCATCAGTTAATTAAAGCCATGCAATGGTTGTGCTTCTGAAACTCAGTTTTGGGATATTTGGAAACATTTGGGTGGCATTAAAGGGTCATAAACCAGTTGCAAAATCTTCATAAAAAAAATCCCTCAGTGCTAAACTTTCTGCTGGAGTCTTTCCTTCATGTGTCTCTGGTGCAAGGGACATGGGAAGGGCATGGCTGAGACCTGCTGTGGTAAAGCAATACTTCACGTGGCCTATCAGCAGTACTGAAACGAAGAACATAGTTCTGCTTTTCACCAGCCTAAACAGTTCCTGCACACGTTTGCATGGTCAGCATGAACCGGAACGGTGAACTGCTCCAGCTGAAAAATCACCATTTTTTTGTGCACAGGTCATTTTTAAGCTGGCTCAGGTCTTTGATCTGGCTTACTGAGTGGCCATGTAAAATGCCTGGGGCCAACACAGCCTAGGGAATAGCTCTAGGAGTTAACATCTTGGGACAGAAAGAGGAAAGAAGAGAGGACAGACACTTGTGTTACTATTACAACTATCACACACCTTAGTTTCAGGATGATAAACAGGTTAATTTTTAAATTTAAATCAAGGTGTGGTTACCCTTCAATGCACCTAAAACTGCACTATTGTGAAAGAGGACGTATACCCCTCTTGTCCTGTGCTGGCTCTAACAGCCTGATGGCCATGGCCAGCCAGATCTCATTGAAAAGAGCCCAGAAATAAAATGATTAGCACAAATCTTAACACTGACAAAATGATGTTAGCATATGGTTGGGAATAGAGGTTAAGATGTGTTCCTTTGGTCTTGATACCTGCACCAAATTAGATTAGTGATTAAAGTGATTGTGAAACTGCACCTATATGTTCGTTCTGAAAGGGTCTTCAAGAAGTGTCTTTCTCCTTGCTGACCACAGAAAATTCCTATAGCCACTAGGCCACCAAAGTAGGTATTAAATTAGCTTTTGGATGGATGTCAGAAGCAATAGGGGCCTTTGAATCAATACAGAGTCATAGAAATAAAACTGGCTTCCTAGCACACCTTCATGTCCCTTCTGAAAGGAGTCTCTTTAAGGAACAGTCTTGATGGTTCTTTGATTTATGTAGGAACAATATCCACCCTTGCTGTCCTTCGTAAACAGCAAAGCTGTGCTGAAAGAGAAGGTGACCACTCCACCAGGGAATAGCAGAGCCGGGACTGGGTCCCAGAGTCTCCTTGACAACCTCACAGGTTGCTTGCTAGTTTGAAAGAAGTCACTGTAATGCTTTTTTTATCTCTATAGTGAAGGCTTGATCTCAGGCATAGTCTTATCAATTTCAGTACTGGCTGCTTGTTTTGTAACCTGAGCAACTTGCACTCCTCCCTGCCATGTGGTGCGAAAGCTGAGTCGATATTAGGACAGGATACCATAGCATTTCCCAGAGAAATTTCCCAGAGAAATGTTTGTCCTGTGCTGTTGTTGTTGTTAGACTTCATAAGAGGTGAAGGACTATCTCTATGAGTCTTTGGTTTGCCAATATAAATTCAAAAGCAATTTTCTTTTTTGATCCTGGTTCCTGGCTTCCTATGGAAATTAACATCTTTGTGATCATTCTGACCTTCATTTCCCTCCCCCTTTCAAACTTTGGAAGTTCTTTTCCCATTTCAGCTAAATGTGGCAGATGAGGATGATCAATGATATCTTACTCATTTTTCAGCAAAGGGGAGAGATATTGGAACCAATACGCCCATGAAAGGATGTTCTCTTTGGAACAGCTCTTTATGGTTGTACAAGTTGCTCCATGTTGAATAGATGTTTAAAGGGCATGGAGGGCAACAGGAATATTCTGGGATATTATGGGAAGATGTAGAGTGAAGGGATGGTTGTTAAAAAACAGGCTTCAGTAGTTTTGTTTTTAATGGATTCTAGATTTATTTCCTTTCTTATCCCTGTTGACTGCTGTCCTGATTGTGACAATCTTGTTTTTATATAACAAATCCAGAGACAGAGCTGCAGTCAGCTATTCAAAGCACTGGGAGCAAATGTCTGTCCTCAGCCTCTGATACATTATTTTTCTATCCCCACATAAGTCAGGGAAAACAGAAAAAGACCTTAAGACTTGCCACAACTGTGGTTCATCTCCCTTTAGGGCTCAGTTAAGCCAGTGGGTAACAGGGTGGAGTGCTCAGACTGTGTCTTGAGACTGACCGATTGCTCAACTCAGATTATTTACAGGAAAGTTCCTGAAGATATGTAGACAATTATAGAATATAATTCTATATTATATCTAATTTATATTATATGCTGCCAGTGGAAGCAGGTATATACACTCATATTCAGGTACCACAGATTTGAGATATAGTTCATAAGGCAAGGAAATTTTGCCTTTACCAGTTGAGATGAAGAGTTCAGGACAGCCCTTCTCACCGTTACTATTTTTTCATCTATTTATAAGTAGAAAGAATCAGTAGACATATACAGTAACTCCTAGAGAAATTTATTAAAATACAATTATCCTCAAGTTTTTCTGTATCAGAACATTTTTCTTCTCTGCCTGTCTTTACGGTGTACGGAGGTAGCTGATATTTGTCGTCATTGTTACCATCTCTTTAGTTCTACAGTTTTCTTTTAAACAATTCTAAGGCTGAATTCCAGGCTGGTGTGCTTCCTATAGCATCTCACCACTGGGTAATTTCTCTGTATATGATGAACAGAGTAGATGTCCCCAGGTCACTATGGTGCATATTTTACTATTGCCCCTGACTTCTTCTCTTCATGCACTGGAGAAGATCAGAACGCAAAACCACATAATTTGGACCTCTACATAGTGTAAATCAAAATAATTCTACTCAAGACAATACAGCTATGCTGATATTTAACAGATGAGGGTCTGGCTTAGAATTTCTAGCTTAAAAGCAGCAGTGTTTCAGCAATACCTGCAGTCTTTTCAGAGCACCAGTATTTTAAGCATGCAACAAAACAGCAAACCACAGTGTAGCCATTGCCTTCTTGTAGCTGGATGCTTATTTTAGACAGGAAGAAATCTGTTCCATTCAAAATATAATAGAAAAGATTGCTAACCACCAAATACATAGCAGCTGGAGATGCCGGTTTGAATGCAACACACCCATAAAAATACAAACATTTTAAAAAGGGTTCTGGTGTGCAAAAGAAAAAAAATATAACAAACTGTATACAGATAGCAATGCATTTATTCTATCTATACTCTCTCCTTCAACGTATTTTGATCATTTAAGGATATTAAAAAAAATGATGAATGCATAAAAAGGAAAGGATTGATTTTGCAGCTGCAACCAAATCGGCTCCAAATCTCTGCAGGTTGTAGGGCACACCACTGAGCTGAAGTCAGGTTGAAGAAACAGCTTAAAATGACTCAGAGTCCCCTGTTTCTGGGAAGATTAGATATTTGGAGAGAGAGAGAAAAGGAAGAAGTGTTTGGGATTTTTTGTTTTTCTTTCCCCAAACTGAGAGGAACAGCTTTAAATGTTACAAGCATCCTGCCTGAAAAGCTGATTTCAGAACACAGGACTATCTGGATTCATTTTCCCAGACAGAGAAAATGACACTAGGTAGGCTGTGTGATCTCAGGACCGTTGTTGTCTTTCTTCATGAAAAGCCTTCAGTTATACAATTTCAAGGCTCTGATACAAACAAAAGTGGTTGGAAAAATAGGGTAGAGGGATACATTTTCTGCAGACCGTTTAAACCCATCTGAGCAGTTCTATTTGGAGGGATACCATTTTCCATTAAGATTTATCATATCACGTGAAAATTCTACAGAAGGGGTAGCATCCTTTATTAAATTATGTGACTATTTAGAGTAATTTCTATAGAATCCAATTTAATTTCTATAAACCCCTATAGATTTCAACACTTTTCCATTCTGCAGGATTTCTCTGTAGGGACAGTTATTAGTGGCTGCAGGATTTGATTCACAGCGAAGTTGTTTCTTAGGAAGGAAAAATGGCTTCACCATGAAAGAATCCTGTGTAAAGCAGGGTCTGCTTTTGCAGGCAACAGCCCTAGGCTGATGCAACTGCTTCAGCCAAAGTCAGGTTGGATAGAGCTGCTGTGGTAATAAAAAAATATAGAAGGATTCAGTGACACTTTACCCAAGTGACATTTTGGAGGCTTCACCCTCCAGGCAATCCACAATTTTTTTTTTTTCAGAGGTGGACTCATACAACCACCAGCAGAATGTGAAATCCGAGTGTTTGAAGTGAGTAACTTAGGTATAAAAGCAAGTTCTTTCAAGAGGAAATGGCTTCTTAATCTGCCATTTGGTAGAAGCTGGTACTTTCTCAGCACAAAGTTATATCCTATCGATCTGCCTGGGACTGTGTCGTTCTTATTGCCCTCCCCTATTACCCGACTGCTTGTGGACTATTTGAGACTGCATTTTATGAGGCAAGAATATAAACTGCCCCTGACAAAGCTAGTTCGGGACTACTGGAAGAGGTGAAGTAACTCAGCCAGAAGCAATAGTTCCTCTGCGTCAGCTCGAATGACTAGATAGACAGAAAAAAAAAAAAAAAAACCAACAAAAAAAACAAACAGATTCATGGTCTCTCTAAAGCACTGAACCACGCTCTTGTGCCTAAAGTACTTTGCAAACGCGCGTTCCCAGTTGCCTTCCCAGCGCGCTATGGTTCTTTGCATGGACAGCGACCAGCAGCAACGCGGAGCACGGGTTTCATTTTGCCGTCAGCCTGCAGCGTTCGAGGATGGGGTGGTCACACACACCCACCTTAAGTTTTAGCCGTTGCCATGGCGATGAAAGGAGGCATTACAAAGCGCACAAGCTGTTGAACATGCTGCTGGAGCCGAGCGCAAGGGCTAAGAATAAACTTTCAGCTAATTCCCCGTAACGCCGCAGCTCTGAGCAGCTGCTGCTCGGCCAGCGCCGCATCCCGGGCAAGCAGCTCCGCCGCTCCCAGCGGAACGGCTGCAAATGGAGGCGGCTGCAGGAAGAGAGGGCTAATTTTATTATTGTTATTATCATTGCTCTTTAATGCCTAATTTCTGTGGGCCTGACGGAGGAGATCGCGCCAGCTGCCTGCGTGTGAATAACTCTCCTCTGTTTAATGGCAAAATTCCCCGGGCCCAAGGTTTTGGTGTTGAGCTGAAACAATAGAAAAGGTGACGGCTCAGCCCTGCTGCTGGCAAAAGTGGTTGGAAGTTTTGGGGAGCAGCAGGCAGAATTTCACCCTTCATCCTTTTTGCAGCCACACACCTGGACCTGCCGAGAAGGTAACGTTAGAGGTCCTGACCCCTATCAGGGAGAAGCAGGGATGGGGGTTTTTTGGAGATCCCTGCCTTTAAAAGGAATATTGTTACACAGGTGCAATCCAGAAAGAGGCTGAGTGAGAAGGTAAATGCTCCATATAGACCCACAGAAAGCTAGGCTTTCATGCAGTTTTTTTTTTTTTTTTTCTTTTTTCCTTTTCTCCCTCAAATGTGCCTCTATATATCCCAATCTAACGCAGAATTTTCTTAGCAGCCACGGACAGTCTGTCTTCCTTCTCAATAGAAATCCACTAGATGGCAACATCCCTCGCTCGCTTCTGCATCCAGGACCGGCGCCTTACAAAGAGCCCAATCCATCTGGTTGCAGGGGAGCAAGTGCATGGGGGGCTGGCAGATAAGAGGCAGGGATTGTGAGTGTTATCATGCAGTGAGATTTCCTGAATGCAAAGAAAAACAGACAAGCAGAATATTTATTAGCAAGCCCACCCTAACTTTAAAAAGAAGTGAAAGAGGCAATGACAAAGCATTCGTTACCTGTGTCTATTGAAGACATCGAGGTGCATTTCTGATTAGTGGACACCTGTTCAGAAGTGAATTCAGGCCTTGAAATTGAAATAAGACCTTCCACGAAAGATATCAAAAGCTCTGCTGTCCAATACAATTTGATCTTTATACTCCTTGTCCTCTGTTCTCTGACTTTCTGCTTTCTCTTCCCAGAAATGTCTAAAAGCTCTTTTGATTAGAAATGTTTTGTTTCTTCTTCTATTCTGTATCTGTAAGTTGCTCATCACAATTAGACTAAAACATACAAAAATAATAATAAACTAACCAGGGTCCCTCGTCCGCAGAGCAGATTCAGGGTTCACCGAATTCACACACACATTCTCGCACATGCTCACACATGGAGGCCCTAAGAATGCACCTTAAAAAAACATGGGAAAAGGAAATTTACTTCAAAACCAGCAGTCAGTAGGAAGGAAAGGATGGAACTAAAATTAAAAAAAAAAAAGGAGGACTCTGAATTTCTACAGAGTGCTATGGTGACCCATTGCTAAAGACAATAGTGGTTTACCACCACCACCTGAGGTAATGCCTGAAAGAAAGGTGAAATTATGAGTCCTTCATGAATGTTAATACACAGTAAGTTTCTCAGAGGTACTTGGCTGGTCCTGCTGATACTGGTCTCCTTACCTGATGAGACATCTGTAACTCATTGTAAAGAATCAAGCGCTCAGCCCCATGGCACCCACAGAGCAGCTCTGCTTGACAAAGTACAGCTATGTGAGCAGCTTCAATCTTCAGGTTTAATCCGTCTTCTAGGTTTCAAAGGCCAGGAGGATGTGACTCTCATGGAAAAAAAAAAAGTCAGTCCATCAATACGTATTGAATTTTGTTTGTTTGTTTCTGTTGTCTCTTTCTTTGAAATACCTGATATGGACTGACTTTGATATTACAGTTATAGAATGTAGTTCTCCATATTTTTTTTTCCTTTCTTCAGCATGAAAAAAACACAAGATTCAAAATAATCAGCTGTTTAAGAGCAGGAAAAAGGAAGAGGGCTTTGGTAAGGAGGTCCACAGCCACTTCTATAGAAACTCTGACTGGAAATGAAAGAGGTGTGAAAAATATGAGGTCTGTTGGCTTTTGCCTTTAAATAAAACCCTATTAGAAAGTTCAGCATTTCACTGGAGCAGAAAAGTTTGTACCTATACAGTCTGGAGAACTGCAGCGTGATACAAGGGAGGAAGAACATCTGCCTGCCAGAACTAACAGAGGAAACACACATTGGCATCATTGCTTTCTAACAGTTAAATCTAATTTAACAGGAAGGGCCCTGGCTTTAGTAACCCACTGTGATGTCCATGAATCACACACTGGTGTAACTCATTGTAGTTCTTATAAAAACCAAGAGTCTGCTCACATCCCCTCTCATGTTGACCATCCTCATCTTTAATTAGCAGATGATATATGTGCCGTGGAAAACTATAGTCTTACATGAACACAGGCCACATTGGCAATCGCTTATGATCATTTTTCTCCAACTATTTAAGAATGGTCACTTAGGAAATGTGTACATCAAATGGTGAGGGAAATTAACACTGCCACATATTGGTTATCCACACCTACAGCTGAAACGAACATGTTTCCAATTAAAAGTGAAAGAGACAATTGCTGAAGTCACTTTGGCAGTAAGAACTCTCCAGCTGCCTCTGGATTCCTCAATAAGTGAAATGTTTGACACAGAAGCATATGTTTTTGGCAATATTGTTTAATTCACATTTTAAAGGGAGAATTGAAATTCTACAAGGTGTGAAAAAAAGATCACGGGAACATTTTCCATTTGGGATGACAGAGACCATGTCACCCTTCTATTCCTGTACTTATTTTGCAAGAACCTCCTTAGAAATGTGCAGATAGGGAACACAGAGGGTAGACACACATGAGAGAAAGCAAAGGTAGCTGTAACTTTATGTAACACAGTATCACCTGGCAAAGTACTGGAAAGGGTTTTGAAAGAAACAGTTGAGTCTGAATTAAAAAAGAAGGGAAGAGGAGAGGAGAGGAGAGGAGAGGAGAGGAGAGGAAAACGAAAAAACATCTCCAATCTCCCACAAGACTAATTCACAACTTTGAAAGTCTGTTTTTTCATAAGTTCTTACAATGGATTGAAGGGATGTGGGGCGAAAGAAACCCTAAATCCAAGCTGGTGAAGGACTATTGTTTACAGATATTGCACAGCAGTGCCAAGAATAGATTTCAGTTTTCTGACTCCCAGCCTTGCATCTAAATCTAGACTGCTCTGTCTGTCACTTTAGCAAAAAGGAAACCTGGATAGGACAATGTGAGTCATCTTCTAAAAACAGTCTGTGGCCATTAACAAGTGACTTTAAAGTGGAAGATGATCTCTAGAGGTCCCTTCCAACCTTAACCATTCTGTGATTCTGTGAAAAGGATATTTAAAACCATGGCTGTTGCACATATGTTTTTTTCAGTGGACATGCACACTTTGAAATCCAGCTTTCCTTTGTTGAAAATGTATGTATTTATTTTCCCTCTCTCTCAAACATAATATTATCAGATAATTCATATTTTATTATAAATAAAATTTTCTAAAAAGCATATTTTTCACTTAGAAGCCAAGAAGCCTTCCCCACAAACACAACAAAACCTACAGAGAAGAGAAAAAATATCAAATGGTTCTGCAAAATCCTGCTTAAAATGAAGCGCTTGCTCCCTTTCTCTGCATTATGTTTCTTAGCTAGTCTTTTCCATTTTATAATGTGTTTTCCCTCTTTTTCCATGGTGGCTTAGTTTCCTTTACAGACTTTTGTGAATGAATTTCTCAAAAGCTTCTTGAAAATCCTAATAGTTTGTCAGCCAGTTTGCCTTTATCCAATATTTATTTGACACTTCCAAAGTATTCTAGTAAATTAAAGAAGCTTGATTTTCCTTAACACAAGACACATTTCCTTATCTGTAAAACATCATGCTTATCTATTGTCTCTTTTTTTTCTTCTTCATAATCCTACTTTTAATTATCATTACAGTCCATTTGTAGAAGTAAAGCTCACTAGTGTGTAATTCCCAGGATCATCCCTAATGTCTTTTTAAAAGACAGATATAACATCTCCAGTGGACGATGTTAATGAGCGATTGTACATTTTTGTTAGCAGCCCAACCACTTTGTCCTTAAGTTCCCTCAGCATCTGGTCCAGGTGGCTTGTTACCCAGATTGGAATCTAGCCAGTACAGGGGGGTTAACACCTCTACCCATGAGAAAAGTGCTTTGAAATCTTTAATGGCCACATGTATCCAGAACATCAACCTCTATGCATCTACTCATACACTGCTTTTTCAGCAGCACAGTGCCCCATGCTGGGAAAATATCCTGGCTTTCATCAGTGGACTCAAAGGGTAGGATTTTCTTGCAGTTTTATAGACTACAAAAATGATAGAACCATTTCAGCCATTTGTATACAAATATGCAGCAATTAGAGTGAATGAATGAAGATCATTCCATAATTCCACTGAGCACTACAGTATCGTGTAATCAGTTTATTCTACCTGCAACATAAAATTCTACTTAGTTACACAAGAGTACATTTTATCAATTATTGATTTATGAACATCTAAGGCTTTCTTCAGTCACCATTTATGCTCTTGGTTTTATCATCTCTGCTGTGCTGAGAGTAGTGTCATACAGTGGCATAGTCTATACTATTTAAAATTCCACATACTTAGTAGATTACCCCATTAACCATTATGTTTTCCAGGCTGTATAGATTAAAGTAATTAAACTTGTCCTCAAAGACCTAGCTCTTTGATTATGGGATCATTCTACCGCCTGCAGCACATTTGAGGTGATTTGCAGTAATATTGTCTTTGGGAATTTAGTGACCATACTACGGTGACAGCAGTCAGAGCCAGTGGCCTTCGCAAGAAAAAAACAAATTTCATCTATGGCCCTTAGAAAATATCTCACAGAGATATGCTGGGTCAAGGCGACAATGTTATGGATGGCTGGATAAATTCAGCAGACTGACACTGGTCTGTAGAGCCCCCTAAAATGAAGTTTAGGGTTTCAGGCTGTAATGAATGTGAAACTCTATTCTGGTTGGAAGTGCCTAGAAGAGCTTTTCATCTGAAGACTGTATATTGGCCCTTCTGAAATGAGTTGGATAGCATCAGTAGAGTGAACAGGTGCCCATTATCATACTTAAACCAAAGTACCGCACTCAACTCTCAGGATAACAATTTCAGCATCAAGGCCAAGGATAAAATGAGAATGGAGACTAAACTATTTTTTTGTCCCTTAGAGATGTCGCTTCAGGTCAAATGAAGGCATATTGGCCCGAAAATCTTGAGGAAACCTGCATATTTTCTGACTACATTTTATCTTTTCTGTGGATAAAAGGGGGATTTAAGAATGTCAATCCTGCATCTTTCACTGACATGGAATTTTCTAAAAAATCTGTAAAGGAGGCAAAAAAAAATGATGTTTGCAGACAGGCTGATGCATTGTGGAGAAATTTTCAAAACCATTCCCTTTAGAAATGATTCATCTTATGTGTCATATATTTTCTTTTTTCTTTTTCTCTGTATTTTTACCTTATTACAAAGAACTGGAAAACAGGATTCTCGCTGCTTAAGAGTTAATCTGCTTTGGCTACCTATTCCTCACCTGCAGTCAATATTCTCCCTTTGTGACAACCACAGCTATGAATTTATTTATACAGCAGCAGTGCCCAGGGGCCCCAGTAGGGATCAGCATTTCATTTATAAGATGTAGCAAAACACAGCACTCTCCTGTGTGACTTTTTTTCTTAATAGACAAAGGATGAAAGAAAATAAGCAGTAGTAGTCCCATTTTCCAGATGAAGAGCTGAAAACCAGCGAAATTAAAAGGCAGATACAGAAAGGGATGGACCGACTGCCACTTAGACTGGAAACTACATCTTCATTATCCTCATTCCAAGTCTTCTTCTCTTGGAATGATCTCTAGGCCATGAATTCCTTTTTTTTTTTTTTTTTTTTTTTTTCTGACTAAATTTCCCTAGGTACATGCATTTATGCCACTAATTATGCCATAAATAACCAAAATGTGGAACTCCTCACCACCTAGTTAAAGGCAAAATTCCCAATGGGATTCACAACCCTGTTTTTATGTGCATGGCAGGTCTGAATGTGCCTACTGGACTGAGCTTTTCATAAGATACTGATGGTGCACCACTTTATACATGAGCCGTACAGAAACTAGGAGCCTGGATGACTAACTCATAGCTACAGTTGGCTTTCCTTTTTTGTTAAGTGATTCAGTTTTAGATCCAGAATGTAGGCTTATATCCAGTTTTACCAGTTTAGATACAAGGTGTAAAAGATTGAGGCTAAGTCAATTTATTTCTGGGTAAACCAAGAGGAATTAAATATGGGGTATTTACTTACCTCCCTGAATACAGCAGTTGGACAGAATTCCCATAATCTAAAGGACTATTTCTATTCAAATATTATCTTGAGTAATACATATCTGAAAAGGGACTGGGAGAAGTCAGATAAGGCATTACTCTATCATAGTCTATCATATTAGCAGTGCTGATTTAGCACATGGTCTAAGTTTACCTGAAATAGGACACAAGTGCCTCAAGATAGTAGAGATAATAATTTAGTAAGATCATTAGGGTTGAATTCTATCTGCTTCAGCCAGATGTTCCTAGAAAGGAACATGTGAGGAAGGGAGAAGCCTCATTGCTGTGCCTCTTTTCACCTTTCTGGCTCTACTCCCACAGAGCTGGAACAGAATTTACAGACTCGCCCAGTTTTAGAACATCCCTGAATTTCATTCTATCTCTGTCTACCACTTTAGACTTCTTGTCTTGCCTTGTGCCATGAGGATACAGACTTTTAAATTCTCAAGTATAAAACAGCAGTTCTCAGCAATTCCATAGCTCTTATCAGTGAAGATTATTTCAATCAGTTTCAGATATATTTTAATTTCTTATTTCCTGTTCTCAGCAGCTATCAGACCATTTTCTTCTACAGTGCTCAGACCAGTCTAAAGTGATATTTATGACAATAAATTAATCAATGGTCAGAAACATTCTCAGATACCAGAGCTTAAATATAGTGCAATTATGTTAACAGTTTTGGTATGGTTTTAGTTCAAGAGTAAACTGCATTTTCCCGAAGTTCCTGGTCAGTATTATTTGCTAGAGGCATTCCCAAACAGTAGTTCAGTAGTGATCACCCACTTTTGGAGGCTGAAAGAGTTTAACATGGACGCAGGTACTAATTAATACCAATACTGGCACTAATATATCAGGATTGACTAACGACGTGGCTTTGTGAGTCAGACTGAAGCTAAGAATTTTAGTTTCCTTTATTTCTAAAAGTTCATGCTTTTCTATAGCTGCGTACTGCAATGAAGAATAAGGTTTATGCTGTTTTCTTGCCTAAAGAATACCAGTGTCTGAGCTACAGTAAATTTGCATGCTTTCACTGAAATCCAAAGAACCATGATTAAATTTGAACTACCGATTAAATCTTCTGCTCAGTTATCACTTGAGTTCTTAGCGCTTTGCAAGATCAAGCTGTAAGGGCCTAATCCAATTATCTTTGCCAAAGGAAGGTTGACTTTGACTATGTGTTACAGGATGAGTAAGTGTGTATCATGATTTCAGAGTCATTATAATGAAACCCACCTTGTACTGCAATTATACTGAGAACTTTCAAAAAGACATTTGATAAATGTTGCACTCTTGAGAGGTGCCAGAGTGACCGTCCTGAAGGTTGAAGTGTTTCATCTCGCCCCACAACAGCAAAAGAGCAAGCAGCTGCAAAGAAAACTTAGTAAAGCAATCCAGCAACCCTCACTTCTGAGACTCGGAGATTTGTTGTGACACCTTTTTGCTTTCTTTGAGAGAAAACCTGTTCATACCAGGTCAGAGGAAAGGCCACAGAGAGCACTGCATTAGCAGCTTCAGCTAAGTCCCGAATGTGTGCAAATTGCATTTCTGCTTTCTGTCATTAATTTCTTTGTTCTATTCTCTCTATTTTTTTCCCTTACTTTTTCTGTCCTATGAGATAGTCTTGGCCTTCTGTTTAATAACAGCATGGATGGCAAGATAATTTCTTTTGCAACACTGCTACAAGCTGATGTCCAAAAATGCAGCTAACGCAACATCTTTAATAGCCTGACACTAGTATCAGATCTTTGAGTGCTAATAGGAATGTGTGTTGTGATCATCTTCCTCTAGCAACAGTCTGGAAAGTAATCAGCAAGGAAGGAGAAACTGAATTTTCTAATTTTGATTTTTTTTTTTCCTGCTTATCCCCTTTTAGTCTTTCTCCCTCTCCTGTTTTAAGGCATTTGCTTTGCTTTTCCTTGAAGGAAGAAGATAATCAACAACAGCAATCCTGGCCCATCTCATCTAAATTCTGTAATGGATTTTTTACTTTACCATTCCAAAGAACACTTATTACTATCTTTAACACAGTGTTTAAGTGAGTCAAAGTAAGGTATTTTCTTTATAAAAATTCTCTATAGCTAAATGGGGAATAAAGGACATGGTTGAAATTAAAGCCTCTCTTAATAGTCTAAAATTTTCATGTTTCCACATTTTTCTTCATCCACGAATGACTAAGCAGACTAACTCAATAGTGCTAGACATTAAACACTATTAAGAAAAGAAAAAAAGGAAAAAGAAATACAAAGCTTAAACTACCACTGGAAGAGGAAGCAGAAGTTCCCTTGGCTCTTCTACGGCTAAGCCCTCAGTCCATAGAGTGCACAGGCATAGTCTGTGGTACCCCCAGGACACTTCATTGAACTGTGCAGTTTTTATTTGCTGCAAGTGCTCCTGGAAGGAGTGTGAGGCCGAAACACTACACCTGGACTGAAGAAGGAAAACCCAGCGAGCGCACTAAGTTGTAGGCTACTGAATGCAAAAAGAATCAGCAGAAGCCGAAGCAGAAGTAAATAGTGGCTGTTAAATGGGTTTTAAAGCTTGCCTAATTCTATTAGCATTTTCTGTGAACGTCTGCTGTTGGAACAAGACCATCAAGCACTGGAGCAGAGGACACCTTCAACACTGAATTGCCACAGACTTAAGAGAGCCAGAGTGCATTATGCAACTACGTATGGAATAGCGTATGTAATACGTTATGTATTATATAGCATTGCTTTTGTCCTACTCAAAGTTATGACTCCAAATTCTTGTTGAACTGTAAGAGGGCAATAGGACAACAGGACAAAAAAAGCCAAACAGAGGGTTTCAGGAGTATACTTACATATATCAAAAAATTAAATTTGGGTTGCATAAAAAAAGAATAGCCGGTTTCAGAAATGGTATTGCTTATCTTCTTCTGAGGGATATTCTGCTCACAGTAATCAAAGCTACATACACATTAGTAATACAATAGTGTACATGTCTAACAATGGCAATTTTTCATGTACTTCAATCACATGCTTTCTATTCTGCAGCTGAACACTCATCTGCTACACTCCCTTGGATTTTTGATCCTTGGATTTTAACTCTATGGGCTTGAATCCATCACTTCCCACCATTTTCAAGTGTGAGAATTTGAAAGGTTTATTCTGATAATTAGTCAGCCCCTCCAATTAAGCACAATTACACTCTATAATGATAGCTATAATTATTGATTGATTAATTCTTCAACTATTAATTAAAAATCTTAATTAAAGGATTTTTTTCATGTTATTTAAACTGAAACATGACTAATTATTTTATAATTTATCCAGTATATGCAAAAACTGTATTAGTTCTGTTTTCTCTGTCTTTGCTGTATTGAAGAACTGGATCTACATTTTCAAAAATAGCCAATCCTTTTATCTACTTGAGGTCATGCAGAGACATGTCTGTCCACCCGGATTTCGGAAAGAATTGAAACTGAAATAGCTCTCACTAGGTAGCCACAAACTGAACCATAGCAAATAACCAATTAATATGAAATTCATGGACTATATCTGCTAACTCACAGATATTAGAATTACTCTTTAGCCTACAAAGTATGTCCTAATACGTAATCTGAAGCAAGCTTCTATCTTCTGACAAGAATTAAGTGGAACTGAAATTGTGTTACGTGAAGTATAATGCAAAGTTCTAGACACTAAAACTGAATTTCAAGATGATAGTGTATTTAGTTCTGCTATCCCAAAACTGAAATACAGTTCTAGAGCATGGATTCATAATAACAAAAAGTTTCACCTTCAGCATGATGATCATGTGACTTAGATATACCAATAGGTCCAACTTTTCCTATTTGGAAGAAAATAGATATCAACTGTATGGCAAACTACAGAGACAGTCATTTGGGGGTCTGTTTATCAGTACTTAACTCAGTCTTCCACTTTTATTAGACTGAATTATTCATCTCAGCGCTTCAAAAATCTTTCAAAGTCTTTTGTCTTTTGCTGAGGTCTTTTCCTTCTTCTTTTTTTTTTTTTTTTTTCCGCTCCACACAGGTAGCTTAGATGGCAAGAATAAATTCCTTTAAAAATACTGATCATAAGGAGAAGTTTTTGGAAACTTACCCTCTACTTTTTAGGTGGCCTCAGCTAAATTAGACACTCCCTGTTTATTTAATGGATGGGAATTAAATTTTCTAGTTTGTGACTCATTTCACACTAAAACAGATGCTTAAAATGTCAGGCATGTAGTTCTCTAGAAGAGTTTATTCTTCTCTGTTGAGTATAAAGGGAAACAAAGATGACTTGTTCAGCTATGTAACTCTAAAATTAAGAAAGATCAACATCTCCCTGTGTGTCTAACTCTTGCACATGCTATTGGAAATGTTAACTTCAGTCTGTGCCAAAAAATTTCTACAGTAGAATACACATTCAGAAAATGCTAATTTAATAGTTGTTATGCTGAGTATATAATGGGATTATTTGTTTGAATTAGTAAGTAGAGAACATGAGTAAGACTAGAAGAAACAGGTTCATGTTGTTTAGTACAATATAACCGAATTTGGGAGAACAGAGAGTAAAAACATTTGCACTTTTTATTAGGAAAATAATCAACAGGGAATATTGATTTGCAAACTAATATATTCTGTTAGAATAGATTCTTCTAACTATAAAACTTTCTGTCTGAAGAATGTTATTTTATTTTAAAAGCATAAAAATGAGTAGTCCTCTGGTTATATTTTAAAAGGCTTTACCTGTACAGAGTAAAAGAAAGTTATGTCATTTTCAAGTTAATCCCTTGCCATTAAAAAAAAAAAAAAAAGGCAGCAGGAAAGAAGCTCAAAAGAATCAGTCAATTATATGTATGGCAGATGCAGCGGATGTACCTCAGTCTATGAGTAAAGGGTTTTGTTGATAGTATACACAAGTAAGCCTGGAAATTCTCTAAAGCTCATGACATATTTTGGACAATATATGAACTTACCTGCCAGACAAGGCTAAAAAAGTATGGAACTGTCTGCTTCATAAATTGACTTGTATTAGGCCCTGGTGCATCTGTCCCCAAAGCGGCAGAGATCAATATAAGGGGAAACTTTTGCACCGAGAGGATGCTAATTTCTGAGGACTGGCCTTTTTTTCAGAAAGGGAGAAAGTGTGTTTTTTTTTGTTTGTTTGTTTTCATTTTGTTTTATTACATTTTTAAGCAGGCCTTACCCTTGAAGATGACTAAAGCAGCACTTGTTGAGGGAAACTGGCTTAAAACACCTTTGCTCTGTGTCAGCAGGGGAATGAAAACACCACTTGGAATGAAACTTAAAGGCTTGAGATTTTCACTCGGGTCATGACGACGCCTGTACAAGAGAGATAGTCAAGAATGAATACAATTCATACTGTATGAAGTGCTGGCAATTACTCTGGGCAGTTTTTAACTCTGAGTTCTTCTGAGTCTTCATCAGAAACCCACTATAGACTTCTGAAAGACTCCCCTTTGCTGTGAATTTTAGCTGTGCTTGCCGTGGTGTTATACTTGCCCAAAACGACTGGTATGAGATTTAGATTTTGAACTGTAGTAAGTTCAGTCTGAGCTAAAACAGGGACTAAACCCTGATATATGTTCTGTATTATTTGACAAACTCCCTTTGACTTTCACTGAGCTCAGATGAAGCAAAAACTAAGTAGGAGCCCAGGCACCCTCCTTCACACTACAAATATCAGTAATTCCTTTCTATCAATAAATATGGGCATATCAGGGTCTGCAGTTCAGAAGCAGTTTATGAATTTAAATATGTCTAAGCAAAAATAATCTACTTCTGAAGAATCTGAGTAAAAAATCAAGAAATTTAAAAGATATCTCTTACATCATGTTTCTTCCTCTATCTTTTCTGATTTTAAGCATATCAAAATACACTGTCCATGCCTACTCTGTCAACTGATTAATATTAATAGAGAGCTGTAAACACTCAAAGAATATATAACTAAGATAGGCATCATTTTTTGAATCATTGCTGGTTCACCTATAGCCTTATTATTTCAAGCCTCAAATTATCTCTTCATTTCATATCACTATGGCCAACAAATATTGGCAATCATCAGTTTGGGTGTTTTTTCTGTCTCATTCAAATTGTACCACAAGGTGAGTTCTCAGCGATGAACTGAATTTCCCTGAAGTTCACCGAGCTTTCGTTATCAGCATCTCTCCCTAGCACACAGGGCCTCACGTTGCTCACACAGACAGCACCAAAATGCACTGCAGAGCTTTTAATGCATTCTGAATAGCTCTTGTCATTCAGGATCCTTCATTTCATGTTTCAGATTTTCCCAGGGGGCTTTGATGTTAATCCATTTCACACTTCTAACACATCTGTTCTTCTTCTGGCTTTCTTATCTCTTCCGAGCATTCAAATAAAAAAAAAAAAAAAAAAAAAAAAAAAGTTTTAGCTGTCATTGTGCAGTTTCTGAAGCAAGACTTTAATGATGAAGCATATTCTAGCTAACTCCATTGATACTTGGTTTTAGCCACACAAGGAGTTATGTATGCGCAATACTTCCAGGGCTAAATGTTTCCCTATTATTTTGAATTTCTCTCGACTTTTTATGCAATTAAAAAGAGCTGCCTGTCACAATCCCTAGGAATGAGGCTGTGTGGTCCAGTGACTATTTTTCTGAACATCAGCAGTACAGTTTTATAAGAGGATACCATCCTGAAAGATTTATTAAAAAGTGACCCAAAATTTTTTATGCCTAGATATCTGCAAAAAGCTGAGCAGAGATCTTGCAGTGACTAGGCCTTCAGTATTCAGATCCTTGAGGTAAGATCTTACCTTTTTTTCCCTCATAAGGCAAGTGCTTAAACTGGAAATAAGTAAGCATTACTCAGAGAATTCATTACTGCTTTTCATCACACTAGTGGTGGGATTTATCTCATCTACCTATAACAGCTTTACATATGTCGTCAAAACTCAGTATCACTCCATCATCAGTGGTAACATATACGAAGTTCTCTAAGTGATTCACCCCATCCTAAGATTTGTATCTATACAGGTGGGATGAATCACCATCTTTAGGTGTCACTTTCCATTGACACACAAATTTTCTAGATGACAGCTTAAAATAAAAGGTTAACATACAGGTAGCTAGAGCCAAGTGAGATGAATGCTACCGCTTGTGATTTTCCTTTGGAGAAAAAAAAGAGCTATTATGAATGTCCTTAAAAGTTTCCCTTTTTATACTTTTTTTTTTTTTTTTTCTTTCCTATGCCTGGATAAAGAATTAAGTCTATTAATGATCTTATCTATGAATAAATATGAAATAAATATGAATAAATATGAAAATGTACTATTTTGTTGTTAAACTTTACAGGAAATGTTCTACTATACAGTCATGCCTTATTTGAGGCATGTTTTGTGGGACTGACCAAAACTGGCTGCTTAACAAAGGAGGTAGCTTAATAACACTGGAAAAGAATTGTATTCAAAGCATCTCTCTAGACAGAAGGTTACCGAATAACATTCTATTGTAGACCTGTCATTGCCTATGAAAGACATGTATTATCATATAAATGAAAAGACTGCTTTTTTCCATCATCCATATCTTCACTCTCCTCCTCCGAAGAAGGAAAGAAGAAGGAAAGAAGAAGGAAAGAAGAAGGAAAGAAGAAGGAAAGAAGAAGGAAAGAAGAAGGAAAGAAGGAAAGAAGGAAAGAAGGAAAGAAGGAAAGAAGGAAAGAAGGAAAGAAGGAAAGAAGGAAAGAAGGAAAGAAGGAAAGAATCAGTTCAGAGCAAAATCTAGTAACAAGAAGTTCTTTACAAACTCTTACCAGCTCTTACTCTTGGACATTTTTTAAGGCCAATTATAAATGAATATATATAAATGAAATATAGAATTAAACTGAAAGCAAGGAATTTACGGCACTTTATTACCTAATAAACAATTAGGTGATAAGAGATAATAAGGTTAAAGAGAAGTGTGATCCAAATGACAGTCTGTGGACATCCTTCCCATGGGATGATTGCTTCCGGCTTCCTTGCTTTTCTGCTGTGGATCAGGTATTTCTGCATGAGTTTAGCAATGCCAGATTCATCCCAGAATTGCTTATCCTTACCATATGAGGAAAGCAGGTTATTCTCATATAGCCACTGCATAGAGGGATCTATAAAGATGCTTCAAAACAAGCATTGAAAAGTTTGACACAGCTTTGTTACATGCATCATAAACAGTCAAATCTGTAGTGACCAGAGGGAGTCAAAAGCTGTGTACAAGCAAGGAGGTAATGGATCTGCCTAGAAAATCTGATTAATATACAGAAGTGTTACCCACATAATCAACTCACTTTGTTCAAAAGAAATCATCTTCTAAGCAGTAATTACATTAGAGCAAAGAACTTTTTATGATGGAACAATTTTCTGCCAGAAAATTTCATTTCATTTTATTTTCCAAATGAAATACCAACAGCAGTATCACTGTTGTTTTTACACCTTTCCCACCCCCTACCAAAATGGTTCAGACAATTTCTCTGAAGTGACAGATCTTTAGAATTAAACCATACGGTCAAAATGAAACACCTTCTTTTATTAGAATTAAATGCTTTAAAAAAGTCACTCTGTTTACTTTTTTTTTTTTTTTTTTTTTTTTTTTTTTCTCTTCTCGGAACTCTACTGTGATGGATAAATATTTGGACAGTTCCTTCTGACTTAGAGAAAAGACACTTTTCAAAA
Source organism: Nothocercus julius (assembly GCA_013398735.1). Lineage (NCBI taxonomy): Eukaryota > Metazoa > Chordata > Aves > Tinamiformes > Tinamidae > Nothocercus > Nothocercus julius. The sequence continues at coordinate 2,971,529 of VZSV01000045.1, forward strand.
TAAGTTAATTATGTGAAGAAGAACAAATTTCACATTTCAGTCATTGGTGAGTTACTCTCTTGAATCAGAGTTGCAGCTGTAGACCTAGAGCTCCGAATGTTCCACTGCTTGGGAGTTGAGTGTTGCTATGACAGCTGGACCAAACTGTTTTAAAATCTATGTGTAAAAATAACCTCAGGAAGTGGAAAAGATAGAAATCCTCTTAGAAGTAACTTTTGATAACTGAATTTTTATTTTTATCACAGATTAATACTGAAAAAGACTGAAAAGTGTTTAAAAGTATGTATGTAGATTTAGAAATGTTATGAATTAAAAAAGAGAAAAAGACAAAGCAATCTGTGACAAAATACAGTAGCCAAGATTTTTTTTCTTTAGGTTGTCATATGCAGTCAAAATCCTCTATATTTATTTAGTTAGGTAGTGAAGTAGCTCTATCTGATTTGCCATGATTCCTTTGGGAGTTAGAATGTGGATGGTTAGTTCTGCCCTCTGTAATGCCAATTATTGCATCCAAGGCAATTGTGTCTCCAATTGTAACTGAACTCTTAGTTAGAATATAATTCTCATCATGCATTTCAGCAATATTGCTCCTTCAAGTGAAATTCAGGTAGAGAGAAACTGCTCTTCACCTAGATGGAGCCCACTGAAGGAGCCTGGTTAGACAGGAAAACAGGGCAGCAGGTAGTGACCATGGCAAAAGGCAGGGCAAATGTGTGTTTCTCATTTCAGTTTGATCATGCCAACTAAATTGATTGGCCTGTACTAATGTGCAGAATATTTATGCAGTCTTCTTTCCCCACACTATTTCCTATTTCATGACTGATTCTTTGAGACTGAAGAATCTGACTGAATTTACTTAAATGCTTATGAGGCACCTGTGATTGTTGTTACTTGCAAGCAAACTAGAAAATTATTTTTTTTAAAAAAAAGGAGCAAAACAAACAAACAAAATAATTCTCCTGACTTATATCAATATTTTGTCCCACAATGGGAAAAATCTGAGAACAGCTTGGATGGTTATGTTGTTGTGACTACTACTACAGACTTGATTTTGAAGCTGCTACTTGCAATGTGGTTTGAGGAATAATGATGTCTAGTATCTCAGAAGTGTTCTCAACTCCATTTGAAGCTGAAATAGCATACCTTTTCTCAGAAGAAAATCAGCAACATTCAAAGTAAGATCTTAAATTAGTTACATAGCTGATTTTGGCTATGTTGAAGAATGGTGAACATAAGATGATTGTATAATTGCTAAATAATTTAATAGCAAGTCTATTGATATTCTGTTCCAGGAAGTAAATCAACATATTATACAGGCTTCATAGTCTAATTTGAATCTCTCCAAATTGGTCAAACTGACAAAACAGAAGTTCTATTTAACTTCCGTTTTAGGCATTCCTTGCTGATTGCATGCTAATCACTGCTCTCAGTTGTAGTCCTTGACCCTCACCTATCTACATGTTGGAACTCTACATCCCATCTACATGTGGGAATACATACACATGCACTCCTAAAACAAGTCATTCCTTCTAGATGAGGAAGCTGCTATTTAGATCAAGTATCCGGCAAATAGAGGAACCGTGTACGAACCAATTTTGGAATGAAACCTGCTCTGGAGCTTAAAGAAGCTATTAGAGCAGAAAAGCTAGCACAGCAGTGACATCTGCTACTGGATGCTGAGAAGAGAGAAGGTTTCAGAAAAATTGTGAAGGCAAAGGTTGTAGAGGGGAGGGGAAGGATAGAAGCATATATTTTAAAAGGACATTTTATCCTTTGAAAGCCTGTTTGCTTTGGTCTGTTACTAAAAATTAGGACAAGGATTATTGTCCTATTCATTTCATCCTGTTTCATAGAACATTGTCCTATAAAAATAAGTTACTGTTATTATCATGATAAATAAAGGACAGATCTGAACAGCACTATAAATTTTGGTAGTTTTAGATCTATTGCATGAATTTAAATGGATGTTTTTGTCACGGTTATCTATTCCCTTGACCACTCTTTTTCAAAGAATTAAGGATACATGATTTTAATATTCAAATAAACTGCATTTTGCTGCATCATTTCTTCAGCATTTGGGGATGCAGCAACGCTAATAATAATGATTATGCCAAAATATAAACACTTACTATAAATAATTGTTACTAGACACAGGAAAAACATAGAACTTAGATCTTTCCTTAATCGAGCTCTTTTATCCTTGTTCACTGAGCTGTTGGATTAGGGTGAGGATGAAGACCTTGAAAATCCTGACTTTCCAGAATATACTAAATAGCAAAGTTTTTTTTTTTTTTTTTTTTTTAAAAAAAAGAAAGGAGTCAGAGAAACAGAGAAATACATCTAAAAATGCTTAGATATTGAAAAGAATTAAAAACACAGGCTGTAAACACAACAAAATTATGAGAAATTATTCAGAAATTATATCAGCTCCCCCAAGGAAAGCCAATAATGCTAAGCAATGCTTTTTAGAATGAAAGAGAGTCTTTGAAAGCAGTTACAGATTTCAGGCCGATGGACAAAATCAAACATGTTTTGGATTGGAATATGAGTTTAATATACAGAAAAATCATAACTGAGGGCCTGAGGATCATTATTCTTTTTTAGATATTTCTGGCATTTCTCCACAGTACATACACATTCAACATATTTCCTATTACCAGAATCTAGGATGGGCTGAGGAAGACTTCTGAATAGTGTCCCATAACTTTCATGACAGGATATCCAAGGAAAATCTTATCAGAACCATAAACAAGGCATGCTCTATGAACTATTTTCATTCCAATCACAAGATATTCTTAAGGACAATCATTAGTCACCCTAATATGCACTTCCAGAACTACTTTCAAAAGATTAAAATCCAAAACTGAATAAAATGAGAGAAGTAGCTGATAACTGAGATGAAATAAGAATATTAAACACACCATAGCTTTGACTATTTGGCCTGTGCACTGGTTTCTGTCTGCCTTTGACCTCAAACCAGAACACTGTTAAGGAGTGGAAGTAGTAAAATTTACTGGGAATATTTTGAAACTACTTTTTTTTTTTTTTTTTTTTTATAAATTTTAGAGGGATGGGGAGGTGAAGTAGAAGTATTGGGGATTTGGTGAGAAAAAGCAATTTTTTTATGTCATCCGAACCAGTAGCTTTAAAGTTCTGCTAGAAATTATAATATCAAAGAATTTTTCAGTCTTAAATGTTCATTCTCACCAAAATCAAAAATAAAAGGCTACCAAAGAATCCAAAGTAGACAAAATATCTCATTAGCTCATACATCTAAATTCAGATGCTGCTCCATTGCAGAGTGTTAGAACCATGAGGATGTTGCTCATTTTCAGGTACATCTCTTTTCAGTCTTTCCAGCTAGAGTGACTGACTCTCTATCAACAAATGTACACAAGAATAGAAGAGACCTTGTCTGTCCTGAACCTCCCTCAATGGAAGTCATCTCGACTACTTTTATGCGCAACTCCAGCAAAGGATGGAAGATGTAAAACAAAACATGTTTCAAAAATATTGCAGTGCTTTGTGAATGGAAACACCATTTCCTTCCCAGCTTTTACTCAAATAGATGCACAAATAGGTTGCCCATTGTCTTAGAATTCTTTTTCCCTTCCATCCACAGGACTTCGTTTCTATTCTGTGTTAAATGATTTACTGTGAGAAGATCTAAGATCCTGGTGTAAACTGGTCATCTTCTAAGCAGGATGTTGAACTAGATGACCTACAAAGGACCTCAACTGATATGTTCCTAAACTGTTCTTTAGTAGCACTTTTCACAGCAGAAAGGAAAAGAAGGAAAAAAACTGAAGATGTCTATACTTAAGCAGTCATATCTACTGAGAAGCAGTCAGTATCCAAATACACTCAGTAATCAATTATATCAAGTGCTAAGGGCATAGGGAGATACCCCAGAAAATATAAAGTATATGCAATGGAGAATGTTAAAATATAAGGAAAATATTCACCTCTGAAAATCAGATGAGCAGATTTAAAAAGAAACAAAAATAACAGGTTGTTATTCTGTTTTGATTTATAGCTGTCCTGAATAATACACATCTGTGTTGAAATGGGTGGAAGGTTAGAAGACCTGGTCAAACCACCATCCGAATAATATAGAAATAAACTAACTCTACTTTAGAAACCTTTCTTTGGACTTACTTTTGGGATGGAGTGATGGAGGCTAGTCCTATCATTAGCATAACTTCTTTTGCTCATGAAAACTACTAGAAACTATGCTAATATTTTAATTCCTGATTAAAAATCAAAACAGGAACAAGTCAATAAAGTAAAAAGTCCTCACACCAAACCAAGAAACAAAACATAAAAGATGCCATCCAAATCAGTTTTAAACTGTTTTCTTCTCTGTTTTTCCAAACAGAGGCTCAGTTCTTCACATAATATAGTGAATAGCACACACAAAGCATTGAACAAATAGGTCTGTAATTATACTATGGGGTCTTGGTGACACTGATAAAACATTCACCATCACCCTCTCATTGGAATTAGGCTAATTATGTACATAGTTGGGTGTCCATTAATCCTATTATTATTATTATTAAGCAGTATTATTCATAATTTAAGTTTTCCTTCCTTTAATTCAGCCCTGTAACAAACGAGAATGTTCCATGCTTAATTAACAACCAAAAGCTTGAAAGTACAGTATAATGGGACATTATGGGGGCTCTATAGTGAGCTAATGACATAGCAACCAGCTAATGAGAATGAGGAATTTTAACAATGGCATTCTAAAATGAATGGCACAAAAGCACAAGTTATGTCAAGTAACATCAATGCCAGTATTCTTACTTGGTCTTCAGAAGTGAGATAGATTTAGAACCATATTTTGCACCACTCAGAGAAATAAATTAATCTATTACCTGGCAGGCTTTTTCTTCAGCAGGATGAAAATTAGCTTAGTAAACTGGATGCTACTGCAGTGCTGATCTCAGACTCCCCAAGAGCCATTTTCTTAGACCAAAATCTAGTCTATAGTAAAGATTAAAAGCAGGGGCAGTAGACAAGAAGATGATGATGTTGAAGGAGACCTAAAGAAATACTCGTTTTTAAAACTGCCTTTCACCCTGTTTATATTAAACTTACTTGCAAGATGGCACTGTTTTCTAGACAACATAGAAGGGACTTCTTCTCTGGAAGAATAATTTACTGAATAGAGTATAATACTGGTATTTAATGTATCTGGATTTTATTCTTATTCAGGTACAAGTTCCACTCAAAGGATTCGAATATACTGTCCTATCTGCAAAAGGTTAATAATATTACTTTTCTGCAGCAAGGTGTGAGGACAAGCTTCCGCAATGACTATGCAGAGAACAGTAAAGGACAAGCAGTTTCATGCAACTAGTAATTCTTTGACAAAAGAGCAATTAAAGACATACTTATTTCACAGACAAAGTGTTTTAGTATTAGTGTTATTGTAATTCAACCTAAATAAAAATCACTGCTACAAATACATTTTTACTTTAAGTCATTACAGTAGCATACACAGGCTATATGCTCTATTCTATCTAATCTACTACAATCTGAAGCACTAATTACATCTTTCATCTGGGAATAATTTTTCATGCTCTTTTAAGAGTAGCCAGATTTCCAATCAGCCTAGGATATTTCTCTGTAACTGTGGAAATGACTCACTCAGTGGAAATACTTCTCTCTCCTTTGACTCTGAAAGACTCTCCTTAGAAATCCGTGTTTTGGATAGAACACCCAGCTTCTAGACAGTTATATTTTAAGTGATGTGATTTCCACTTCCTTCTTTGCCTGATTTGTAAACTATTTAAAAAAAATGTCAACTAAGACTCTTAATATTATTAGACATAGGTAGGTGAGAGTGCCAAAAACCCTATAGAAAGATGTATTCATGCGGTAGTACCCAAACTGTTTCATATCATTTCTAGTTGCGTTACCAGAAGCAGGTGGTCTCAAAATCTGCTTCTGAATCTAGTGGCTGGATTTTAAGCCAGGTCTGATTCAAAACATATCAAAATGCTCAATGAAATAAAGTTGCATAGTTAAATCCAAAGAGAAGGAAAATATGTATATTTCACCCAAACCAAATTAAAAATGATTTCAGGCAAAAAGGAGACTAATATGGAATTATATAAGTAGTTAAAAAAAAAAGTTCAATTCCCTGTGAGCAAAGGTGTGCTGGGGATTTTAAAATCTGAATGCGGCTACAAGGCACAAAGCAAACGGCACATCAAATATGGCATCCTGGTGTCTCTATTGATTACCCCACACCTCGTCTCTACAGTGAGAACCAAGATCATGCAGCAGAAATGTTTTCTGTTGCTTTTCTGAAATAAGTTTTCTGTTGATGGTGTTTTTCTGTCTTCCTGACATTCATTTCAGCAATTAGGTTTTCAAGTTTCTATAATATTATTTTGATCTGAGCTGAACACAGGAGAAATGGATTCGGATTTCTTTAAATGCCTAACCAGATGTATAATTGTTAGTATTTGAGGAGAATTTAATCATAAAAATAAAATAAAAACATCTCATCCAAATGTCATTGATCTGCATATATTCTGCATCAGTAGAAAAAAAAAGTAGCTACTTTCTCATTTCTTTTGTGAAAATCACCAATGAAAACTAAATAACTGGGCATGTCACGTAAATCAAATCTGCCCCCAAATAAGTGGCATTCATAATAAAGATAAGCAATAGCATTGACAGAAGCCTTGCAAATCATTTCACAAGTAAAACAGAGTAAGAAGACGGTAATAAGTTCCATTTTAACTGGAGTGTCAGAATTTTAGTTGAATCCATAAAAGGTGGAAATATTTTGCAAGCAGATGGAAAGACAGCAATCATTTAATCAAGTACAACAGGACACGGCAAATTATTCCATCTTTCACTTCAGGATGACACACACATGTGATATCAACTTCTTCCAGGCTATTTTTGTAAGTCTTTTGGGTGGGGGTAGGAAATGCACGGAAATTTCCAAAGCACCATGTCATTAATTACAAGTCTAATTCAAAAACCGTTAGAATTCAAGGAAAGTTTTCTATTCACACCCTAAACAATGACTGAAGAAGGTATTTTAAGATAAGGTACAAACTCCTATTTTTTTCCTCAAATGATTCATTTCTATCCTGGCTGCACTATATAAAAGAAAGCAACAAATACAACTCTGAGGAACACGGGTATGCTAGTGACTCACAAAAGGGAGGATTATTTGCTGCCTCTTTGGACAATGTTCACACTACCTTATTTCTTGTATTTGATGTTTAGGAACTAAGGTAACAGCAATGTTCAAAACAGCTAAGACAGACAGATGAGACTAGATTGATCAGGCAGAACCACAAGTTTTTACCCCAGCATGGCTCATATGCCTCTGGTACTTAGAACAAACTGTGGGTTCCCACACACAGACCTGTAACATGAAATATGAAAACACCAAAGCTCTTTGCTTTCTCTGGGAGCAGGGAGCAGAGTCTTAGCAGTAGGATATATTCCACTAATATAGTTAGACTTTGGATCATGTCAAACAATCATATCTTGGTTCTTCTCACAGTTTTACTTTTCACTTATAATGTTTTGTACAGAAATATCTCTGCAGCTGGTGTATATTCTCCAACCTAGGATCCAAAGACTCTGTTTCTACACACTTAGGGTTTATGAAATAACTTTTGAATCTACTTGCCACAATCATAGAAAAACACCTTCCCCCCCCAGACAGGGATACAAATTGGTTATACCTTTAAAATTTCTGCAAAGAAATATTTCAAGTAAACTTTCCTAACAAGTAGCCAGTCCTTCTCTCAGAAGTGATGCAGCTTAAGGCAGCAAAAGTTTGCCAGAGCTTCATTTCTCCTGCACCCATATCTCCTTCCCTACTGGAAATAATATTTTTCATTAGCTTTCCGCCCCCCCTCCCCCCCCGCCTTTTCTTTCACTGCCTTTTTTCTTCCTAGGCACAAACTTTAGTCTAATTTCTTAGGTGACTGAGATGCTAATCAAGCAACTCAAGACAGAGAGGCTAGCGAAAATAATCAAATGTGAAACTGTCCAGGGGAAACACTCCACTTTGAAGGAAAAGAGAGGAAATTGTCATTTTGAAGCCACTAGAGACAGCCTTCCTGTTACAAAGACGACCCTGGGGAGTCACTACCTGATTTGCTCTTAGTCAGACTGGCATCTCAGTGACAGGGCAATTGTAATTAGGATGAATAAAATGAGAGATGTGCCAGCTCCCCAATTTGTAATTCAGTGAGCGGCATTAAAGACACATTGCATTTTATTTAATTTTTGGTAAAATCGAGCACTGTGCTAACAGGTAGCAGGACTTTCCCCTATGGGGATCGCTTACATAAAATTCAAATCTGTCTCTGTGCAGAGAGCAAATATGATACAGGCAGTGGATTCCAGGTTATTATGTTCTTCTTTCTGAAACTGTAGGCAATCTTTAGGGAAAGATAAGACAGAAAATAAGATGTTGGGGGGTTTTCTTCCATACGGAGCTATCCAAGAGCACAACAGTGGAGCTTCACTGAGGAGACTGACATCAGAATCTGATATTTCATCTTTATATCTAGGTAATGAAGATTACAGGGTACAGATACAGCATCAAAGAGTTCTTATCTTTGCCATTAGGATCAGCAACTTGAAAACAGAATATTTTCGCTATCATTTTTTCGTTCGCTTAAAATTCATTGCCAGGTAAAAATAACGTTTGTTCCAGAAAATGTGTAAACATATATAAGGACAAAAAGAAAAAGTAATGTTTATGAACTGAATTCCATTCAAAAACTTTTTTAAAATGAATTGTTGTGAGTCCATTAGAAAATCACTGACAACAGGAAAGTTTAATGTCTGTGTTAAGAGTAGTCAGCCTCCCTCTTCAAGAAGATGAAGAAAACAACATAGATATAAACAGTACCTCTGTAAAAGAAAATTCCCCTACAGATGTAGGTCTGAGATCACAAAGACTAAACATGGACACTTGCAAAATGATCAATTTGCAGCTTTGTATACAAAGAAAAATGCTTCCTCAGAGGCTGAGCTCTGTCTGTGGCTCTTGTTCAGTGAGAACCAGCATTAAGCATCCTGTAAAAGAGACAACTAAGGAGTGATAAATATACTGCAAGTGAACAGGTAACTTTAGCAGTTTGTTACAGTGAGCTAAAACAATGTCTTGAATATGAATGCATTTCAAAGTTTAGGAAATTTCCCTGTACGTACAAATGTGAAAATTAAAGTTGGATATCAGAACCTGCAAATACACAACATATTTTTCTTTCTAAAAGATTAATTTGCAAAGTGAAACAAAAGTTACAGAAACTTAGAGAATATTTATATTTGAAGGACTGTTTGCCATGACTGGCTGATGCAAGAGACCTGCCTGTAGATAGAAAAGCCTTTGTGCCTTCAGTCATTTTCAAAACAAAATAGAGCTTTAATACAAGATTCATCACAGTGGGTTCATCATAGTCAGTGAGCTCATCAACACTGCATGTACCACAAGTCCAACATGATCAAATCCATTTCTGCTATAACAGACAAGGTTGTAAATACAGCTTTAACTCTATCACTGAGCTTAAAGCTTGGTTGTGTTCAATTTACTGTGCTTGAATTTAATTCTTGTGAAGTTCTTTTCCGTTCTGCAGACTGAAAACAGTTTTGTAAGCAGGTAGGTCAAGAGACACCCATATTATAATTGGTCCCTCCAACAGCTCTTCATCTATAGTGTAGTTGGACTGTCAAGGCTAATAGCTTTCTCCTTTCTTGGGCTGTCAGTCCAGTCTGTGTCACAAACATTAAGTTGCACTGATAGTATCATTTTTTCAAAGAGAAAGTATTTTCCTTTCTGACTTGCTCCAGTTACCTCCTTGTTCTGCCATGAAAGCCAACCGCTGAGAAAGCCAACTGCTATGTACTTCTAATGCTTCAAATTCTATGTTTACTAAAATAAAGTCTGCGTGCAGTTGTGTAGGGGCTGTCTGTCCACCCATCTCCAGTATCTGTTTACTCTTGGTAAGTGTCATCAGACTTCAGCTTCATCATCATGACATCAAAGGGCGTAACAACAACAAGAACAAGTGTGTTTCTTCACAGAAAACATCCACCATCTTAAAGAAAATGAGAAGAGTAAATCTGTGCCTTTTAAGGGGATAGGAAAATGAAGCAAAAGAGAAACTACCTGGGAGATAATGAGGGGATGATGTTTATTAACAACAGATGATGAAAAGAAGCTCCCTATATACCCTAGCTCATTTCCAAAAATCTCATTGCATTTGCAACATAAACTGTTATATCAGACAACTCTGGTTTGAAACCCAGAATGTGGAAAGTTAGATCACTTCAAATCACCTGGAACTTTCCTAAACTCTTAGGATTTAAAATACACCTCCCATCCTTTCTTTTCACTCAGTTAAAACCTAGAAATGTCTTTGTTTACAATTTTCATCAGCAGCGTGGTCACTTTTCTACTGAAACAAGATCTGATGTCCTTCCTGTAATAACCCAGCAACCGCAAAGTGCAAAATCTGCTAGAGTTTGCTCATAAATAATAGTAATAAAATAAACAAATAAATGAACAGATAAATAGATAGAGTATTATGAATTACTGCTGGCCAAAGAAACCAAGAAGAATAAGAAAGTTTGTATAAACATATCCATGGAAACTAGATAGAGAACCTCTAGGTCTGTTTAATGAGTAAAAGGACAAGCTAATGATGTCTGGGAAGTAACAGGAGAACTGAATTCAAGGGTTTCTTTTGTGCCCAAATGAAATTCATCTTCAACAAAAAATTTTTTTAAAAAATCAGTAAATTAAAACTTGCTAATATCTCTAAACAGTATGAACGTACCAAAAAACAAAGACACAAAATACTTGAAAAACTTCAAATAATGCTAGTTGCCTCAAATGTGAAAAGATATTTAAAATATCTAAGGGGAAGTGAATTAGCAACTTCATATGGAAATCATATAGGAAGATGAATGCTAAAATCTAACCTGTGCTTTTGACAGTTGGAGACAGAATATATATGCAGTTCTACATCCTTAATCAACTGTAGAAGATAAAAGACCATTACTCACACTGTGTTTTGGATAGGTAGAAAGGAGTCAGGACTTCACACTAGCCAAAGGATTACAGGAAAAGTGGGCTTCAGTCTGTAAAGATACATATATGCTCATCCATTTCAGTAATTGCTAAAGTGATTAAAGAAACACTGAGATTGGGTCCAGACCTCCCCATGGAAGGATAACTTGCTAAGAAATGTAATATAGATAACCATCTAGACAGAGAAAGACAGAGAAAATTTAAGTCCACTGCTGAACACATGAACCTAGTTGCCGAAATGAGCCTGTCTTGGCCTCTTGCACTTATCCCATTTGGGATTGTAGCATAACCACATGAGTGCAGAGTACCTTCTTGAGGACAAGGTGGGATTTGTAATGAGTCTGACCTTTGGCAGCACAAAAACAAGTTATAGATAGGAAAAATGAGTGCAGGACTGGGAGTACACTGGACCAAAGTAAGCTTCTTCTCTCAGAATGGTAAAGCCAATACAGACAACCTTAAATTCTGCCCAGTGCCTTATTTTCAGAATCCAAATTGTAAAAGTAACTATTGTGTGGGCAATTATAGTGGTGTACTAAGCCATGAGGGCTTTGCACTATTTGAGTATAAATCTAGTTATTTTGTGCACAGATCAGACATAGAATTGAGTTCCTAATGTACTTAAAAGTTAGAATCCTGATTCCAATTAGAAATCACTTCTTTTTTTGAAGTATAAGACAATGGGACCATTTTCATCTCTAGCATGTGCACGAGGTGGTGTGCAATGGCTCCCCGTATAGCAGAAAAATTCTGTGAAATATCTAATGAATATTTGTTCAAATGCTTTGGGCCCTGACCTAGCAAAGCATTTGTACAGATGAAAAGCAGTGCTGGCAATGAAAGGAGTATATGCAGAAATATTCACAAGCTTAGAATCAAGCATATACTGAAACATTTTCCTGTGTGACCCTGGTTTATAGATGGTCTGAGCATTGAATTTAAGCACAGTATTTGTACAACTTATTTCAGACAAAAAGAGATCATTGCTATTATTATTACTGATGCTTTACAATCCTCTTAGTGTATGCACTTTGACATATATAATGCCTTTCCTTGATAGTAGTGTGGTTTGTTCCCATTCCCATGTATCACAAAACAGTTTATACCGGCATAACTGCATCCACAATAGGACACTTATGCTCATATTTCCGTAGTAGTACATCACAACTGATGAGAAAGGAATAAATAACAAAAACATATCCTTATTCTCCTATATGAAACAGTCACACTGAACATGGGGTGCTTCTCAAAAAAATAAAACAACCATCAGAAAGATACACTCAAGGATGACAGAATTTATGAAATTGCTTCAGTACAGACAGAGATTAAATAGTTTGAAGATCTTTAGCTTAGGCAGAAGTCTGAAATCCTTATTTGAAAAAGGTCTCTAAATTATGAAGGAAACTAGCAAATGAATATTTATTGTTTCTCATGGCACAAAAATTACAGGTAGTCAAATGGAATTATTAGATGAGAAATTCTAAATGCAAACAAAGACAGTACTTTTACATAAAACAGAATTAATTAACTTGTTGCCACAGTAACTTGTGGATGCCAACTATATCAAAGAGATTCAAAAGATGAATAGACAAATTAATAAAAGTCTTCTTCAAAGCACTTACAAAGATGTAAACACTCTAAATATCAAGACTTCAGGCTGACACAGGATGTGAGGTTTACTGGGTATACATTTTACTTCTGGATTCCTCCTGGCCATTGTCCATAGGATACTGTCTACATCCCAGGAGGATTCAAACACCCTTTACTTATCCTTCTCAGGCTAGGAATGGAACTTGGGTTGTTGTGCCTGGAAAACTGGAATAGAGTCTCATACACTGCTCTTTTCTCATACTCCCTTGCAGCTGGCTTATGAAATGTTCACTTGCTTTGGTGCAGACTGAACTGTGATCCTCTGCTCATGGCTAACCAAAGGGGTCCTAAGGAAAACCCAGGCAGAGAACCACGGCCACAGATGAGCTCTGCCCTCTTGTGTCACAGCCTCCTACACTCTACCAAAAGGGATTCAGACTCTTAAAAGATTTGCTTTATGGTCAAAAACAGGTGAACTTGGGACATAGTTGCCAGTTTGCTTAGATGGCATCTGCACATAGATTTAGAGGACTGCCATTTTGATTTCAAGTATCTTGGGTGCCATTTTAGGAACCTGGATCTCCAGCCCTTTTTCATGTGGCAACACATGCTAGTCTAGGTGATTTAAGTTCCTATCTTTATAGACATTTATGTGTCCCTTCACCTCTAAAATAATCAAGTCTATGCTTCTGTCATTTTAGGTCTTACCGTTAACATCATGAAAAACATTTCCTAAAAATTTTCTGTAAAACTGGGTTGTGCAGTCTAACAATCCACTCGTGCAAGTGGGTGATAATCTTCCAATCTCTTTGTGATTCATGGGCCTAATCACGTGTAAAAATTTATTAATGGAAATATTTGTACATCTATAAACTAATCAGATGCGGAATTAACAGGTTAAAATGTGTAGACAAGACTGATTGGACATTGATTAGCCTCTGTTCTGCAACCAGGTGAGTTAACTACAGCTTCCTTAAAGTATTTTTGAAAAGAAAAAAATACTTTTTCCTCTTTCCCTCAAGAAGGTGGGAAGAGGACATTATGGACTATATTTCAAAAGAGAGCCCATAGGTTAAACATAAAGAAAAGCTTTAAAAGGTCATAGAGGGTCAGTTTAGGCAGTGGAATAAAATGACAAGATGACTTGCATAAATACAGAAATTATATTAAAGGAGGATATAATACCCTATTATTAGAGATGGAAAAAGTCTATGCAACCAATCCTGCTGCTATGCAGGGGAATGGACTAGTTGGCTAGAGCTTCCATTCCAGCATTAATGTATATAGGAGATGACTGCATTAGCAGTTAAAGGAGAGACCAAAGATGCAAGCACAGAGCCATGATGCTAAAGGCCAGAGACAATACTCTATTTACAATGAAACAAATATCATTTACACATGTCTCCCATTTAAGAGAAAAATGGGAAATGGAAGCAGGCACTGTCAAGCCACATTTAGAAGAGATGTGTTTGATGGAATATTTCAACATGCTTTGATTGAGACCCCTGCTACTTTCCTTTTGACAATTGTAGAGGAAAATGCGTTGGTGAATTGTAAAGATTTCATCCCTCTTGATGTATTTTTATTGAACACGACTTGCAGCCTTCAAATTTTAATATTATGTCCCCAAACTGCTGTCACTCACTATAACATACTTCTCAATTCACAGGAGTTAGGTTTGGGGGAAAATGGCCCAGACAATCATTAGGACACTTTGCTTATTCCAGGACCATATTATCAAAATATAAACTTAGATTTTACAACTACCATTGAAAATAAAAAGGATGGTATTTAAAAGCAAAAACATAAACAACAACAGAAAACAAATATTTAATTTCTTTCTCTTGCTAACTGACATTTTTATCAAAAATCCAAAGCATTTTCTGATTGTATTCCATCTATTTCCTAAGCACTTGCTTCTCCTTCCTAAGGAACTTTTTCATCAGGATTTCATTCCTTTCTTTCTCCCCTAAGCCACCCAGTGTGTAAAGTTACAGATGGCAGCGTCCTTCTCAGACATCATTTTCATTGCTACTAACTTCTGTGCCTCTGGAGGAGGCCAGCTTATGGTATTGTTATGCCACTAATGAGCCTCTCATCTCTTCTGCAGTAAACAGACTTTTTACTAGTCAATATTTGTGCTGAACTGTGCACACAATGCCCTATGAATCTTTATCTCCACCCAGTGAGTACATTTTATGAATCTAAATAATTCTTTTTTGTCATCTTTCAGAGACTTCGAATTACTGTCCTTTTTGTACATCCACAATGTCTTGTGTACTTAGACCACACATTTTCCATGAAAAATGCATGCTCGTGGCACTGGGCAATCTAACTATCTATATTATTTACTCTAGTCTCTCTAGAGCAAAAGCTAAGTGTGTTGGCTTTTGCCTGGTTAAGCACATTCAGGCCCTCTGATTCCACCTAGAATAAAAGACAGAGCTAGGTCATTTGGAAAGCATGGGCTTTTTCAAGAAAAGCCCCAAAGTGAGATCACTTAGCAGTTTGTGCACTGTAAAAACATCACTGAAATGGGCTAAAAACGTAATCAGCAGTATTAATTCGTTATGAATGTAGAAGTGTGGTACAGAAAACATAGTATAAAAAGTATATAAATGGATATTTACTGTTGAATAAGGTAAATTTAGCTAAAAATTAAGTGCGGTAATATCTTAGCAATGTCCTGAAAACAAACAAACAAACAAACAAACAAAAAAACAAAAAAAAACACTCTTATGGAATTTGGAATATCGGTTTTAATTAATAGCTGGAAGGGCATATGAGCTAAATAAAACTGCTAGTAAGAGCCCCTACTTCTGTCTGCACCAGGAGTGCAGACCTGACCTGGAGTTTCCAGTGAAGCCCCTCCAGTTTCCAGTGAAGCCCCACCAAGAGAGGTGCCTCTTTTTGTATAGTATTTCCTTTTATCTGTGAAAGGTAGTTAATTTTTTCAACAATTATTTTATAGATATGCAGATGTCAATGGCCACATAAAGAGTTGAATTATTGGAGAATTCAGTCCAATATTTATGTTTTAGTCTGAGAAGTATTACAGGTAGATCAAAAGGGAAAAGAACTCACTCGGTGTATAGACAAAATGTCCCATACAAGAAACAGTAAAAGAGGTCACAAGGAAAACTAAACTAATGAAATCACAAATAATTTTGACTAAGCTGCCATAGGGAGATCTGGATCATGATGGCTGAGTTGTACTGAACATCATGCTGAGTTTCACTGGAGCTCTCTGTTTATTTCATAATGCAGCTCAAGTGAAATTGGAGTTCGACTCACCCTAGTGAATCAAAACTAAATAAATCTGTGATTTCAGACCATCTCCAGCTAGAAAGTTTGAAACTGCATTTCAATCACATTTAAAACAGAAGGGGTGCAGTGTATCCTCTACTGGGAGGCTTCACATATGGAAGCCTTTAAAAATAAAATAAAAAAGATTCTGTAGCAACATCATTACCTGTTGAACAACCTGCAGTTTCCTAGGGAGGCCCAAATGACTGTGCCAGGTAGGAAGTTTGACTAAGTGATTTCAGTCATTCTTTAGAATATCACAAGTGATACATCCATGGCTTTGCCAAACCTCGGGATATTTGAACCTGCTCAACCTGAGTTCTGCTACTCTTTCACTGACTTTTGGTAAACTTCCTCATTTAGTAACTGGAATGTGCAGAAATTAGTTTAACAAAGAGTGCATCCACAATCCTAAGTTCTCAGGGGTGCCTAGCTTCCCTCTCTTGCTTTCTTTATTCTTCATCCTAGACATCCCAATAACCAACAAATACTGTAAGAACCCTCATTATTTACAATTGCATGGAACCCTATACAGCTGGAGACCTACTTAACCATTCTCTGGCTTGCATCTGTCACCCTGTACGAGTCACGTGGAAGAAAACTTTAAAATAAGAATTAAAACTCAAACTCACATTCAATTAATATTACTCACATTATTAATATTCACCCACATGGGACTTATCAGGAGATAATTGACCTTGTCATTGTTATGAGCCCTTTGCATTCCTGTAGGATCTTTAACTCCCTTCAAACTTAATTATAGCTTAATAAAGCCAAAAAGAAGTTTATCTTCCCCTTCCCAGCCTTAGCCACAGATTTTTTTTTTTTTTTTTTTTAAAAAAAAAAAGAGGGGGGAGGTGTGGGGGAGTAGGGTAGGGAAAGGAATGGATCTCCTAAGTCATATAATCTGCTCAATTAATAAAGTGAATCTAACAGAGTTGCTCCCTGGGGCCTGACAAATGCACCTGTCGCAATCACCAGACAACTGGGATACTGTACGTGTCCAGACACTTTCTTCCTTCCCCCACTTTATATCTATTTTTTCTAAAAAGACATCTCTAATTAGAGCTCATAGAGGGGTGGGCTAAGCTACTTTTATGTAAAACCCTGATTCACAGCAATACTTTTTGATGCTTGTCTGACAAAACAACCTTTTTAAAAAAAAAACATTAAATGTTACAAGTATATGCAAATATATGCATATATATATATAAAACAATTTCCTTCCCCTATCTGTTGGCTTTTTAACTACTGTTTTCTACATCAGCCTTGAGCTGTCATTCCAGCAGATTTAAGACTCATGTGATTGGAACACTGATAAGGAGGTGATGCAGGTTCTTGTGTCTGTGCAAACTGGTCGCTGTGCCCTGGTGATTAGAGAAGAGATGAAAACATTCAGTTGTCCTGCTGTCATTGACGTATTCACACCTAGACACAGAGGCTAACTTCATCTCCTTGAAGATCCCTTTAAATAGTCAACACAGGTCTTGAGTGGTACACACAGAATGAAGAAAGCCTTCTGCCCTTTGGATTTCACATTGTGTGACCAGCAGCAGAACCGTTTAACCCTGTGTGGTACTGTTTTCCAAAATGTAAATAGCCTAGAGCAGTCTCAAAGTACTGATTTACACATGCCTTTGTAATACACTCTCCTCTGAGCAGAAATCAGAGCTGTAAGGACAGGATTTTGCAAATGAGATGTTAGTATCTATATGTTTTAAGAAACAAGGCATTAATGGAGATGAGAAATGTTTACTCTAAGTCTTAAGCTTTATCTTCTTGAGCCCTACAAAGTAGTTTCCTCTGTAAAACTGTTACCATGGGGTTGGATTTTCTTTATACAGCTTGTCAGGGATGTTTTATTACAAGTGTGGCATATTGGCCCCCTGTACTAGTACTCAGTGCTGAATATTTTCTGTGATGCCAACTGTTCTTTTTCTTCTTCATTTTCCCTTTTGTAGTGCAATAGGCAGGAAAGCACTTTTGGCTATGGACTGAGAGAAGAATGAAGTTCCTCTGTCTTTCCTACTGTCTGAGTTTCCTGTCTATAGCTTGTACTCCAGAGGTGTCTGCAGCTTTGCTTGTTGCTTGTCCCTTTGACAACATGGAATAACAGTTTCAAAAGGAATTTCCTGGGTGGTTCAGATGGGTTTATCCTAATCTTTTTTCTAGAAAAGTATGAGGAGGAATACTTTACAGATTCATCACTTTGCTCAGAGGCAGAGTATGCTGCAAGGTAAAGGCAAGTTTTTAGATGTGCATCAGTTCACCTTAAAATGAGGTAACTTCTTTTGGTAGAAGCTTTTATAAAATCTTATCTAAGTGGCCTAATCAAGTAGCTTAGCTAGCAAGGGAAAACTGGAGAGGTGTTTCTCAAAATACCTGAATTGATGCCTAGTGAAATTCTTCTATAAAAGTGAATTAGAAATCATAAGAGACTGTAGGACCTTTCAACTCTCCCAAAAGTTTATCAAAGAATTCATGTCCACCAATTTTGATACAAATATTGTCATGCATAAGTTAGACATTCTTGTACACATACTTTGAACAGTCAACTTCTACAAAGTAGATGGTTCTTTCTTCTTTCAAATTTTCTACAGAAATTGCCTAACTATACATAACACAATGCTTATTTAATTCAAATACCTCTTTCATTCTACCCAAATCCTAGCACTTCTGCTGCTTTAAGGTAGCAAGATTAGGGCATGAAACTCAAGATACATTTGTTTATGGTCATACTAGAGCATAGATTAGACTTTTTTTGAGTTCCAGATGTAATGAGCTTATAAACATCAGATGAAAGAAAAATCCTTCTAATTCAAAAGTATCATTACCTACTTCCTCCTCCCACTCTTTCCCCTGAAATTTACATTGTTTCCTTTTTTCTATATTCTGCTTTCAAAATTGCTTTCCTTACAGGGATGAACTACTCTGAGCACACAAACTAAGGAGTTTGAATGAATATACCTCAGAAATTCTCATACCTTGTGATGTCCTGCAGTTACAGAATCTCACAGTAACATGAAATATACCAAGTAGACACTAAATATCTCAATGTGTTCTGAGGCAATTACTTGGTCAAAGAAGACTGGAATAGCCTTCAAAACAGTACAGCAGTCATCTGTTCATGTTGCAGTATGAACATTCCTGAATACAGTCACATCAGAGTTTACTCCTGTCCGAGGATGCTGAAGATCCTATCCTAAAACAATTCCATCTTATCGGAGCAAGAAAAGAACTTGCATGGTTCTAGACATGAAATTTGCTTTCATACCACCATCGCACCCCAAAATAATGGCTATTCAGACTCTACCACAATGTAGATGAATGCTGGATATTCTCTTGATGAAAAAAAGCCCATGTTTAAAATTATAAATACATATACACTTTTTGCATTGCCAAATAATCAGGAAGATAATTTGGCAGACATTCTATATATCTTTGTCTCTACCTTCCTCCCCATTCTCTGTTATGTTTGAAATATATATTTATGCCTTCAGAGCATAATGTAGCTTGAGGTCCTGTGAAGTCTAGAATATTGCAGCAGCTCTTCTGTGCTTTGTGAGGATGGAAATTTAGCATTTAAGGAGCTGGTATGGGTAACAAGAGGTTTTTTTTTTGTTTTTTTTTTTTTTTTTAATGTTCCTATGAGACTTTGGCCAAATCATTTCAATTTGTTGTTTTAAATTCAAAATACAAAGAATGACATTACCTCACCTCAAAGCAGTAATAGAAGGGCTGATATCTGTGCTGTTTCATGGTAGAACAGCAGAGGCACTCTAGAAGGTTAAATGGTAAATTGAAGAAGTATCATTAATAAGCTCCCACAAATTAACAAGCAACCCAAAAGTCAATACCTGTGTGTCATCAATACCAAAATCAGTGTATTATTCTTTTTTGTGCTGAATCCTGCTGGTAAAGGCAGGATCTGTTAAAAGTTATTTAGTGCTATTCATTATGAAAGCCATACAGAGCTCCTGCTCGTCAGCAGAGGTTTCAAGAATCAGTCTGAAGACTTTGGAAAAAATATATAAAAAAATCCACGGTTTAAGAGAAGGAGGAAAAAAAGAACATTTTTCTACACTTCAGTAGGAGCTTTAAGAAACCAGTTTGGTTTTCAATAGTGTCCCTGTGAATAGAAGCCAGATGGTCTTTAAACCAGTATTTCCCCCACCATTTTAGTCTTGAAAGCCATTACTGTGATGGAACTGCAAGGAGAAGAGATAGGGATAGCAGGATACAGGCAGCACACAAAGGAGAAAGAAGAAATCCTTTAAACGGGGAATGAAACAGGCTGTTTGACAGCTAGAAAAGGGGGGAGTGTCTGGAAGGTAAAAGGGCAGGCTCCATAGGGGTAAGCAGACATTACAGAGTGCAGAGTAACAGGATGTGAAAGGGTTATAATGACCATGGTAGTAGAGTGTGTAATTTGCAGTGAATAATTGATCCAGTACCTTTATCTTTTTTTTCTAATTGTTTCTCAGCAAGACAACCACAATTTTCTTGCATTTGTTTGTTCCATTCTTATGATTCACTGAGTGACTTCTGCAACTGAAGTTTGATCCGTATATAGAACACAAAATTTATTATGAGTATCAAACACCAGAAATCCTAGTTCAGTTTTGATGGAACACATAAATCACATGGTGGTTTGTATGTTCTCTAATTAGTGACTGTAACTCTAACAATCACTGTGACATTTCTCCCAATTACATATTTGGAATATAAGCTTCATGAATATTCCTTTAAAATGGACTTTCCAGATGCTTATGACAGTAATCTCATTGGCAGGAATATTATGGCAATTTTTGACATTCTAGGAACTTAAAATTCCATGGAGACTAGTCAACAAGAGACGAGCCTAAATTCCAGAATACATCATTTTTTCCCCCCCATGCAAAAGTATCTAATATGAACTTCAATAAATCAAATAGCTATCTTTGTCTCTGCTTGCCTCTCACTGCAAAGACTTTGGTCTGTGCCTGTAAGTTACTCTGCAGATTTGTCAGGTAGGAGATGAACTTAAAACACATCTCAACCAGAAAGTCTCCATTGTACGTTCTCCACTGAAGCAAAGAAAATTACTGAGTACTTGGCCTTCTTCCATGCCCGTGGCACTAGGTCTCTGACCTCATTCAGTGGTGGACCCTATTTTTTCTTGGTCTTTTGCTGCTCTAGTGTATGTTACCAATTTCAATTTCAGATGAATTTCAACTGGCCTAATTTCATGACCGTATCTCTGAGCAACATTTCAATTCTCCTCCCAAGTAACCTATTGTGGCTTTCACCCTCTACCCCCCATTTTTTTTTTTTTTTTCTTCTTGAACCCAGTAAACCAAGCTGTGCTCTTGCCAGACTTACTCAATGCCCTGCAGATGGAAAGAGATTTTCTTGCACTCTAATTTTGTCCTTGAAAAATCAAAGAGCTATCCTAGGCCCCTTTGCCCCTCA
>VZSV01000045.1:2996796-3075748 GCA_013398735.1 Nothocercus julius
CACAAAACACACAAAACAGACTTAAGCAAATTAGAATCTGTAATATCCCAAACCACTTAACACCATGAAATTTGTAAACTGCTCATTAGTAATTGCTCATTTGAATGACCTATATGAAACATGAGCCATCAAGCCATTCTTCAAGTTCTGCCATAATTTTGGCCTGAGTATCATTCTGGCTTCAAAAGAATTTCTAGCATTACTGACACACAGACAAGAGGATCTTCATTATATTTTACTACGGTAGGTGACAACAATCTCCTCTTAAAAGGAAACCAAGAGTAAGAGAAGGTAAGCATGGTCCTAGGACCAAGATGCCAAGCTGCAAAACTCCTGCAGAGACACACACTAGGAATTTAACAGTTAGCTAAGGAATGACAGACTAAAATGGAGGACTACTGAAACTTTCTACATTGAATATATATCTATCAAAGTAATAGTTCTGGTTGTCAACTAAGGACTCCATCTTGACCCTGAAAAATTATTAAAGTAATACAAAGACTATTAAAGTAATATGAAGTAATACAAAGATTGTGGGATATGAAGGCAGTCTAATGACTTAACAGAGCAGTTTACCAGCTGTCTTTTTAGATGCTGGTGCAGCTATTAGAGGGCTGCAACTCAGTTGCAGAAAGGATAAGTTCAGAGGAATTCAAGACTGACTTTTAGCTATTATATAAATTGTTTCATAATTTTATATATATATTTTAAATAGTCTTTAAAGATTCGTTCTAATATGAACAGGGAACTACATTTTGTTCCTCACTATGTTGTAAGGGAAATAACAATCCTTTACTCTGAGCTTGCCTAGTTTCCAGTAAATAAATTCCAAAACCAAAATAAATCTACAAAAATTACTGGATTTAAACTGCTAGAGGATATATC
This sequence comes from Nothocercus julius, assembly GCA_013398735.1. Classification (NCBI taxonomy): domain Eukaryota; kingdom Metazoa; phylum Chordata; class Aves; order Tinamiformes; family Tinamidae; genus Nothocercus; species Nothocercus julius. The sequence goes on from VZSV01000045.1 coordinate 2,997,682, forward strand.
AAGCACATCTCTTCTGCTTTATAACTGTGTTTGGTCTGGTCTTGTAGTTGGCCAGAAGTCCATACCACCCTCAGGACTACTAAATTTTTTGAGAAAGTGTTGTGTGACTTAGTTTTATATTCAACATACTTACTATAACAAATGTGATTTTCAAAACACAGATGAATAAATAGACTCTAGTGAATATTCCTCTCCTTTTCAGAGAATGATAAAAATGGGAGGAAACATTTGAGATCATAAAGTCCTCTGCTATAGCAAACAGCATGTAGAATGAACTTCCTCACTTTCTATATTAAAATAAATTAGTATTTTTTGCTCCCAGGTCTCTGGTTATAGGCTTGTACAGAACATTATTTCTCTAATGGGAAAGAAAACTCTTCCAATTTCTATCTCAAATCTATTTCCAGTACTTTATGCCCATTTGCTCATGCACAAACATTGCTCGTTACCTTAACTAGGCCTCTTCCCTCTCTGCTGTTCCCCTTACCACTTCCCTGATTTTTAGACAGCAATCAATTTCTCTGTCATATCCCTTTCATTTTGAAAGTTTCAACAAGCCCAGCTTTCCAGTTTGCTAAGAAAGATGCTCCATTCCCTTGGTCATGCAACTAGACCCTTTCTGCATTTGTTCTACTTTGAGATTTCTATCTGGGATTTCATAGTTCATTTCTATTAAGACTTTACATAGTATTGACAAATATATATACATTTCTTTTTTGTTCTTATATTAAAAGGAAAAAATAATATTGAGGATTTTAGAATAATTTATTATCTATATACTTGTTCTTGTCTCTGTGGCATGTTATAACTTTAGGGGTAGAGATTCTTTGTTAGGAAGCTTTTTAATTTGCTGTAAGGTATACACACCTATTATATGCTGCTTATGATGCATGCAAGGACACATGCAATTCTTATTTTAAAGACCTTCATGGACTAACATTGATTATGTAGTTGTGTATAAATTCAGGATGAAAATCTGATGCCTGAGCATTGCTATGTCTCTCCCCTCCTTAAACCACCTTCAGTACCAGTGAATTCTCAGAGAAGCTTGATCAAATAAATGTGGTATGGGCAAGCCTATGGCTTCTCAACCTCACACATGCACGAGTAGGACAGTATTCTCTTAGTGAGAAAGCACTGAGCAGGAGCTCCCGACAAGTAGAACAGAGTGTTATATCAAGAGAGGAACATTACTGTCAAGAAATTACAACCTCAGCATTGACATAAATGTTGACAGCACCATTCCCACTGATAGTGATATCAGAGCAGATTATGATTCACACAGGACTGCCTGAGGAGTGATGATTTAGATGAAATACTCCCAAATAAGAAAAAATTCCGAAAGGAAAACTGCAGATGACAAGGATTTTATCAGGCCACTACTGAGATGGATCACACCTTCTCTTCTGTTCTCAAAAGCCTCCTGTCTGCAGAGATAAACTAACCATAATGAAATCTCTCTTCCCACCTGTTCCCCACTTGATGGCAGCAAGAAGCACGATAGCAGGGCATGATAAATCCTAGGTGGTGATTGAGGATGTGTAATTGCGAAGAATGTCATGTCTTTCTGATGGGTTTCTACAAAGCTTTGAGGAACTTAGGGCCAAATCTATTCATGATGTAACCTGAATGAAGCAAATGAAATGGCAGGAAGTATTACCATAGCCCATCATTTCCAAATGCAGAAAAGAACAAGAATATAAAGCAATCAGACTAAAGAAGATCACAGATTATGGCAAAAGGACCATAAATGACATTTGGGTCAATCTATATGACCTTATTGTGCATTCATTCACCAGCTCATCTTATCTATTTTCTGAGTGTCTAATGATGGTGCTGATAAAGGCCAAGCTGGAGCAAGCTGTGCATGTTCATTTGAAAGGCAGTCTGAGCAGACAGCATAAACTTTTGGAGCTGTTTGGTATTGCAAGATAGGACAAATTTCCAGCCAATAAGAACAGGAGGCAAAAAAAGCATTAGTTCACATTTCCTTTGAACCTGAAGAATCCCAAAGTGCTTTAATAAAAAATCTTTTTCAACTAATCTTTCTATTTTGTCTGGGAGAATCTTTTTTTCCACTAGAAAAATCTCATCTGGTAAAAATCCAAACCTTTACTGATATGTATGATTTAGCCAAAAAGGGCAAAATTGTATTCAACCATAATTTTACAGTACCAGAGACTTTCACTTATTATCCATATATTACAGTAATCTATTTTTGGGCAATGAAGAGATGGAAAAAGTAGAATTCATTCAAACAACTGTCTTTAGTCTTCTTGAAATGAAGCAAATTCATTTCTGTTTACATCACTTTTTATTCTAGATTTGATAATAGAAACATTTAGCGTTTTTCCCTCTGAGTAAGAACAGATACAACAAACAATCATCATTTGTTACAGAATACAAGTTCCAAGATTCCACTTTTTTTTTGCTATTCTTTCTTCTTTCACACATATTTACAAATGTCATTCACTTGCCCTCTTCCCTAGACTAAAAACAACAACAACAACAAAATTTATCTAGACTATATTAGCAGTAAAAAAATAGGGACCACTATAGCCTGTAATCTCAGAAGAGAAATGAAACAAATGTTTAACAGCATGCAAAAATGCTATGTAATAATTTAAATGACAGTGAGAAGAATATTGGGCTGAAACAATGTGGGAGGATGTAGTAATAGTAGCAGTTAGAGCGACACTGCTATTGCAGTCTGAGAATGTAAGTTAGCGAATGTTTATAGGAAGAAGCAGTAGTTCTTCACTTACTTTCTATTACAACTGGAAGAAAAAGATACCTTTTTGGTGATGCAAACTCTACCCCCCACCCCTTAAAACAAATACAGAAAGAGTAATTTAAAAAGCTAAACACAGTTACAGAAAATGTAGTTGACATCTGGGGATAAAAAAGGTCTGATGATAAGTCAGACTAGAATCTGACCATTAAGCAGTTATCTTCATGTTAATAAAAATAACATGACACTTTCATACTGGTGTATGAAAGCCCCATTTTGAAGGCAAATTTAGCACGATTGTCATTGTTTTGCGTCTGCTTTGGGGTCAAAACAGAAGATAACATGCTTGCACAAGATTGACAGTGTCCCTGCATTACACAGAGAGAGAACACATCATCATGAGGAGGAGGGAGGTGATCCTTCCCCTTACTCAGGGCTGGTGAGGCCACACCTGGGGTGCTGTATATAGTGCTGGGCACACCAAAGACAGACATGGACATACTGGAGCAAGCCCAGCATAAGGCAACAAAGATGATTAAGGGACTAAAGGACAAAAACATCTGTCTATGGTGTGAAGTTGAGATAACATGGACTAACATGGACAAGAGAAGTCTCAGGATGATCTCATCCACATTTGCAAATACCTGCTTGGAGGATGTAAAGAGGACAGAGCCAAACTTCTCAGTGGTGGCCAGTGACAGCACAAGAGGCAACTGACAAATGTGAATAAGAGCAATGTGTAGAGTATGCAGTTGAAGAAATGCTTTAGCAAAATGTATTTCATGATATCTTTTCCTATGGAGAGAAAACATCCCTGGCACAAATGAGTAGAATTCATAACCTGGTATAGCAGGAAAGGAAATATGGACTACTGGCTCTATAGCTTGAGTAATATATGAATTCATCAATTACTCTTACAAAATGTTTGTTTGTTTTTCCTGGAAAAATGAATAGAAGAGTTTCCTAATTTTTCAGAGACGACGACGACGACGACGACGACGACGACGGACGACTCTAAGCTTTCCTCAGCCTAATTTTCCCCCCCCCCCCCTCTATTTAACTGTAACAATTTTTCTAATTGATCAGATTGTTGCGGCTAATTTGTTTTACTTTTTATGATACAACAATAGTTTTACACAAGTAACAGAAATAAGCAGCTATTCTATGTAGAATGAAATATTTATGACCCTAAGACAATGACAAACCACAGCAAAATATAGATCTGGTCTGACAGGAGATGTCTTGAGAAGTGAAGACATGTGATACAGTGGAAACAAATAAAGCCCTGGTTAATAGATGGAGCACCTGCTGGGAACAGCAATAAACTCACCAAAAGTTGGTTAAATAAACACAGACTTAGAGCTAGACAAAACTGTTTTAGGTGCTAAGAATAAGTGGAAAAAAATAGATCTAACATATATAAAAAGCACCATATACTGCAAATTCAGATATAATGTTGAGCTGCAGACCAACAAAGAGGTTTTGTATGCTAGCAAACACAAAGACTACCTCAATTAGATCCTAGAGTGAGGGAGAAGAAACTAGCAACCTCCTACCACTGAAAGACTCCAGATAACAAGTTGTCATGACAGCTCCCATTGCCGCTAGGAGAATGAAAGAATCAACCCTGGATCCAGAGGAAGAAGAGAAGGGCCAACATCACAGCAGGAAGGATTCAAAAGGAAAAGAAAATAAAGGGGTAAGAGAAGGAGGAAAGTTACAATATTTATAGTTAAGTAAAATTAACTTGTTTTCTTCAGAGATGAGCAAGACAGGAAAAGAAAGTATGAGCTACCATTTACTTTAAATGTACAAAGGGGAAAATCCTATCAGATAGAAGTGCATGGAAATATTCAGCTTCAACTACCTGTATTATTCAAACAGTGGTCAGTTCTGGAAAGATTTGAAAAGCCTTTGCCTTAGTCTTTGTGTTTTCATTCTCTTTCAGTTGAATAGTGACAACTACCAACCCCTCTGAACTGTACAGGCTTGGTCTTAAGAATATTGCCTACACAGCAGAGAAATGAAAATTGCTCTTTTGCTATTTTATTATAATTTGTTTGCACAGCAGAGAATTGTGTGCTTAAATTTATTGCTGATACCAAAAGAAGTACAAATGACCTGTAGTAGTGGGCTATTCTTTCAGACCTCCAAAGGCTTTTGGCATTGAGCTACAAATATACAAAAGCCTCTAAGTTTATTCCTGCTGATTTTTTTTTTTTTTTTTTTCTCCACCACTGGGCTCTGAGGAAGCAACGCTGCAATGCAAAGATAAACAAAGCAAAATAAAGAAGGGAGAAGATTTCATTTGGTGTAAATTAACTTTGGTGGAGCTCTGTTTACGCTGTCAGGAGATCAGTTCCAAGAAGTCTACAGAGCTGACCTTACGTTCTCCTCTAGGCAAACATTACATTGACTTTGCTGAGAATCTATTTCCAGCTGTCTGCATTTTATTTCAAGTCTTGCAATAATTAGAGGTTTTTATTTGTTTGTCTTTTTAAGCTCCAGTTCTTGGAGTAAAGTGATTACAGAAAAAAAAATCAGTTTTATCTATTGACTGAAGCATTATAGTACAGAGAGTGTTCTGTGATCATAATGACAAAGTGATGATTAAAATCTCTAAAATCCTGTGAAACAAAAGAAGAAAACACGGCCTAAAATGCATATAAAAAAATAAAGAAGGAAAAATGGATGCAGGAAATATTAGAGATTTTTAAGCCAACACCATTTTTAGGGACACGGATATATTTTACAGAAAGAGTTATGAAGTGATTACCAGAATTTAATGGTAGGAATGTCAGATATTCTGTAGTGTTATAATGTCATTCATTTCAGTAGATCTATAGAGATAATGTGAAAGACAAAAAGTAAAGCTATGTCAAGGGTTTTTATTCTGAGAAGATGAATGGTAATTGAATCATACCTCTTTTCCAGCAGTGGCTTGCATTCTGTGCATGTATTCACATGCACGTATACAGATACTGGATACATGATTCCTGTGTGTGACTGTCATTCATCAGACTAACTTTTCATTCATATCATAGTATATAAAATTCCTCAGAGGTGAGTGTTGCTGACTCCAAATCATATCTTCCTCTCAAACCTGCATACATTGGAATTTTAAATAAAAAAAGAATAAAGAATTTGCTAATACGTGTATGTGGGGGAAACTGCAGTACACTTCTTTCACACTCTAGCAGAAAGAAGAGCAGTACCATGTTTACCCATCTTGTTAAATTTTTAACTCCAAATGAACATACACTTTCTCATCATGAGAATGGAGCAGCAAGTATTTTGTTTGAGCATCAGTAAAAAAATCAGCTCGATTGATCCAGAGGAGGGGAAATAAAAGGAACATAGTAATTAAAAAGGAAAATAAATTTTAATCTATTTCCATCTATATGGATTAAAAAGAGTAAAACTTTTTTTTTTTATTTTAAAGGAATTCAGAAACAGAGTTTTAGAGTGAGTTACATAAATGCTGAACTGGAATAAGGACTAGAATTAACGTAGTGAGAAATATGTGGGTAGCTGAACTCAGAGCATCTCTTTGCTGATTTCCATCAGCCAGGAATCTTAAGGTATATGATCATTTTTTTTTTTCAAATATTTTCAAATTCAAGCACTTTTTAATATTCATTCCTGTGAGCCTTAACTCTCACAATGGAGTTCTTTCTGTCTAGAAGCTCATGCGTGTGCAACAGTTTAAAAATTTCTGGGCCCTATTTGCAGATCTCTCTCCCTTGGCTTTTGAAACTAAACTTAGTTGTAGCTCAATTTAACCATGCATAAAATAGTTGTAAATGGACTTATTTCTCATAGGGTTTGCGGAAGTTATTTTCTCCCTTTCTCACTTTTATTATTCTTTCACTCATACTTTATGTTTCTCTATCTGGCTTATAACTAGCTGAGCAAAAACCATTCCCTGTTGAAGTCAACAGTAAAATTCCTTCTGCTTCACTATTTTATATATAATTTTAACATCTATGAAAAAAGACACTGTATTTTGGGTAAGATTCTGATCTATGGCATCCAACTTCAGGCATCTAAAAGTTAGAGTAACATATGACAGTCAGCTTGGCTCCTTTGCTGGCTAAAAACACTTCTGGAGGAGGGTCTATTCCCTCCAAAGAAAGATAACCAAGTAACGTGGAATGAATTTCCCTCGGGAGGTGCTTATTTTTCTCCATTGACTAGAGAGGGAGTCCAGGCAACCAGCTTAGATAAGATGCCTATTTTTCAGACTGATAAAGTTAGTTGAAATGAATGGGAAGAATTCATCTCACTTAGGTTAAGACATCTGAGTTAGACATCGCAGTATGAACTAGTCATCCTAGACTCCCTTTATAAGTAAAGGGAAGAAATAAGTCCTTTTGCTTATTCCTTAGGGCAGTTCATTTCATTCTCAAATGGCTGTTTAAGACAGATCCAATGACTTCAGCATTCTAAAACTCAAGGAGATGAATCCGAAATATACACTCAAAAGGACATAGCACAAAAGCACTTTGATTTTAGTCATATCCTATACCATCACTTAATGAAACTGATAGTTAATATAATAATATTTGGAAGGAGGTTTGAAGAGAAGCAGAAGAAAAACCTTACATTATTTTCACTACTTGATTCATATAACAATCTCACATACTGTTGTTGTTGCCTGTAATGTATCAGCCCTTCAAACCGAGCTCAGTATCAGATGAGTCCTTGCAGGTCAAATTTACAATATGGAAGACATTTTTAAAATAACAGTATATAGAAATGTTGAATTTTGGTAGAAAAGCTGTATCTTGGTGGCAAGCACAGAGTATATATAGTAATTGATGCTACTTTGCTTTTATTCTACTTTAATTCCCATCTTAGAGGTTCCTTATTTAGAAATTCTTACTTCCTTTATTTCTATAAATAAAGGCTTCCCCCATGGAGTAAGCCTGGATGCAACTGTGCATGTGATGGAGCAGGAACACTTAGCTGCATAACTGTCTAGTTCCTTGTCTGAGCAACAAAACCATGGTTATAAATACCTAAAAAACAAAGTACTAATCTCACACAAATATCTAAGCAGGCACAAAGATGGATGGACAGATATCAAACCAAAGCACATTATTTGTGTTGTTAGAAAAACACTACTGCAACTTTGTTAATACTATCACCATCTCAGAGTTTCAGATGGTTATCTATAAGGGAGATATTTTCTGCTCTCCTACAAAATGTTAACATTGATCAGCATGGTTTTATTCTGATTGTATGTTTTTATTTTACTTTTGTTTCAGGAGGGAAAGTGAAATTCCTGGACTTGGAAAAAAAAAAAAAAAAACAAAAAACTTTCTTTTCCTATCTGAAAACAATGGAATTTTGTACTCTTTCCAAATCCCTTCGGCAGTTATCCTAACAGTTTCATCTCAGGCTCTTGTCTTACCAGGGTAGTTCCATCTCCTCTTATTTTATGAAGTTATGAGCCCAGAACTGAAGGGAATATCTGCACTACTTCATGCTAATTCTGAGAGTTCTGAAAATTAGGACCAGACTCTTGACCTTAACCCTGTATTCTTAGTTTTGGGTATAGAAAGGGACTATTCCTCATAATTCGTTTCCCCTTCAGTAGGATTGTATTTAACACCCAATGCTATTCGTTCAACATGTTTTCATTTGTGCAATTACTATTTACAGGCATGAAGTGCTCTTTAAAAGAGAAGAAGGGAAAAAAAAAAAAAAAAAAAAAAAAAAAAAAAAAAAAAAACCACACCACTTTTTGGCATCCATCAAGGCATCCGCAATGACCAAAACCCAAACCTGGACAAGTCTGGACTGAAGTCTTACTCCAGTAAGGCAAATGCTTCCTGCCCTAATATTCAGCGTTCTTGTTATTTATTGATTCCCTCTAAACAATTTTTATTTGTTTTTCTTCTTTGTTTTTTGGTCCAGCCCTTGTTAAAACTGAGAAATCATGTTGGGTTCTGCTGAAAGTGTTCTCTATTGCTATTAGCTTCTGTGGTTATTACTGAAAGCATCTTTAGTGGGACTATCCACCACAACAGCTACACATAAAAATTGAAAAAATGGGAGATTTTTGATAACAAGTAGAGAAAATCTCCAGGCTAAATGTGAGAATTGATTACAACTCTATACGTACACACAATTCTGCAGTTATTCTAAGACGAAACAACAATTTTTGTGAATAGCAGTACAAAATTCCTTATAGAAATTGAGCATGTAAATTCATCCATTACATATCCAGTCTGTATATGGACACGAGAAATGAGAACTACATTTAAGAACTGTTCTTCATAAATTTAAAATGAAGGATAATTTACACCTCCACCTTAGGGTACATTTCTAAAGTCTCTGGTATTATTTCCATATGTTTTAATACCCAAGTGTTACTTCAGTATTACTACTACTCTTTCTGAAAGACTGAGACTGTCTTTAATTCCCAAAGAGATAGAGTTATGAGTATTCATACTATATAATCCCTTTCATTAAGTTATTGCCATGGTACTGTAATATTCTGTTATTTTAGAGGGTATTCAGATTGATTCCAAAGGGGAGGATATGAACTTATCCCATGCTGTCTCTCTGAACCCTGTATAATATTACCAAAGCACACTGCGGTAACAAAGTTCCTGTGCGATATATTTGTATTGTTCTTATGTCCTTAAGAAAGGGACAAAAAGAAAAAATATTGGTGAGGAGTAAAAAAATATAAATAAATAAAAAAGATTAAGAATCTACTCTGTTTGTTCATCAGCCATACTACCTATATTTTCTACCAAATGATTTTTACCTCGACAGAGTAATGAATATATCCTTCTCAAGTCTGTCTTCTGGGAAAAACCTTTTCCGCCTCCAAATGAAGAATGTCAGTGAGCTAACTTACTGTTTCCACATATTAATAGCTTTGGCATTAGGATGTAGAGGGTTTTTTGTTTGTTTGGTTTTATTTTTTATTTTCATTTTTGCTTGAATGCATGCCCTCTGGATCTACAGTGAATAGTTTCAGCTGTGCTGTGTGTAATCTTTCTATTTAGCAAATCCATTCTGTGTTTAATGCTCTATATGTTTCAGCATCAATGGGTCACTGCTGAGAAAAGCAGCAACCAGCACTTGGATTTTCCATCACTCCTGTTAATTTAACAAACTGCAGACAAAACTCTGACTTGAGTCATATGGGGTTTGGATCATAAGAATTTCTGCGGGATCTAGTGGAGGAAACCATGCTTATACTAGTATTACAGAACTGAAAATCTGGAGATTCCTTTTTTTACCATTAGGTTTTTGCCTCCTATTATGTTCACTCATGAGGTATCCTGCTTTAATTTCAGTTTGAAAATAAGACTCAAAGTTATGACTTGCAAAGGTGATCACCCTGAGGTCACTTAACTGAAATCCAGCACCTACCAGTATCAATGAAACCCGTTTTTGCAGATATAGACACTTCAGTGGATTTCAGTCCATGCCAGAAGAGGTGAGTTCCTCTAGGGGAGGACCGAGGATACTCAGCAACCCTTCACTGATATAACTGCTGAAGCAGAGTTGGTAGTCATGGCTATTTTTCATAGGCTGAAGGCCAGAAAGGAACATTATTGTCTGTGGATAAACTGTTCTGGAGAATAAATGCACTTTGTCATCACCAAACACACTTAAAGTAACTTATATTCAGTGAGGAGTTCACTGTATACCCTCATTTGTATCCAGTAGCTGATATTCTAACAGAGCAAACACTTGTAAATATTTATTTTTTTCATGAGGTTAACAAATAAGACCAGGCAGATGGCTGAGTATAAGTTGAGTAAATTTTACTTTTAATAGTTTTGCTTTTCTTATGACTACTCAATTCTTCCTCATTTCATCTGATTTTCAATCTTATGTTGAAATACATAATATTAAAAAAAAAAAACAATTTATGAACTAAACAGAAAAGTTGATTATTCTGGTGAAAAAGAGTTTATTATGAGAAAGAGAGAGTAATTGCAAAAGTAATTGCTAAAAAATGATCCTCTCTCGATGAGAAAGCCTTGAACATAGTTCACCCCATCTTCTTGAAATCTGCTCCATCTAGTTTAGACCTCAAAAAAGTTTAATGCTCTAGAGAACACCATCCCCTCTCATATATAATAACCATGCTAATAAAACAACACAAGTCCACATATAAACCTTATCTTATACATGTCTTTAGAGGATTTATATATATGCTACCAACATAACTACTGCTTACATTTTACAGTGACGGAAAAGACACTTTTTGTCCACCAACACTCCCACATCCTTTTATACAGAGCTGCTTCCTATCCATATTTTGGTGCATATTTTTTCAATTGTTTTCTCATGTAAAAATGATACAGCATCTTACTTTCAGCATTTCAAAGTAAAATTCAGGTTTTTTTTTTTTTTTTTTTTTTTTTTTTTAAAATCTTGAGTCTTCATTTGGCATTACAGATGCAGAACCTTTCATTTGCCTTTGTTGTACTTCATGAGGTCAGCCTGTTTCTTGGTCCTGATAAGATATTTCTGAAGGGTAGCCTTACCCTCATTGAATTAACTGCTCTTCCCAACCTGGAAGCTCCAAGAAACTTGCTGAAGTTACATTCCACCCCACCACTCCATTGATGTTAAACAGTACCAAGACTTTCTTTAAATGATTTTGTAGCATGTGCTCCTGAAAGCCACACCCAGGCACATAAAAAAAAAAATAAGGAAGTATTTGGACACAACAAGCACAGTTTTACCAAGGGTGAATTATACTTGTGACACATGACTGTTTGCCATGATAAAATGGAAAGTTCTGTGGATGAAGGCAGAACAATGCACGTTGTTCTGCCTTGTTACCTTGACTTTAGGAAATCTTTCATTATGATTTTCCACAGCATTACAATAGCCAACTGTGGAAGATGTGGACTGGATAAGGGGACTACAGGGTGGACATAAACTTGACATCCAAGCTTAAACATGATCAGTGATGCAAAGTCTGACTCTCAGTTACTAGTGGTGCTCCTTAGGATCAATATTTGCCAGTACAACTCTCCCTGTAGGCAGCCTTCATTAAGGACGTGCTGAACTCATCAACCAAGACACCCATCTCCCTTTCTGTCAGTCAATGCCCAGTCTGGGCTGAATAGGGTCTCCAGTTTGAACTGGACTATTCCAACACATCAAAAAGATGCTGCGTAGCACCATGAAGCTCCTATGAAGTTCCTAGCAGCCCGTTCTTTCAGTTTGTTAACATCCCTCTAAATAGCTCTACTGCACTGTCACATATCCACTGCTCCTCTGAATTTCATGTCATCAGCACAGTTGCTAAGAGTTATTCTGTCAGTCTCTCAGGCAGCTAATAAAGTTGTTAAACAGTATTGGATCTAGTATTAACTCCTAAGATTGCACTTAACAGCCACCAGTTAGATCTCAAACTAGTGACACTACTCAGAATTTGATATTCCAGGCAGGTTGCCACCCACTGTCAGGGAGCAGCAAAAGCCAGGAGTCGAGGGCAACACCAAGGCAGACAGGACAGGGGCTTCACTACCAAGGGTACAGTCCCACAGTACTCAAATGAAAAAAGCAGAGCATGTCCAGTGATGTTAAGCAACAGCAGCCACACACATTGATTCTCAGACAAGCATATTTGAATGAGACAATTCCAAGTATAGGAGGGAGGGGAAGATTACAGAACCTGTTGGCACACTCACAACCATAGCTTACCCCTCCTGTAGTGTGGCAGCATTGAGGAGCAGGTGCTACTGGCTTGGAGGTCCACTAGCAAGCTTATTCTTCATTGGGTCCTGAAGATCTAGGTTTTCCAATTCCAGTCAATCTGTATTTGTGCACTTCATCAGTCTATATGAATTTACAGGATGCTCCAGAGACCCTTCTGGGTGAGATGTTGAGTTGCTAATCAGTACTTCCACTCCTTCAGCCCAGCCTTTAATCTGTGCAAGCTTAGCTTCTTCTGCTCAGATATATTCCACTTAGGATCACACCAGCTGCAGCTGTGGGCTTCATTCTTCACACAGTTCTCACCTGGCGAGTTGTCTCCCAGGTGCTCAGTATCAGAAGATGGCTGAGGTGCCCATTCAGCTCAGCTTTGTTTGAAGTTGTTTACATAGCATTAACTCCCTCTTATCAGTCTTGCTGAGCCTGACACACTGTAGTCCACTTATCCATCCATATTTCCACAGTTTGACTGCGAAGATGTTGCAGGAAATGTGTTGAAAATCTTGTTGAAGTTAACATAAAATGGTATCACCTGGCCTATCACAGAATGCAGACTTCAATCTGTTACAGCTCTCAGACCATGTGTCCATAGCATAACTTCACTATCAATGAAATCCATACCTTTTACCAGCAATTCTATGCAAGCCACAGAGAGCTAACAGCTCCAGGAATAAGCATACACTTTGCAAGTGGTGAAGTCTAGGCAGTGAGCATCCTTAATCTTGGTTCCCCCAAAAGGAATCAGTTCTGAGCACACTAGTGCTCACAGGTTCCTAAAGCAAGAACCAAACTACTGATGTAGAGCATATTCAAACTTCTAGCTTACTAAACTACTAAGACAGGTGAACCTTGTTTTCCCTCAGTCTTCACTGGAAAGAGTCAAACACTTCAAACAGACAGGCAACATTAATGTGAAGTCCAACCTTAGCGCTGCACAGTGCTTTAAATGTTCCTTCTGCATTAGCCGTCAGCTTGACTTTCTTTACTGATAGCTTACAGGTATTGAGACCATCTTGACTTCTGGCAGTAGAACAATAGTGGGACCATAGCCATTTTAGCATCCTTGTTAATCTTTAAAATAATTATTTTGTTCATGCTCCAATTCAATCTTATGCTTCATTCTTTAACAAATACATTTGCTTGTTCTTAAACCTCTTCAAAAGTTACTTGCTGATGTTTCTGAATATATGTATCCAGACAAGCACCGAATAATGTAATGAGAAAAAAGGAAGCAAATAGGACATTTGTAAGTCTTTGCCAATACAGCAAAAGGAAAATAGTATAGAGAACATAATCTGAAAAGGAAAAAAACAGGCAATTAGAGTTATATATTCTGAAATGTGTGTGCATCCATATGGAGACAAAGCATATATGTAAGTATGTGTACATACTGCAATAAATATATATACAAATGCAAACCTATATACAAAGGTACAAACGATGAATTTCCATTTAAGAAGAAAGCATTCAAGCCTAGACTAAAAAAAAGAGTTATCAGAGGGCTTGTAGAGATTCCCCCTGGAGCTTCTGAAAGACAGGTTTAGTAGTCAGTAATTTCCAATTTCTTAGATAATATGTAGCACCATGGTACTGATTAGCCTTTGAATGATGCTCTCCTTGGAAAAATTATATCTTTAATTTCTTTAATAGCTAATATCAGGTCCCCGATTTTATGTTTTTCACCATCAGCAGGTCTTGGCTAATTGTGACCTGGCTTCAGTATTTATTTTTGGATGCTGAGGATAGGCAAGGGAAGATCTTGCTGGAAAAAGCAAACAGACAAAAAGGGTCTCATATTTTGGGAATTGGTTTCTCCGGTGGGAAAATGTTACATCATATTAATTCCTGCATTTTTAAAGTGATGCCTGGGGTTTTTAATCTTGAGTCTCCCTTTGACATTAATGGGAGTCATGTTGCTGAAATGAGCCCAATGCTCTGATAATTGAAAGGGACCGCGTATGATAGAATCATGGGCACTGGAGAGGTAAAATACCTGTTTCTCTAAGAGGTCCTGCCAGTTTTTCTTTTAACTCAGGAAATGAAGGGATTTACAGTTCATTTATTAATGTATTGTTCAGCCCATCTATTAATGAGTCAGAATAGCCACCTGCACTCCTTTTGCTGGAAGATTGTTGCACAAAATAAATAGGCTTTATCAAGTGGAAGTGCCCTTTCCTAATCTCATTCCATCACTTGCTATTCTTTTTGTGACCCATAAGTAATCCCTCTCACTCCATGTATTTTACACCATTCTGGATATTTTCAGAACATTACCTTCTTCCCCTTAGGCCCTGTTGGTTGATTTATATAGATTCAGTTGTTTTAATCTACTGACTTTATAACTCAAGCCTTAAAGTCCCTATGGGTATTTTGGCTATTTCTTTTTCCCCCTGAACTCTCCAGACTCTTGGGATCTTTTACAGACACAACAAGAAAAAGCTTTTAGCTCTGTCTGCTATGGAGGAATCCAATAGAAATGCTAGGTGGAGTAAGACAGTGTGAAGGTATCACAGAAAGGATCTGAAGAGAGCTTGTTGGGACACGGAGAAGTATTTATTCCTGCTTTGTAGGAAACACATATAATCCATGGAAGGAGAGTACACATGCTTCTACACATGAGTCTACAAAAGGATATTATTTCCCCAGGAACAGTTCAGAAAGGGACATCAAATATTTTTGGAGATAAGAAAGTCTGTGTCCCCTTCAGAGTCCATTACTGTTTACTAAAGAAAGGATGCAACTGAGAAACGAGGTCTTTTCATTAAAAGATTGCTTGTGTTGTTTGTTGTTTTATCAGTTCATTCTGTTCTTACCCTGTCTAATGTAAGGGCACGACAATTTCTCATCGGTAACGCAAAACATCATTACATATATTTACTCTCTCTATTCATCCTCAGAAACAATCTTGTACATATTTAAGTGGGAAGAAGGAAGACAAATGAAGATAATATACACTTTTATGATATGTACAAGGCAAAACAAAGGGAATTTACTGCAGCAACATTTCTACTGTTCACACTGTAGAAAACACGGTAGAGACTTAAGAGAACAAAAAAACAAAACTTCAGTATATGTTTTTAAAGCATAGCAAACATATCTAAGGAATTCAATTGGTTAAAATAATCAGTAAAAGCACGGTTGAGGTTGACACTAACAAATCATTTAAACTTCAAAACCAAAAAAAGAACATTAAAAGAGTGAAAGTTTTTTTCCTGCACCCCGTGAAGATTATTTTTTGGGTTGCTGCTTTATCTCATTTTCGTCAAAAGGCCATGGCAATATCTGAAGTATCCTGACAGTTTGTGTAAGCTCAAATGGAGACATCTCGCATGACAATACTTTGAGAATTGTTATGCATTTATTAAGCAGTCCAACAGTCCTGTGTGACTGATGAAAACATTCAGAGCACTCTGAAAGTCTTAGGATGCCTTAGGAGCAGAAACTGAGACAACAGAACTTTTACCAGCATATCATCTTAACCACCAGTCTTCACGTCAAGCTCCCTCTTGACAGTTTTCTATGAAATTTGTTGGCTGAACACTGACCTGCATTCATCAATAGGCAAATACCATGAATCGCATATGACGAAAACTTTATTACCTCTTTCACACCAAAAGTTGGAATCTACTTTTTTTTTTGTATTATCCGAAACAGAGAGCTCTACATATCTCTAAATTCTGCATAGGCAGAAATGCTTAAATTCACATAATTCTAAGTGTTTCCCATTATCTATTTCTAAGCAAAATTCCAATCAGCATGTAAGTGCTTCTGGATCACTCTGGTGATTCATATCTCTTTCTTCTCAATAATCAGCCAATGGAAATACTTTTCTCTCATTCACTGTAAAGTGACTTAGGTGTTCTTTGCAACCAGGTTCACATACAAAGTGCTTGTTATGTTTGTGATACTCAGGTAAGACACTAGAAAAATTTATGTAGATTTTAGCCTAAATAACTAGGTACAGTCAGATGGGAAGATAGATGCAGAGTTTGGTTAGAATTGAGTTGTCCTGATTCCCAATTCTCCCTGACTTCACCACTGGTTGGAACCAAGATGGTTCCGGTCCTCCAATGTGAAACCCTTACACCATACTTTAACAGCAATGTCAATGCAATTTTCCTCCGGTGCTGTTGAGGCTTGTACATTAAATATGGGGCTCTGAGCACCTCCAGTACTAGAAGCCTTAGCTCAGAAAAATAATAGCGTAAAAACATCAAGCCCATTCTCTTGAGTTTTCATGGTCTATTTCTTTGCTTGCAGCAAAACTGGAAAAAAATTATTTACTTCTTAAATGTTTACCTAATACAATATGAAGTGATGACCTTAAGTGATCTTTACAGCCCATAGACCATAAAAAATATGAATGAGCACTCTTTATTTCTTCAGAGCCAATGACTGCAGCAAACTGTATTTTTCCTGCTCTTACACCAAGAATAACATCTTGTACAATTACTATCATTCACAGATGTCAAAGGTCAATTTTTGACTTAACTTCAAAGTGAACGACATTAATACTGGTAGAAGGAGGAAAGATTGAAGTTATTAGACAATGTGTTTTTGTATTTACTCCTAGAAATAGTGCACAAGACCTAGATTATTCTCAGAGGAAATGCAGAGTTTTACTCAGTCTGTCAGAACATCCCATCTGCACAGTGACCAAAAGGGACAATAGACACAACAAAAAACACTTCTGGCCAGCCTGACAGATGTAAAGAAAATCTCCCTTTGAGCTGCACAGTGGCTCTTTCTGCAGCATAATCTCAGTTCTGTACTTAATGCCAGTATGAAGTATGAACATAGAGAATCCACCTATGGGCTCAAAGTCTGTGTCTCCTTACTCCCATGAGTATTTTCCCCCTGCTCAAGAAGTTAACTTCTTTACAGATCCAGAATGTCCCAAGCAGGATTTCAAATGTAACAGTATTTTCTCTTTTACATACAGCTTGCCCTGTCCCATCTGCCACAACCTAAGGCTTTCTTCCACATTTTTATGCTACACCCACCTTACAAAGCCAAAGTTCTCCAAGAATCACTTACCTAAAGTGCATTTCACAAACCCCTTTACCTTTTGAGAGGCTAATGGTTCAGAGATGCCAGAGCTCAACACCCTCTCACCAGGTTTAATATTCCATATGGAGTGTAATGTTTAACATCAAACAGTGCTACATAGGTTTAGCAGAGTGATTTAGCAATATACTGAAATCACAATTTTAAGCTGCACTAAAGTAAAATACAGCCATTGCAACATAAAGTTCAATAATAGTAAAAAAAGCGATTCTCATTACTGGTCTCTACAATACGCTCACCTTCACCACACGGAGAAGAAGCACATGGCTTGATGTCAGTTCGAGCCTGCTACTTTCTTCAAAACCCTTTTATGGGATGTTCGCTTTTTGTACCCAGCATAAGCTGCGCTACGCATACGCATCCCCTGCACTGGTCTGTCTGGTTCCGAAACACATTCATGCTCTTCCAATGAGCTCAGGGAGAAACATTGACACAACCAGGGGATCCACACAACTCTGATGTGGGCAAAACAAAGGCCACTAAAGGATAAAGTCAGCTTTCTTTACAGCAATTGTGGTCAGTCGCATCCTATTCTGCTGGTTTCAGGGACATGCTGCACTTTGCCCATCTTCTCTGAGACTTCCGTTGTAGGAGCTTTCAGCCGATCAAGAACATATTTATTTATTTATTTATTTATTTATCTATTTATTTATTTATTTTTCCTCCTTACTTTCATCTTAAATATTGGACCAGAGCAATACAGCACCTAAAAGAAAGAGAAGTGCTTCTGTTACAGCTTTCAGGCCAAAGTGAGTACTTCTTGTCATGTTTTTTATACCTTTGTGGGTTACCCTGGGTGGGGGTATAGGGCTGGGCTACTCTCACACAGATGCATTGATGTGGGGGGAAAAGGAAGGAGAAATGGAGAAACTAGGAAGAGGTGCCGGAATGTGAGCCTGGGAATGGGGGAGGAAAGGCGTTTCCTTAAATGTTTAAGTATCTTTTTTTGTCGTCGTTGTTTTTTCCTTTATTTCCTCAATCAGGAATTAAAAGATTATGCTAAATGATAAACATAGGCTGGTGATCGGCTAAACCGGGTGAAATGCCCTGAGTTGAGACTGTTTTCCCTGTGGCATCAGACTACGTCAGTGTTGTTCCTGATAAGTTAAAAGGTCCTTATTACCCTTGGAGTGGAGAGAGGGAGCTGTGGCGTGGATTCTGTAGCACCTGTACCACGCAGTTGTCTTCTGCTTGACTCCCGTGACTAATTGTCTCTGGTCTTCTAAGAAATTCACCTCTTTTCTAAAGCTTCTGATTTTGTAACTTTTCTCACTCTCCCTTCTTGGCTTTCAAGTGTCTTCTCAGAAAAGGCAACCACTTCTAATGAGCAACAAACTTAAAAAAAAAAAAAAAAAAAGAAGAAGAAGAAGAAATTTATACTATATCCCACAATGTGATGGTTGCTTTGCTTTGGGTTTGTGATGAGAATCCATTACCAAGAGAAAAAAAACTACAGTGCACTTGAAAAGCATTTTTTTTTTTCCCTTTCACGGCTGGTCCTTTGATCTCCCCTTCTTCTCATGTTTCTGTTTCCTTTTTTTTCCTCTTTTTTTTTTTTTCCCTTCCCCTTTCAACCTGAGATATGGATAAGGCATACTAATATGACAGAGCTTGGTCAAACTTGAAATTTCTATTCAAAAATCCAGAATACAGGCATATAAATCTATCTAAGCTTAGGATCTGTAGGAAATTTGTCTAAGGTAATTATTTTGTGAGGCAAGAGTTTTTTATGTGGTCACTAACAGGTTAAATAATTTAAAAACAACGCTCTATGTTTTAATACAAGTCTCTGAGACTTCATACAAGTGTTTTTATCTGGCATTTTTTAAATATATTAACTTTTTCAGCAAGAATGTTGGTAAATATATCTAGCTTTAAAATGATTTGAGACTTTGCAATTAAAATTGCTGTATGAAGAAGGTCAGACTTATCTCATCTGGACAGATATTAATTCATGGTAGTTCTACTGAGAGCTTACTCTGTATGCATGTATGCATATAGATAGATAGATAGATAGATAGATAGATAGATAGATAGATAGATAGATGGATGCAACTAAGTAAGAACTTGTTTAGTTTTAGAGATGACCCTTTCAAAATGGAATACAGAACAAACTTGTAAAAGCATTTTATTTGTCTGAATTTACTAGATTTGAGAAGTCGTTCTAAATCATATTCAGATTGTAATTCCGTGTTCTTGCTGGAAGAAATCTTAAAGCTGATTTAGGTGTTATTAGGGCTTTAAGGTGAGAGCCAAACAAAATTTGCAGGATATGGCTATAGCACATCACTCGATATGCAATTTAAATTTGGAGATGCTTGCCTGTAACAAAGATGCTGATTACAAAGGAAACAACAAGGCAGATGCTAGAAAGTGTTTAACACCATACGCTCATGTGCCTTGGTAAGGTTATGTCCCAAAGACAAGGCTGACTGATGGGAAACTGTGGGCAGCTGAAGTAGCTGGACCCAAAGACATTTCTGTTGAGAGGTTTGTGCAATGTTCAACTGCAGGTTGTATAACCTATTTCTCAAAAGGATTTAATATGTCAGGTTGTACCAGATAATAATGTGACTGCATGAACAGACAAAAACTACTAGAATCAGATGAATTCTAGGCACAGAGAAAGCCTGCTTCATCTTGCCACTACTATCCATGTGCCTTTAAAACTTTCAAGACCTCTCAGATCCCATATTGTTGTAGCTTGATGTTGGGGGTCTGAATCCCAAAACTCACATTCTAATCAATTAATTAACACTCCTCCTCTCCTTCCTGTCTCAAAATGTTTTCAGCTCCACAGCAACCTCATAATATTCTGGGAAACTTCTTTGACAAACTGAGGGAAGGACTGGTACAAAAGCATTTATGAGAAAAAATGCTGCATGCTCTCAAGAGTTTGATGAGATGTATATATCAGAAATTCTTTTTCCACTTTCCTGGATGTCTTTCCTGACAATCTAGTTAATGAATTCATTTATTCTGTACTTAGAAATAAGCAAAATATCACAATAATCAGATCAAAGAATAATATTTATAAATTATTAGGAGAAACTTTAAATCCATCACACTCAGAGCTACTGGATGAATAGTTTATGTAAATACTCCGCAGCTCTTGGAGAACTCATACATTATTACTGACTGCTATTGTCTAAATATTCTCTTTATTAGTAATTAATATCAACACTAATTGTCCACT
The DNA here is from genome assembly GCA_013398735.1 of Nothocercus julius. Classification (NCBI taxonomy): domain Eukaryota; kingdom Metazoa; phylum Chordata; class Aves; order Tinamiformes; family Tinamidae; genus Nothocercus; species Nothocercus julius. The sequence continues at coordinate 3,018,381 of VZSV01000045.1, forward strand.
TAGACCACTTATTACTGTTTCTGTTTCTTAAATGGATAACAAAGGGAAAAAAAATACAAGTGTGCTGTGAGTTAGCAATCAGATTTTTATTAGCATTGTCTAAATAACAGCTGGGATATTCCTTTCAACCAAAGAATCTAGTTACTATGGAAAGTCAAGAGCATGGTAAGAAGGGGTCACAAGGCAACCTGAATGAGTCAGAGCTAGTAAGTCCAATTAAACTGAGATTGTCACTTGAGCATCTCAGCATTAGTTTTTCCTCTGTTTTAGGTTATGGGATGGTTGATTGCAGTGCCGGACTCTGGACATTGGTAATCTCAGAGAGCCTTTGTTCTTTTCTTATAATACAGTCCCAAAACCATTACCCAGCAGACTAAGGAGTGCAGTGCTAAGAGTCCTGAATGCCAGCATAGGGGGTGCAGGTAAATCCTTGAGCAGCAGATTGGCACCAGTCTCGTAGACTGGCACCAGTCATGTTGGTATTTTTTCTTTTCTATTTGCTTTTCTTTTTTAGAACTAGACTAGAGTGTCGTTCTCTCTATTACCCTCCTTCTACTCCAAGTTCTGGATATATGGTGGCAGAAAGAAAAAATGTCTCTGAATGCATCTTTCTTGAAGAATTTATGACTTTAGATTCTTTGCTGCATAACAGTAAGTAAACTGATTTTAGAACAGAATTGGATATGAGACTGCTATATAGTTACCTTTTTGTTACATCATTTCCAAACTCAGCTGGAGTCTCTGCCTCAAGGGCACAGTTATTTCACAGCTAGAACAAACTGCATATATATAATTCACAATTAAATGTACATGAACATGTTTTCATGTGAATATTTTCTTTCTGTCTTTCCTAAAAGATGTTGCACAGCATATTTTATAAATGTAGGAAAGGATCTGCATATAATTTCTAAACAGGTATGAAGTATGATCCTGAATGAATATTATAAAGAATCTTTCTATTACTGCTTCTCACTGTTGGTTCGTATTCTGCCTACTCTGATACTGAAAGAGAGGCATGAGCATATGATGGGTGTTTGGCAAGTTTGTAAAAATTTCTGATCACTACAAATAAAAAATCTTACATTTGATAGCAGCCATCCAGGAAGCACTATAGACTATTGATGGTAGAAGGGAGAGAGGGAGAAAGGAAGAGAGCAGGATTGAATAGTTCTTTTGCTCATGGAAATTCTGTATCAAGATTGAGGAGTATGCTATTACTGACTATAACTGAAGAAGAGATTAATTGTTGCTATCTGTGCTGGTGATTCTCAACAGAAAAATACTAAACTGGATTTTAAGGTTTTCCATGCTGTGACTGCTGCTTTTCATTGACCATGAACTCAAAAACCATGACCATGAAAATAACATTTACATTCTTTGTCTAAAGAGTTGATTTTTCTCTTTTGTTTTGCCTTCTCTTCTATTTTTATAGACAGATTATAAGAATTGGCATTGGGCATTTTGTGTTTATAAGTTGTTTTTTAAAAATACTTTTTCTTTAAATATATATCCTATACCCTATATGCTGATAGGATTTCCAATTGGAAAGCATTAGGTATAAAAAGAAAAAAAAATCAAGGCAAAGGTACATTTCACATGAAGACACAATTTAGGATTTTATTTCTTAGTCCTCATATTTTTAGTACAAATGTATTATAATAAATAATTCACAGGGTAATTAATAAAAAAAAACACGCATTGTTCTTAGGAAAAGAAGTGAGAGGAAAGGATTCAAATATCAGCTTGGAACACAATTCTGGAATCCTGACTAAAGCAAATTTCAGTATGTAATTCTCTCTCATGTATTTGTTCAGCTTTAGCACATTATAGCACCAAGATGGATGGAAGTGTCTGGGGTTTGTTCTGATATGAACCATCATCATCAGAACAAGATTCCATGAACTACATGAGCTTGGGTTACTTGAGCTCCTGAAACGTATTCTCATTTAGATGATATTCTCATTGCCCCATGCAACATTTTGGAGCAATCCTTTATTTGCACTTCAGTAAGTCAGAGAGAATCACTTCACTTGCTTCAGTTCATTTTACGGGGTATCATTTATGAAGTTTTAGGGTTTCATGTATCAGGGAGATTGATGCTTGCAAAAGATAGGATTTCATTCTGTTCATGAAATGATTCCTTGGCAATTCTCATCCACTCACAAGGTATGTCACATGTCACTCCAATTGCCATGGCCCATGAGGCTTTTACTTCTTCTTGTCATTGTTTTGAGATACCAGAAACTATCACAAGATCTTCAGAAGAAGACAGAGGTGACCCATGTCACCAAAACTGTTCACTAGTCTGCCAGCATTACATAGTAGGAGGCAGAACTTCAACTGAAGAAAAGAAAAAAGAAAAGAAAAGAAAAGAAAAGAAAAGAAAAGAAAAGAAAAGAAAAGAAAAGAAAAGAAAAGAAAAGAAAAGAAAAGAAAAGAAAAGAAAAGNGAAAAGAAAAGAAAAGAAAAGAAAAGAAAAGAAAAGAAAAGAAAAGAAAAGAAAAGAAAAGAAAAGAAAAGAAAAGAAAAGAAAAGAAAAGAAAAAAGGCTGTGAAACACTGTTATTATCAAGCCCAGGAAAGATTTCCTGAAAACAACCATAATTCAAAGGCAGCAGAGGCCTAAAACATTTGGTAATTTCTCTAACTCCCAAACGTGCAAGCAGGCTGGAGAAGATGGGAAATGTGGCTCATGGCGGTAACAAAACAAAAGGAACTGAGAACTTGATTAAAGCACATTCCTTCTAGAATGGGTGTTCTGAACTTGGAATGCATCCAGAGCTGGGGCACCTTGTATTTGTGCAATCTGGAAAGCAGCTTCAATTAGAACAGTATCTTCTTATGCTGGGAGCATATTAATGGGGCAAAAACTGAATCTAGGAAGAAATCAAAGGAGGAATAGAGAACATGAGTTTCAAGAGAGAAATTCTGCACTGAAGTGGAAATCTGTGAGCCAGTTTTTCTGTTGTAACTGGGGCTAGACTAGATGCATTGAATCTGGGGACAGAAGGAATTACTTGAATTTGGAATTGTTGAGAAAATATGTAGAGATATTAAATAGTAGATCAGTATGTGAGTCCTTCTTCAGGCAGAATGAGATGACCCAAGATCATTTAGCTACTTAGTATAATGTACTTAAGCATATCCTCCTTGCAGTACTCAAGGAGTTAATGTTATTGAGACATACATGTATCCATTGGAAGGAAAAAAATCCTTCGCACCACATAATTTTATATTTGTTTTCTTTTGCAATTGTAAGTTTGAACTGATAATTGTTTAATTAGGTAAATTGACTTTTAATTTATTTTTTCAAAATTCAATAATGTTTGACTATATTTTATCTGAAATAATGAACTCATACTGTGATAATAATCATGATAGAATGAAAAGAAAAAACATTTGAGAGATTCCTGTTATCTGGCAAAAAGTTCCATCCAGCAGATGTAAACTTAATTGCAATATATTTCCTTAATGATCTGGCCTAATTGGGACTCAAAGATATGGTATCTTTTGAATGTCTCCTTCCTTTGACAAAGTGTTTGTAGTCTGCAGTATTTGAAGCACCTTTAAATGATTAGGTTTATGTATAAGTAATGATTTTTCTGAATATTTAATCAAGACTTGGAGAAAAGGACTGGCAGAAAATCATAAAAATTAGCAATGGAAATGACCTGTTGGGTCATCAGGATTTTTTTCTTCCCTTCCAGTCACAGAAGAGTGTAGGTGGTTTCCCTACACTATATTTTGTAGCACATTGTCCATTCTTTAGAATTGGAACATTTGGGGGTCGAAAGGGCAGCTAAAATAAAGATGGGGTGTTGGAACCAAGTTTTCTTCTCAGTTACACTACAGTAAATTAAAAGTCTAATCAACAAAGAAATAAATGCATTTGTTCCCAGGTTCTATAAATGCAAAATTAGGGTGCAAATACCTGGCAAAATCACCACCAATCATCCTTTTGTGGTGTCTCTTTTCTTTGATAAAGGGAGCTGCCAGTAATTTATTTTCTAACTTACATTCACTGTTCTTATATAAATTTACAAATACTTCTGCTGATCATTCACATTTATACACTCGTTACTTCAAACATGCACACATGTTCATGCACATACCCTCTCTTGCAATAGGTACTTTTCAACCAAACTCTACCGAAAACAGGCTGAGATGAATTGTTATGAGTAATAGGTTGTAACTGCTTGACATAGTAAGTAAACGGTGTCAAAGGTGGCATGGTGACATCAGCTACTTCTGCTGTGGCTCAGAATGTTTTACAATTTGAAAGAACCTTGATTTGGAGGAAATGTCAGGAGACTAAATGGGATATCCCAGCTACCCAAATATCTCACAATGGAGAGTATAGTATGATTCCATAGTATGATTTTTTTCCCGTTTCTTTTTAAAATCATATTTTGTTTTTGTATTTCTCCTGATTTCCTGATTTTTGAAGGATGTTAAAACGGTACTTGACCCTAAAACATAATTGCACTGGTATTTCATACCATTACAGTAGCTTTTGCTGCTTTCGCACTAGCTGCCTGCCACTGAGACACTGAAGCGACTTTGAAACCAAGTATATATCAGCCAAGCTCAAACTGTCATGCATCTTTTATTGTAGTTCATTTTTTCTCCTGTTATTGCTCATTACCAAAACATGTGTTCATATAAGTAGGAACTTTCTTTTCCTTTACCAGCCTGTATCTCCCTCCCAATACATGAGTTACACCACAAACTAACTTTAATAGCATCACTTTTTACAACAGCTACAACACTTCTGAACCAAGACCAATTTCCCAGCAGATCAGGAAGGAAAAACCTCCTGCAGAGGTGTTACAGAAATTAAACGGGCAACGAAGAGACAAAACATAAGGGAGCCAGAAAAATTATATTTACAGAATTTAAGAGCTGTTAGATAGGTACTGAAAGAGAGATGAGGGTCATATGCCTGAAAAGGTATAGGTGTATCCAAGATATTCCTGTGTCTGGCAAATAAAACAGAGCTGGTAAATAAGTCACAACATCTTTGGGATGGCCAGAGCTGAACAGTAACAGATAGCATCGAGTGCTCCCTTGGCAGCTGATTCACTCAGTTAAACAGGATTCAGAGCTCTCAACCTGCCCTCTCTCTCAAGGACCCCCAGAGTTCCTGCGGCAGAAGGGCATCAAGGTGCAGGCAGGTCCCTCACACCTGCCAAGTGCCTCACTTGGGATATACATGGGAAATGCAGTCAAGTAATGTGACATGCATGTGCTTCCACCTTGCAAAAGTCTATACTCTGGAGAGAGCAGTTACTTGGCCCAGTTACATATGATTGTGAGCTAGAGGGAAGTTACTAAGTGTTCACATTAAAGCAAAAGGCTGAATCCCACAGACATTGCTTCAATTGCTCAAAAGGCATCTGTTTGAGATGCCTATTAAACCCCAGCTTTTACTTCCCAGAAATGTGGCCTGAATAACAGAAAATAAGAGCACTAATTGATTTATAATATCCATTTTTTTTCTCATGTATTTGCCATCTAGCCCCATGAATCTTGAATTCCAGGTTACTTCATGGTTCAGATTCAAGGGAAAGCATATGTACGGGGACCTGTTTTTCTTTTCTCTGTCTTTAGAGATTTCTGATTGATTCTCTTTTGAAACTAGAGAGAGTCTAACAGCCCATCCTTGGGGCACATACATATTGGTGTATTGAGACTGCAAATGCCTGTGCTGACTAGGTGACTCTGAACTTTATTTTACATAATTTACTTGCCCAAAGCCACCCTGAAACTCTAGGACAGTGTAACAGGTTGAAAATTGATTTCCACAGCCCTCCAAATCCCTTTCACACTGAAGAAATTTGGGTATTCCAGCATAGTACTTTGCAACAACTTAAAATGAGCCAAGGAAGAAGGGAAACATTTATTAGTATATTTTTACAGTCTTTATATAATTAAAATAATAATAGTAATAATAATAGCTAGGAAGAAAGCAGAACACAAAATATTACCAGAACACATTTTGCAAAACCTGTGGGAAACATTAAGACTCTGGATTCAGTCTTAACGTTTTCTTCCCTCTTCAAACACTAAGCAGATGAAGGAAGAATCTCCCAAATGGAGTATTTTAATTTAAAAGTGTATAAAAGTCTAATCTGCATTACTCATCTGCAATCAGGTGCAAATCTGTGGTGGTCGTGTGACCAAATTACCTAAGGAACATTTATTTTTCTCCCTTTTACTTTTTATTTTAATTTTGCATAACATTTTGAAAAGGCAACTCTCTAGGGTAATAGAGAACCTGTGGGCCAAGTGTCAAGAATCTAAGCCAGTGCTTGGTCCAGAAAAACACTGTTTTAATGGTTAAGTAGTTAGTGTGATTCTTTGCCCTGAACTGCCATTGCAAATATGCTTCACTTTGCCTGGAACTGCAAGACAGCTGATGATCCTTACACCAGTGTCAGGGCTGTTTCATAAATCAGCCAGCAGGAGATGGTCCGAAAGCTGAATTCTGAGTGCTCCCCCGAGGCCTTAATGGGCTCCCTTTGAATTGGAGCAAGTCCTCATGGGTCTTAGGCTGCTCCAGCCTCAAAACTGAGTCTTTCACATAAGTAGCTTTCAAGCCAATGGGTCTTCTGGGTTCTTACTTAATATGCTTAGTGTTTTCCTATTAGAATAAATGCCAGTTCTTTTTGTTACTAGATTCCCCAGGCTTTCAGAGTATGGTTTTAAGCACTTTAAATGCCACCAGTACTCATTATCCCACCTCCCACTCCCCAGTGGAATTCTTAAGTGACAAGAAGCTGGAAAAATACAGATGGCATAATTATATATTTTGCAGTTGATTAATCACCACAAAACATTAATCACATTTGGTATAACAATACATAATCAAATTCTTTATAGTAGAAATTAAGTTTCTTTCTGATAGGGAATGGATTCCTTTAGGATATTGACATGGTTTTTCAGCATCTGTTTTGCACCAATTCCGCATCTGCATTTCATTTAATCAGCTTTAAGGCTCTGCAAAAACATGGCTTTAAGGTTTGTTTCGCATTTCTAAGTGCACATGTTAATAATAGCAGAAGTGCAAATAGAGATATATCTGCTGTAACAAACTACTCTTTGCATGCTACACTTATTTGGTCTGTGCCTGCAATGAATCGTTTGCTTTTCTCCCTTTAAGTTTGTTTGTAAAATACAACAGACAATTCCATTTGAAGCAATTCAAGTGATAATATATATACAGAAGAAAGAGGTTCTAGAAAGCTGGTTGATGAATGAACTGCAGGCAGCTTATTATAACTGCCAGTATCAAAGACATGAAGAATCATTATTGGTCCAGTGGTCAATGTGTGCCAGTATAACCAGTCACATCAGGCACAGCTGCTATCCTGCTTTGCTGTCTTTGACTTTCAGGACTTCATGGCCTGTCCTATACAGCTCTTCTTCCCAGGAATAATCTTTGATGTTTGTTCAAAGCTCACATTTTATACCACTGGTCCCATAGCTTAGCTGTTTTTCCCCTCTCCTAGGACATGGTCAATTTTTTTTCAGAGCTCTCTTCAGATGCAGGTGAAGGAGGCTTTCATTTCCAAAAGTGTGTTTTACCAAGCGCATTACGGAACATCCAGTAGCCAGGACATACAGCATCACTGCTGCTAAAATTAGGTCACTGTGTGCAGTAAACCAATATAAAATGTGTAAGCCAGAGGCAGAATAATCAGACAGAAAATGGATTTAATTGTCCACTATTAAGGGATCTTTCCTGGATAAAATCTGTAAACAGAACAAAAAGGAGACTAAAATCCAGGAAGATACTTGGTCATGTTTGTTTATATTTGGGTTCAACACAATATACATTCCTGTCTGGTAGACAAAACAGTCTTCAGCACATAGACTAGAGAACTGTCTGCTTTCAGGCAAGGGATTATGAAATTTATGTGGGATGTGATGGAAGCTCTCAAGGACCGATCTTACTCTTCTCCAGAAAGTATTTGACCAGTAGGATGAACTGGAAGGAGACTGTCTCATCCTAAACAATTTGCTCTGAAAATACTGTTTGCCCCAGTGGAGGAAGGTACCCTCGATTCAGCCGGGAATTACAAATGTCTTCAGACTTCCACATTTCATACATTCCATCTCTAAGGAAAGGAGATGCCTCATTTGTTAATCCTGTGGAGACACCTGAAATACCTATATAATCTCTAGCACTTAGTTTTTTCTGAATTAACCATGCAACTTACAAGAAACTATTAAATAACACACAAACAAAAAATCTACCTTAGCCTGAACTTTATCAATTAGATTTTCAAACAAAGAGCTAAGACATGTTTTCTGGACACCGAATTTTTCAGTTTGTGCTCAAAATTGTGATGTTACTGGCTTCGGTGAAGCACTTTTACTATGGAGAGTGGTGGTGTAGAAATAAAGTGACTGATGTTCTGCCAACAGAAACCTCAAAAGGAGGCTGAAAAACACAGCAAGAGTTGTTTCTGAAGCTGTAGATAGGGAAGCATTTTGTTTTATTTTGCCCTCTAATATAAGCCCCAAAGCATTGTTTCACTAAAACGGGTCTGCTACCTGAACGGAGTCCAGCTCAGTCTCTCAGCACAAAGGTAGTGAAGAAGAAGGAAAAAAAAAAAAAAAAAAACAAACAGCATGCTGCTGTTATATTTCCTAGTTTATTGCTGGAGTGAGTAGAGCACAAGGTCTTCATATCCAGAGGTTTTGACTTTTATTTCATACTGAGGAGATGTAGAACCAGCTGCGGACTGCTCACCCACACCTCGAGCTGCTGCTTGCCCAGCTTCTCCACAGCTGGCAAGAGGACAGGTCCGATCTGTAACTACTCCCTGCTATGAGAAATGGACTCTGAATCTTTAAGAGCACACAAGGGCACTGCCGTGATCAATAGTAGGTGGGAAGATTGCTTATATCTGAAACAAAACTTTGGAAATTCTTTTGTTTTGACAGTCCCTGCGTTATTCCCTTGTCACTCCGGTGTGCCTGAGAGCCTTTGAATGCACAAACATTTTTCTCTTCTCATGTTCTTCAATATACTTTTGTCAAGTGAATGAGAAAAAAAGAAAATCACTGTAATGATTTTGATGTGGGACGTATTGTCTTTGTCCCCAGGAAGCCTTATTACCAAATAAAAACTGAAAATCTGATCAGGGCTTATATGGGCAAGCAGTCAAAGAGTATACTAAAAAAGATATAATGTGTTGTAAGAAATACTCACAGAAAGTCTGAATACTTTAAAAAAGTGACTTTTTTTTCAATATCTTCAAAGTTAATTGATGTAGTCTACTGCAAGTCCTTTAGCATGTAATGCTGATCCCTGTGAAGATGAATCTTCCTTTCTAGTGCATTTCAAGCAAAATAAATTTGAAGTTAACACTGTGGGGTAGCATTAGCCTCCTCAGGATATTTAAAGCAGGATACAAAATATCATAGAGGAAATAATCCTGAACTGTCTGTATGTGGAAAAAAATGAAGCAACAGGTATTTCTCATCTCTATTCTTACTGTCTAACATTTCTAGGGAGAAATGCTTTTCTCGTCTCCATACTAAAACTGTAGTACAGTGTTTTTGCATTGTATCCAGTATGTATTTATGCCTAGTAGCCTTAGATTTATCATCCTTACCTTAGATTTCTGAAGATCTAAGAAGAAAAATTAAATACTGAGATTAAGCTATGTATGTGCCTGATGCAAAATCAGCAAGACTCTAAGGTACCACAGCAAAATCTGTGCTCTAAGGAATGACAAACAGAGCAGCATAAGAGTGTATTTCAACTGCAGCTGCATTGGGATTGTATAGTAGAGATATCCAAACCAATGGAAGTCTAGTGCAGACAGCAATGAATCTTCCAGGTAAAATACTCTGAATCAATAACAAAGTTCTATTTACTTCAGCTATTTAATTCATTTTAGTTATCTACAAGAATCTCAACTATTGCGGCAAAGAAGGGCTGCAACACTCCTAAAATCAGAGGGGACTATTTGGAAACTGAAAAACTCTGGCCTTATTTCTTTACTGTGCCAGCTTTATAAATAATATAAATGTCTCATCCTAAAGTACTTGGCATCATTTTTTGAACACCAGCGTATTCCAGAGGAAAATGGATTGCACTTGAGAAAGTCATATACTGGTCAACATTATTCAGCATATCAAAGATGCTCTTGAAAAGGCAATTGTAGATCTGTCAACAGCATATAACATTGTAAAACCCTACAGGTAACTTGCCAAAAATATGCCATAATGAAAGATCTTCCCTTAATATGACTGATGTCATCCCTGTTTGATGCTTATATTACATAAAATTATGTGAGACAGAGATATTATTCTGAAGAAACAGCATGACTTACTAGAAGAGAGTACACCGGCACCTACACCATTTGGCATTTACTTGAATGAGCAACATATTAAATAGCTTCAGCAACTTTCCAATAGCCAATAGACATGAATATAATTTTTGGAACACTAATACCAAAAATTTTACCCCAAGTTAAAATCATATTAAATGGGCACAGAACTCTCAGCTGGTTTTAAATATATGTATCTGTGTATATTTATTATATATATAAAAGCATATGTCTGTGTATATATATTGTATGTATATGTATNGCTAAATTGAAGTGAGTTGTTTTCATTTCCAGAATCAAAGACACTGTACAATCTACAATAGGATATAGTTTGCTTAATGTTAGAAAATAGCCTACCTGGGAGTAAAACTTCTATTGTTTCTCAATGTACTACACGCAGCTACATTTCCACATATTGCTGGAAAAGACTGCAGGTAGTACATTGAGAAAGTTCATAAGTCTGGACTATCGATCTAACAACATTGTAATCTGCCTCATTTACACTGTATTTTGCAGCAGCTGAGTGGGCATGGCTGGAGATCAGTGTAAACTGAGAATTTAGTAGATTTAGAATTGTGATGAATAAAAATTCCCACTACATGAACACAATCTCAGACAAACTACTGTGGAAGATTTTATACATGGTCAACAGGGTTCCCTTCCCCACACTGGTCATCCAGGACACAATTGATTTCACTCAGCTTTAGCCGTATAGAAGCTGGTCACTTAGTCTATGCAGTTATTTCAGGACAAAATGAATTGCTCTTTGTATAATCTGTCTCTCAATTTTTTCTAGAGGCTCGATCATGGATGATGAATATAAGCTGGACAACCAATTTTTAAAAGATTGTTGTTAGCTAATATGATATGTGGCACAGAAAAGCATTCACAAGTTAGAATTAATATAGATTAGGATGCTAAACATTCACTAAATGTCTTTTCAGTGGCCACTGAGTGATTAAAATCATGAGAAATCTTTTTGACAAAACATTATTGCTGAAAAATTGTTGCATGCTGTACAGCTGGAAATGTGGTATTTATACCTCAACATTTAATAAGTGATTGGAAATGAACATTCATGTTACTAAACATGTTTCCAGGTCTGAGAACAGATTGGCTAACCTAGAGACATCAGAATTCCCTCTTAAAAGAAAGTATGAGTAGAGCAAAACTTTACAAATTGAGTTATTATACTTTAGAATATTAAAATGTGGGGGGAGGGGGAAATAGACTTGAAATACTGACCAATTTGTGTACTTCCAGAGTATCTTTGTGATGCTGAGGGACCAGACAGATTTACAGATCACATTAGAGCATGTGAAAATATGTAAAGGCAACAGGAGGACACAAATAAGAAGACTGCAGTACATTTGTACCCTCAAGAGATCATTCCACTGACATCTCTGATATAATAACAGATTAAAATAAACGATATGCTTATACTCTTACTCACATTTCCCTCAGTTGTTTCATAAACTAAGCTTCCCAAGACACTCATATGAGTTGTACCTGAGCAAGTACAAAGCAAAGGCAGAATCAGCTACGCAGGAATAAGTAATTTTAGGAAAGTACATTGATTAGCTATCTCTATTCTTGTTTAAACATATTCCTGCTACATTGTTGACTGAGAGGATTTGCATTTAAAAGCAGAATCTGCTCTAGCGTTGAGGAAACTGTGAGATGCTCACTATGTATTTGTAGAAAACAAACTCTAAAAGAGTGACAACCAGCTCTGAAACTTAACAGGTAGGATGAAAAGAGAGAAGGAGACAGAGAGAGATCTGGTGTTTTTGACAGGTGTGTGTAGATCTTCCTGAAAGGTAGAGTCACCTGAGAAAAGAGAGTGTGAAAGACCACTGAACCTTAGGAATTCTGCAAGATTCCTTAGGAACATGTGGAAGTTTGCAAGAAAGATAATAGCTAGCACCTCCAAATGTAGAATGAAAATCATCAGGAAAGCTCTTTTTATGGCAAGTATTTGGCTCAAGGAGAGCCATATAAAGAGTGATGCTTCAGGTGGTAAAGGACAAAGTTGTGCCATCTTGTGCTACTGTGCAGGGGCTGTTCATGATGGACATTTATTCAAACTTTAGCAAACCAGTATTACTAAGCAGTAGCACTTAAATATCTTGCCATAAAAGAAAAAAGACTTAGCATTTTCTAGTGTCATGATCTGGTACCAGTTTCCTAGGCTAACACACGTGCTGCATTCCTGTGCTGAATGATCAACTAAAGAGGAATGAAATATCAGTAGTGTTGGCATTAGTGAACTCATACCACGAAGGAGTAGAGAAAGAAGAGTCATATTTACTCTTCATGCCTCTACAGATGTGTTGCAGTTATCAACTTGAGCCCAGTATTGATTCCTTCATGATGCTTGGTAGGAGGAGAACTGTTTGCTTCTATTATGTTGTTACTTGTCTGTTTTGTTGTGAAATGAGGCTAAGAAGAAGCAAGGAGGGGTGAGAGCAAATGAAATCACTGTTAATTTCCCGCTTTGAATATGCCTGTGGGGACAGCTAGAAAAGGATCATTGTAATCCTTTCTGCAGTGCACAAAAAAAACTTGCCACAGGATATATACAGGTTTTTTTTGTTCCTACTGTTCTTCCTGGGATGATGCTATTCAGCCTCTCCTTACAAGCTGCACCATCAGTGAAAACAGAAAACAGAGCTATCTATTCCTGCCTCTCCTGTAGAGCGTTTTTCACTTTTGATGTTTGGACACTGTGATCATCAGTCCATAAATCTGGAAAAGCAAAAAGGCAGAGTCAACGTACAATTAAGAATTATTGAACTTTAGGATTTGGCCTTTTTTTGTAATATTTTTTTTCTTTCCTAAGAAAAGAGAAGTATGGATAAATGGAAGAACAGATAATTTCCACTGTCTCTTGCTGTTTGTTCTTTATCAGCCAAAATCATACTGGCATATCAATAAGGAATTTCAAAAAATGTAATGGTTGGTAAATTATTTCTTCTTTAGCTCTAGACAGTCCTTACGATGACTAAGATAAAAGTGATGATTTCTGCTCAAATCATACCCTCTAACAGTCCATTGGTGTACATATTTGCTGGTCTACTCCAACTAATCCACTGATGTGGTTACAAACCAGTTATATTTAATACGATGAAAAATATATCCAATGAAGTTATGATTGTGCAAAAGAGGAGTTTACGAGTACAGTTGCAGATGTGAAATGCTGTACAGATACACAGTTCTAGTCTTTCCTTGTCTCTTATTGGGTGGCTGTTGACAAACCGTACAACTCATTACCAATAACCCCTTTTCTCCACAAATCCTAAATGCTTCTGTTTTATTTCACCGGTTAAAAGAAAAAGAGGCCAAAAGTTTACTCCTAAAATACAAATCTCAGAACAGTTCTTTTGAAAAATACTGAAAAAAGACTTAATTGACAAGGAAAATAAAAGCAAATAATAATAATAAAAAAGCCACCCTAAAATGCTTCTTAATATTTCCCAAGAAAACAAACATGGTCCCCCTATGAAGAGAAGAAAGGGGCAAATACAGAGATTTAAAGAAGGATTCACCTCTGCTAATTTTAGGTGCTTATAAATATGCTTATATACATGCTTATATCTCAGCTAATTTTAAAGTTGTCTTTAGACTCAATATGAGAGGCAATGGGAAGCTCTTATCTCTTGAGCTGACTCCCTGCCTCCTCCTCAGAACTGTCAGTTATGAAATTTCTCCGGAGCACCAGCTGGACAGATATTTCATAGGGAAAAAAAAAAAAAAAAAAGCAATATGGCAAAGGAAGAGCAAGTGTGTACAGAGCGTGCCAGTACTGCTTGCTGAGGTTCACGAACAATGGAGTTGTCAGGTTTTCATGCAAAAGCTCAGGCAGAACTGAGTTGTTCCCTTAAGGGAGGACTTGGGAGGCAAGGCGATTACTTGCCAAATTTTGGTTGCCCAAAACTGAGAGACAACCATCAAGACGCTAGACAGGGGGATAGGCCTGTAGGAGGAAAAGAAAATTATTAATGTTGCTCTGGAGATTATTTTTCAAAGCAATCTAGATATGGCTGCGAGAACTCAACCTGTTTGTGTGAAAAATATAATTAAGATATCCCCACCAACATTTGTGTAAGACTAATCCAACAGATCAGAAAATACTGAGCAGAAAAACCTGCATAGACATACATGGCAGAGGTCAATTAACCGGCATTCAAGGGACTAAGCACAATTGACTAAATGGATACCTTAAGGTACCTGAGATCTCCAGAGGCTGGCAGGTATGATTCAGACGCTATAGGAGATCAGTTTCTTTCTGAAATGGCAGGTGGAGGAACCTGGAATTCTCTCCTGATTCCAGAATCCTGGAATTTCTGGTTGCATGAACAGAAAGTTTTAAAAGGTCTGCTTTTATTCTCTCTGGATCACGGCAAAGAGTACCAGTTGGTTTGCCTTTGTGAGAAATAAGTCTGAACTCACTGGCCATTGTTTCAAAGAGAAAAGGTTTTAAATCAAAAAGAAAAGGAAAAAGTCAAGTTCAACAAACTTTTATAGTGCAGAAAAAGAGCCACTAAGTATCCAGTCGTATGTTCTCGGGGTAAATGACATGCGCTTTTTGCTCTGGTGAGCGATCCGTATTTTAAATGTCCCCATATACCATTATCATGCATAACAACCTGTCACTATTATTCATGTCTTTTTCCCAATATCCATATTTTGACGTTACCACTGAAAAGATCCACTATGCTCAGTGGCTTCTTAAAAATAAATAATTGAAAGCTACTGTAAATTATATTAAGCCTCGACATGGCTGACCCTCTCTCGCCTCAGTCCATTGCTATCTCTTTAAATATATTCCCTCCTAAATTATATTGTAATTTGGAGGTGCTGAAGTCTTAAGTTTTTTGACTCAAATGTAACTTCCTTCCCAATGCATAATTCATTTTCACTTTGTTCTTGGTGCTGCGTGTGCAATCGCATTTTTGGCAGCCAAATGCAGGCTGAAATCAACAACTCTGTAAAGGGTGAGAATGAAATCAGAATGGACGGCTTGGCGGAAGAAATATTAAGCATGTCACAATGTTTTGTACTCTATCTTGTGAAATGGAGACAAAAACCTCAAACAACTGTGGGTTTCGAAGAAGAGAATGACATTTAACGTCTGAAAATTATCCACTGCTGATGTCATGCTGTTGTTGCATTTAATTACTTTTCACATCACATAAGCTGATGGCTTCTGAATGTTCTTATGCCATGAGATTTTTTTGATAAGGAACATACTCTCTCACTTTCCATTTTTAAGGTGGAATAAGTCAGTCAATCTCTGTAGAGTCAGATCACGACCACCAGGTTTATCTGATAAAATGGAGTGTCGTCAACTTCAGAAGACTGACCTTACTGAAACTGAGGATCCCTGCAGAAGTTTGGAAGCTCCCATGGCATTAATATGATACTGGTATGATGACAAGATTAATTTCAACTAGTTTTAGCTAAAGTAGCTTTGCCAGTTTATGTTGATTTAGGGTTATATCTTTTTTGGCTCTGTTATTGGCTCTATTCTTCTTTTCATCATGAGTAAATAGGATGCATAAGAATTGCATTCAAAAAAACAACAGCAAATGGGTTCATCCTCCGATATTATGGTTTATTAACATGCAATTACATCTGCATGTCAGACACACTGAAATAGCAAATTAGACAAAAGCTTGTCTACATCAATGACAAAATTATGTCATATTGGTCCTCATTCATGAATACTTAACATGTTGTAGCCAGCAAGACAGCAATCTTTTCTTTGAGATCATACATAACCTCAGAAACAGAAAGGTGAGGAGAAAAAGGTGTGAAAACTCAGAACAATCTAGAAAGTGTTGTACAACTGCAGAGATGACAAGTAATGACTGAGAAAAACTTGCATACAACCAGTAAAAGAGAAACACAGTGGAGAATGCTGAGATATTATACAGAAAAGGTGGAAAAGAAAATAGTGATCAAAAAGCAAGAAAAATCTGCCTTGAGTCATAGAATGCCCTCTCCAAAGAAGAGAATATTTGTGATTCACTTGAATAAAGCCACATGTCAATACTCTGTAAACCATCACTCCTGTATTTTCAGGGCAAGTACCCAAATCTTACTGGTGAGGCTTAAAATTTATAATGAATAGCAAAAGCTGGGTGACAGTAATGATAGTCCACCTGACTAACATAATTGCACCTTTTCTCATGTCTTCCTCCCTCATTCCACACCAATCATTACTTCCATGTACAGCAGTATACTCAACCTTTTGTCAATACTTCTCAAACATGACACGACTCTGTCCCTCTAGAGAGGATTTACAGCCTAAGTAGACAACTTCTTCCTGCAAGCTCCCCATACTCCTGAACAGTTTCCCTTTTGTCATTCAAGAACTCAAGAGAATGATATTCAGTATCATGAGTGACCGATTCCTTTGCCTGTTGTCTAGGTTTCCCACAGTTCCAGTTTATGCCTGTCTTCTGTTTGCTTTTCCCTCCTGATTACTCACTTTCCATCTGTCCTAGTATAGCACCTTGTGCTCATTGTTATACCTGTGAGGCCAGGTTTGTTTGTACAGTAACACTTCCTATCCTGATCTGCCTTTGTGTTTTTTTCATGTGGTCTTGCAAGACTGGAACAGCTGTCCTAAGGTAACATGCCAAGCCCCTTAACCTTGCATTATTCAAATATCTCCCTAGGGAACCTGGAAAGTCTGTGAGCATCTTACAGTTGCAGGAATCTTCGTTCTTGAATTCCACTCACTAGATTGAAGCAGCCCACTGCATTAAACAAGTCTTATTTTCATTGAGTCTGTTCTTCTGGAAAGACTGAGATGCCTACTCTGACACATTAAGACAAAGAATCTGAAGACAAAGAAAATAATTCAGATGGGGTATTTAACATATCTCCTTTTAAAGCTTGACATAGAAACTCAAAGTGAATTACTAGGAAGAAAAGGAAAATGTATGAAATAGAATCTACATCACTAGATTTTGACAGATGCAATATTATAGGCTGAATTAATGTTCCAGAAATATACATTGGGCATTTCCATTATAGTAATGTCAGCTTTCATTGTCAATTGAACAGGTGCCCATATAGTAAACCACATATGACTTCTAAGCTTTACCTTGAGTTGTATTTTATGATACAAATGGTACTAATACAGAATGGGATAAAGCCAGTCTTTTTTTTTTTTTTTTTTTTTTTTTTTCCCATATTAAAAAAAAAAAAAAATTTCAAAAGGGACAAGTTTGTTATATTCATCATAATACATCTCATTAAAAGTGAGGAAAAATGTTCTGGAATGACAAACAGCATCTTTTAGATCAATAAGCTCATTAGGTATTTCCAGAGGTATACGTAAGGCAACACGAGGAGAAGCCAGCAGGTAAAACACTTGATCTCTTTTACATATTAAATTGATGGAGCCTATGAACATAACTATTAGAACTAATTAGAAAAATACATCAACACTGAAAAGGAAAAGTTGAAAGAAGATAGAACTTCAGAACAGAAGATGCATAGAGTCACTGAATGCCTGTGTCTGAATGAAAACAGAGATAAACTGATAAACTTTTTGTGAAAAAGACACGTGTTTTTTTCTCCCTACCATATACAATTAAATATGAAGTTTTATGTTTTAGAACTATATTGTTGTTGTTGTTGTTGTTGTTGTTGTTGTTGTTGTTGTTGTTGTTGTTATTATTATTATTATTATTATTATTATTAGGGCTGTGCATTTTGTCTGGATGCACATTACAGGAGAACTCTGAGTTTTAGTGTACTCCTCAGGGAAGTATTAAACTACAGTGAAAAATCTCTGCATATCCAGTAAGCAACAACATAGACAGATGGGTGAGTTGGTCACAGTAGCAATGACTTTTCCTTGCATTACCACATCACAGAAAGCTTCTGAGAGAGAATCTCAACTTCACAAAGCCTTAACTTCAAGCAAAAGAGGAATAGAATTTTTCACATCCTTATACTGCCTAAGAAGCTCCTCTGAATGAAATGTCACAGTTCTCCTTAGCACAAAAGTAAACGTGGGGTATAATTGTTTGTCATCTTTTATTTAAGTTGTGCTTCTATTCAAATTTCTGGCATGTTTAATTTGACCACAGTAAACTCTAAATAAGCAAGCTTCAGTACTTCCAATGCATCAACACCCAACTTAATAACAGCAGCTTATTTCCATTAAAAAATGTTTTTACATGAGTTTTCTCTAGCTTACTGAAAATGTTATTTCCTGAAATATCTGCCATAGGCAAGTTCCCTGTAGTGAGGCTTAGTTTCAGAAACACTGAATATAATAATTAAAAGTAGCATAAGCAAGAAACACTGAACAAAACAAGAAACACTGGCAGCAGCAATCTATGGGAGAAGCTCTATTGTCATAATTCTTGCCTCACTTTTCTACTTCACAGTGAAACTGAATTGAAAAATAAATAAGTAGATAGATGGACAGACAGGCAGAAGGACAGGTAGATAAAGACAGTGGAACTGTCCTGTGAAAAGACAGTGTTTTCATTGTACTCTAGAGAAAATCAGATGATGTGTTTTAGGTTTACTGCTTTAACACTGGGTCCAGCTTATCCCTTTTGGTTAAGGTCATCCCTATACTCTTTCTCATGATCATAAGAAGAGTCTAGTAGCAAAGCATGATTCTGACACAAGGGTGTATGCTGACTTTAGTCACCTATTTTATCCATAAAATAGGATATTTCTATAACAATCCTAGGGAGAGGACTATTACTAACAAGCTAAAGCTACTGAAAAAAAAAAAAAAAAATCACCTACTAGTCTAACCTAGCTTTATTTCTTTTGTCTTTTAGTTCCTACATATTTGATCCTTGCCTAATTCAAAAATGTTTTTGCTTCCAAAGTGTCTGCACCATTGATGCTTTTATAGAGAGTCATTATTTCCTCACTTGATCATCAAAGTTAAACTAGAATTATCAATCACTGGCTTACTTTCTTATTAATTGAGGCTGCAGAATGTGAATAGGTATTAATGACAGCTCTACTGATACTGTTTCATCAAACATCTTGATAGAAATACAGTCAAACATGTACTGAACTGCTGTTAAATAATCCTACCTTATTTTCTCTTTTTATTTCCTCAAAATCGTCAAGAAAGCCATTTCTGACCACAGTAGAAAAAAATCTCATTTGGCTTATTGAGGTCCATATAGAATATGTTCTGGTATTCACTAAGTGACCTATGAAAAATAGATATAGTCAAGGTTTGAACCTAGGAGTATTAAACCTAGTGTTTAAATTAAGCAATAGCACTCATGGAACAACATAAAAGCTTTTGTTTCTGTGAGGGTCTCTTAGAAGTCTGAAAGAGAAAATTATGGAGTACCATTTCTCATCTAAATGCTCTAAACTTTTTGGGTGAGTATACCCAAAGTTATAAGCATCATGAGAATGACTGTTTTGTGAGATTTTGAGTATTTTCTGTTTCCTGAATGGTCAGGATGTCTCATAAATGCTCTTTTACACTGTAGTTTACAATACAATTTTTTGTGGCTTATAAGTATAAATTGCAAAATTGTGTGAAAATAATGTGTCTAAATGTTGTATGAGTTTTGGATATCTTAAAAATTCTCTCGCTTTTTTTTTTTTTTTTGATTTACATTCATCACTTCAACCTTCTTTAATGTGTGCATTTATATTATCTCTTCTTAAATTCAAGCCATCCTTTGTGCCAGATGCATGAAAATTTTGAACTCTTATATTCCCCCCATGGCCAGCTATGGAAAGATACTTGGGCATCAAACACTGAAGTTATCGTAATGAAATGTTGGTGTAATACTGGTCCCAAAATGGAGGTGGTAATGCTGTCTTTTCATAACTACACATGCACTTCTCCTCAGGAGATTTCTTTTAGCTTAATTCTTGGAGACTGTGCTTCTCAAGTCAATATTATGCTGTGATAATTCTTTGAAACTTTATATATATATATATATATATGTATGTATTTTAGCACCACCGGATGATATCCTTCTTCGAGTGAAGCACCATCATTTACCAGTAGCTTATATTCAGACTAGTCCCCGTAGCACAATTCAGACATACATTTTCTATTTACGCTTGTCTCTCCCTGCTCTCATTTCGCTTCCCAGAGCTTTGCTCCCCATGCTGTAGTAGGCCTGAATTTTGATGAGACCAAAACACAAAGCAGTCATCATGAATGACTTATTTAGATGCACAACTTTCAGCATACTGCTGATTCGGTTACTACATCAAGTAGTTCCTTGACTACTCTTCCCAAGACATGCTAGTTCCAGAAGGATTTAGAGCAACACTACAATAGCCTGAGAGTTGCATTTGTTCTTGCCTTTGCTTTGCCCAGCCCTGATTAGAAGAAATGTTCCTATTCGCTAATTACTTTCACAGCAGTGACAGATGGCTGAAAGGTACACGTGCTAAACACAAAGAGGAAAAGGGTTAATGTTGCAGATCACCTCGTTCCCCTTTTATTTCAGCTCCTCTAAAGCTGTTGGTTTAACGGACTGATTTCCAAAGGAGGCTGGAACAGTGACTGGAGAATCAGGCCCATGAGGTTTAGTGACCTCCAGGAGAGGGCACTGCAGGTGTGTAGCTAACAAGGTACCAGCTGGGTACCAGAGTGCGGATGAAAACAGTTACAAGCAGTTGGTCAAGAGGCAGCATTGTACCCCAAAGAGCCACAGGTGCGGAGTTTTGTGACTGGAGGAAAGGCAAGCTGCACTCCTAGCTGGTTTACTGCTGAGTCCTGCACTGCGAGTGTCTTCTGCGGGATCAGCAGCCTTTAACTACAATCTTCCCTGGTGCTTTTAATGCAAACTGCTGAATCAAATAGAAAGGTTATACATTTAATTAATGGGTGTGGATGTGGTTCAATTAGTTATGCTTTGTTGCAAGCATACATATAGAGATAAGACCCTTAAGCGTGAGGGTGCTGATCCTGTGTCTGTCTTTCCTCTGAAATCTTGAGCCTGTTGTGATGCTTCAATTTGTCTGTCCCATTTTTTCCCCAGTTTTTAGACTGTCAGATCATGAAATCTGATTCTTTCTCCCTGCCCCTTGCTGCCAGTACATGAAGTGCCTACTTTCTAGAGCAACTTCAATATGTTGGGGATTCTTCTAAATCTGGAACCACAGCAAAAGAGCATGGAGGAAAATGAAGGCCGCAGGCAGGAATCTGAAAATATATTTGCAAACTTCACATGTTCAGAGATGAAAATTATTTCATAAACAAGCAGCATCAGCAAAAACTGTACCCATCTTTTAGGTGCTACAACTGCTAAAGACCCTTCTTTTTGTTTCTCTATAGATTTGTCGATTTTAACATGGCATTTCTGGAAGGGAAGAAAGAAGCTGCCTGCATTCAGAATATATTGGGTGGTCCCTCCATGGGAAGCCTGACTTACACAGCATTTTTGTCTAAAGCATGATGTGAGATTTACATACCTCTTTCGTAACAAAAATTCCTCATCCCTTCCAGGCAGCTGCCCATTTCTTTTGTTTATTTTCACTACAGGCAAAAGATGCAGTATTGGCAGCCTTGTCATCTGCAAATGTTTGCCCTTAGAATAACCAGGAAAAGGAGAAAAAAGACAGAAAGACTTATCTAATATATTAGTGGGATTCCTTCTACCGTGTTTCACTGTGTGTATGTGTGTGTGTATGCGTGTGTGTGTGTGTGTTTTAAACAGGGCATGAGCTGCACTTTAAATTGCTGCTGAGATGAATGGAAGCTAATAGGAGATGTTCTTGAAGTTTGTTTGCTAATCAGATCAGACTGGATCTTATTAATAAAAGTGACTGGTCTGAACAGAACTGTCTGTGGTTAAATAATCAGTTTTGTTATTGAGAAGTGATTAAATTGCCTAGGGGGGAAAAAAATATAAATTACCCTTGGTTTACCAAGATTTAAATTAAGGTGCTTCCCCCCACAATCAATCTATCCTGAATTGCATTTTCTGTTTTTCTTTTTCTTTTCTTTTTTTTTTTTTTTTCTTTTTATTTATTTAATTTCAGGGATGCTGTTTATTCCATAATATGCAGCTCTACTGAATTCTGTATTTCAGAGTATATTGCAAAGAGCACTGTCAGCATCAGTCTCGTCCATCTGAAGAAAGGGGAAACCGAGACACAGGAAAGGAAGATGTAATCTTTGTGGTATCATAAAGTGATGTCCATATGGCTGAAATGAGACTAGAATTAAAGATCTAAACTAGAATCAAAGGCCTTCTGTGATATGCAAACCCAGAAAATACTCTTATATGTAAAGTTTCACTAAACAAAGGGCAGATTTTTGATTGTGAGAATAATGGGGAAAATTACCTTTACATTTATTTTGTTTTGTTTTATAAATGCTTGCATTTGGACAGAGCGAGTTAACCAAAGGACGATTTTCACAGTTCTAGTAGCCTAGCAAACCATTGCAATCACCTTCATTAGCAGATTAGTTAGAAGGTTGAACTTGTGATAATTTTCTTAGTACAATAGATTTGGGAAAAGCTTAAACTCTTCCCTTCATTTCCTTTGGAAAAGACAATATTGCAAAAACATAGAAAATAAGGCATGTTCTTCCTGATTTAGATCCTGACTTGGCACTTAACTTTAACTGGGTCCTTAAATCCTTTCGCCTCTATCATGTGTTTAAGTGCTTTGCTGATTTGAGATCTTAATGAGACCCCCTACAATGGTTTCTTGTAGGTCGCTGGTGGAAATTCTGCCTGAAGCATTAGAACACAAGAATATGTGGCTCCAAATACCCATTCCCTTTTTCAGCTAATTTTTCCAACTTGAGAACATCCTTCCCCAGTTCAGGCTTGATTGCTTGATTACAACAGTGAGCACACTGATGGCACTCAACAAATAATACTTCATAATTAGCACTACTGATAAGAGAGAGACAACATCAAAATAATATTTAATGGGCACACTGCAACAACGTTAGTGGGCTGAATTCTCTTCTCGCCTTCACAGCACAGCTGAGAAAAGTTTATTCCTTCTGTTTATCTCTCCTACTTCAATTTGGTAATTGCCCATTTTAAACTCAAGGCTTCTTCCAGTACATAAAAAAGAAAAGGGAAAAAAGAAAGCCCTTAAGTATAAAATACATTTTATAAGTTAGAAACAAGCAAAAAATATCAGTTGTCACAGCCTCCCAGCCTCCATCGCACTAGTATCCTGAGGGTACAGAGGAGCATCATGGTGCACTGTGAGGGAGATGAAATTCAGATTCCATAGGAATGAGATATCTACAATTGTTTGAGTTAAAGAAAGAGAGAAAATTGATAAAATTTTGCTTGTTCCATTATTGATTAACCAAGATTTTTTTTTTTTTTATTAGAGGGGCTGACTTGATCCTAGTGGTTTCAGTATCACACACAGAGGTAAGGTCTCTCAATAGCAGCCTAGAGCACTCAGAATTTGAGTAAAAAGAGCAACTTGCATTTGACTCAGAAAAAGACTGGGAACAAGTGTAGGACATCAAGATTGTAATGAGTTTGTTTTGAAAAAAAAAAAAAAAATCCTATTTGTGCTTAGGCTTTTGAAA
The DNA here is from genome assembly GCA_013398735.1 of Nothocercus julius. NCBI lineage: Eukaryota > Metazoa > Chordata > Aves > Tinamiformes > Tinamidae > Nothocercus > Nothocercus julius. The sequence goes on from VZSV01000045.1 coordinate 3,042,272, forward strand.
TAGTGTGCGGTTCCCAAACCAGGAAGCAAAGTGACTCTACAGGCTCTTGGTTGGGACTTGACAGTAGAGTAAATCTTCTGCTACTGCTTAATGGATTCCACACAAGCACTGACTTCCTTGTGGCTTAAAGACATCTTTCCAGACAGAGCACATTGCTTCATTCCCACCTTGAGGCAAGAGCAGTAAGAAGAGCTGAACGAAAAGGAGGCACCTATTTTCCTGTCACAAACAGGTGGTAAGAGGCATGATGATGACCCTGAAGTAACTCATTCTTCCACAGTTGCAGAGAGTTTCTAAATCTTCAAGATAAGAGACTTTTTTTCTATTATTATTATTTATTTTCCCTCAGCTTTTTATTTTATGTCCTGTCAATATTATTCTTAGTTTCTTCTACTTTTAGAAAGCTCAAAGATGTCCAGGAATAAAACCCTCTAAGTGAGTTTACAAACAAAAAAAGGTGGCAAATGCCCTCAGAAGAAAGAAGAGGAGATGCCTCTGTTTTATTTTCTTTTTATTTTTAACTTTTTTCTTTTAGGTGGTATTTGGTGGCTCCATAAACTGGAATTCAAACAGTTCTTAATCTGAAGTTTTCTATGTGTTTAAGCCCTATGAGCATCTGGATAACATCCAAATTTTGACAAGCATTCTGATGCAGGTCTAGGAGGCATAGTTTATTGATACAATCCTGACATTATTTTCCTGGTGCATAGACTATATACATAAGTATACGTGATATACATACTAAATGTATGTAATACATATTTGTATCACACATACATAAAATGCTACCTTTTAACTTTGTGGGTGGGGAAAATGTGAAGAAGAGCTTTGTTTTCCTATGGTCATCTTGGGTAGGAAAATGTAATGTTGCACAGTCTTGGGTATTAGGGCTCTTCATTTCTGTGGAACACTTAGTATCATCATGTTTTATTAGCTTAAACAGACAGGCAGAATAAAGGACGCAGGATTTGCCTCTCTGGTTTCCAGACATGTAAAGCAAATTTGTGCCCTGTCACTTTCTCTTCCTAATGGAGTCCCAGCAAGTATGACACTTCATGGTCAAATGTTCTGAAAAGGATCAGGATATTACCACTTTTTTCTCAGGCTGGTGGGCACCAAGCAGGCATTTGCAGAGCTTAGCAGGGAAACTGGGGGAGTGGGAAGTTGCATTTTACCTTTCCTGCTTTTCACATCCTTTCCTTTCTCTCCTGAGTATATGGATAATGATTATGGGAGACTTGACAGTATATGTCTGTCAAGGTCAGGAAGTGCGTGCATCCCTGAATCACAGTCCTCAAATTTATTTTGGATGATTTATTTTATTTTTGCATGAGTCTCAAGAGGCTGGGGACAAATGATGGACCGTGAATCTTTAGCAGATCTGAGCTGCTACCAGTGGATATGAACCTTGGTCTTTGAAGATACTTTGATCTGAGTCTTTTTTTTTTCAAACCCCTCTCTGCACAAATCAGTCCCACCACCACAGTGGGAATAACATGGGGTAGCATGACTCTATTACAGAGCATTAATGGGCAGAACATGTTTGCAATGTGTTTAGCTGCTATCAATATTAATGCACTCATTTGAGGGGCAATAAATTGATAGAATGTGGCCTTATAATGCATAAAAATTACATCAGCTTCAGAGCTGTAAATGGAAATTCCTCCAAGAGCAGAAATAATTGAGGAAGGGGCTTTTCCTAATATCATTTTATTTTGAGTATTCAGCTCTGGAAATATGACCATACAAGATCAATCTTGCTCTCTTCCCTCAAGATCTTACTGGAATAAAAAGTTTGGTTTGTAATGATGTAATAATAGCTTAAAAATACTAAATGAATAAACCCCTTGGTGTTTCAGAAAAAAAAATGACAAAAAGTAGTTAGATTCTGTAATATCCAAATTAGACATGAATACTATATTTATTCTCAGATTTATTATTTTGGAAGAAATGATTACAGAATAATGCTCTTAGAAAAAAAGAATAAGCAGTGAACTGAGATAGTTATGTAGTCATTTATCCATCCATCCATCCTTCTCTTCCTCACACCCTCCAGTCAAAAAGGGGAAATCAAAACATGTCAGTGAGATGTAACATAGGTTACATCTATACCACTAAATTAATCATTACATTTTTGTGCATTGAACATGTCATCCACACTGTTTTCAGAAGAGTTCCTTGTCTGTTTTTTGTCTGAAACAACTAGTACACTCCCCAAAAATTCCTGTGCATAGCAGATCATTAGCATGGGTTAAGGACACAATAGGCGGTTTAAATGTGGCCATACAGTTCTGAGGGCTTAGAGAGATTAATAGCATGGATGGGTTTTGGCCTCCATAAAAGTGAACAGTCCCAGGGATGTTTAATTTATGGCTGTGAATACAACCATCAAAAACTTGCATGACTAAGTCATTTAAGAGCTGGTAAAAAACTCTGCCATATTTATTTACTTAAGCAGGAAAGCATATATATGCCATAATACGTTGACAGGCTTATTTAAAAGAAAAAAGAGATGTGTAGAGATTAATGCACCAAATCATATTTAAATGTATGTACAAGGTAGGCAGAAAGAAGATTCACTTTTGTGCATGCTAACAGATGTCACTTGTGACTGGTAACACCTCTCTCGTTCCGATCTCTTGAATAAGAAACCAATAGCGACAAATGACATGTTGAAACAGTGACAGATTATTAAGGAAAAGTGAATGTCAAAGATCGCTTGCATCCTGCCAGTACTACCCTATAGCATGAGAAGGGCTCGATGTTTGTCATAGAGAAATAGAAGGCTAAGTTAACACACCAGGGTTCCAGTGGATTCCGTTTCTGGACTGATTTAAAGGACAGCCATTATGAGGCACACTATAGATAACAAAGCATAGAGCTAGGTCAGCCTCATTAAGTGAGCAGTGAGTTCTGCTGCAGGCCAGTTTAGCAATAACTGGCAGATAAAGTCAGAGACATAACCCACACTACAAAAATGCAAATAATAAAAGGCACGCCCAGAAAAAAAAAAAAAAAAAGATTTAAGTCCCCTCATATTTTTTTTGCTTGCTTTCCCCTTTCACCCACACCACTCCTGATGTGTCAGGACTGAGATGTTATCCAACAGTTGCTGACAGACATCGGATGATGCATTCAACAGTGCCTGCTGAAATAGAGACATAGTGAGCTATATGACAACAGCATCCTGAAAAACTCTGTAGCCCTTGGCTCCTCATTATCCTTACATCTGTAACTCTACATCCTGACCTGGGGGGGATGCCTTAGGTACTCCCACACATAACCGGAGGTAAGAAATACCCAACTAATGCTAAGAGGTAAAATCTGCACAATGCCAGTGTTGTCTGTTACTGTGCAAACCTAAGAGGCAAAACATTTTTCAGTTCAGTTCATTTTCCCCCTTCGGTCTCTTTTGAAGGGCAGAGTCAAGAGAATATTGGCATAGTTGTTTTGTGTTTTTGTGATTCTTTGTTTCTTTGTTTTTTCATTTGGGAACAGGCAACAGTTTAGCCCTAAAAAGCAGCAGACATGAAGATGTTGAGGAAGGTAATGATAATGGTAACTGGAGGACTCTTCTGGGTGAAAAGAGGATGCAGAAAATGCAAAACGCCTCTTAGCTGTGTGCAGGTTTTCACATGAGTCCGTGAGGACTGAGTGCTCATTCCCTGTCATTGGGATTGTGATCTAATTTCCCATTTTGTGAACACATTACTTCTATAGGCAACTGTTGCAGTTTGAAGTGTGGGGGGGGCAAATTTGGTAAGAGATGAATTCCCTTGCATTCCAGCCAGTCCTCAAGGGTTAGAGGGACTGAGGGAGGCTGATCTCATCTAATAGGGATACCAAATACTGTGGTAACTATAGACCCAACTCTGGCAGTACCAGATTCATGAACAGTCTGTCAGCTGCAGGTCCGATCGCCTTCCAAACAGCAAATCTAGTTCACAAATAGTAAGATCAGCTATAGGCCCTACTCTGGTAGTATCAGATTCACGAACAGCCTGTCAACTGTTTGGTCTGATTGCCTCCAAAACAAGTAGCCAAGTTCATGAATAGCACAATTTATTCAAATGCAACATTTAGAGAACAAATTTTGGATGTCAGCACAGGAAATTCTCTACTACAGTGTGGGATTCTTAGCTAGTGCCTCAGGTACAAATGCGCAATCATCACTCACCCAGAAGATGGGAAAGGTCTCTCAGTATTGAGGAGTCTCCTCAGGCAGTGTCCCCACCGGAGGGGAGGAAAGAGGTTCAGGCCGTCGACTGATGCAGGAGTTATGATAGAGTCTTCCCTCTCTCCTCTTCCTTCTTCCTTAGTTCCTCTTCCTCCTTTCCCCGTTCCTTCTTCTTCCAAATGCCTCCCTCCTTAGTTCACCTTTTATATATTTTCTTTTACATTTAGGTGGAGCTGGAGTGACTCGAGGCATGCTTACTTTCATTATTGATTGATTCAGAAGGTCTCCCGAGTTAATCAAAAATCTAGAGAGGGTGCTCAGTGAGAGGTGGTCGTTCCCTGGAAGCGGGTCACTTCTGGGATGGGGTTGGGTATTGGTATTATAATGAGATTCAAAGTCCATCAGAAGGGACTGATCTGCCATTGCTGGACTACGTGGCTTATCAGCTGCATGGTATGACCATGTTGCCACCTCTGCAGGGAGTACAACAGAGCTTGGCCATGGTGTCTTCACTCCGCTCCACCCTCCATTCCCTCATCCTCTGCACGGCACCATCAGATTACCACCTCTGCAGGGAAGCCAACAAAGTTTGGCCATGGTGTCTCCATTCTTTGTTTACTTTTTTTAGTGTGTGCTCGGAGGGCAGATTGTGTTGCCAAGGGAATCGTGGAGAAGCAGATCCCGTACATACCAACCGTCCTGGAAGTGGCACCTGCCTCTCACCTCAAGCAAGCCTCTTCAGTGCCATAACCTCTGTTAGGCCCGAGCTTTTCTCTAATTTCCCCTTTCTCAAGCAATTATCTCACAGCATCTTTCGGTCATCTTTCACTAGTCATCTCTTACTAACATGCTAGTTTATATTTTAGTATCCCCTAGGCCTCATTCTCCTGATTCAAGCTCCTAATGTATTTAACTTTTTACATAAAACAATTGACAAAATGGCAGAAGACGCCCCAAACAGCTGGTAGGATCTGGGTTCGTGTCTCCCTCATCACTTTTTTTTTGATTCCCAGCTACAGGGAGCAGGGATCAGCAGATGTCTCAACACTACTGTCATTATTGAGGGATCTGCTGCTTTCTTGTTTCCAGGTCACCAGAGCACCCCACCATGCCACCATGCCTACAGTGGCTTCCCATGATCTAAATTGTGGAAAGAATTGGTGCTTTCTGCAGCCAGGGAAGCTAGGAGAAAAGAGCCAAGCAGTCAGCAGCAGGGGGGCTCTTCAGACCCAAGACAACTGCAGATTCTTCTGCTTTCTTCAACCGCGTTCTCATTTACATTTAGAAAATGACATATAGTAATTAGGTTCCCAACTCTGCCAAAACTTTAAATAGGATTCTTTAAAAATAGCCTTTAAAAGTTCAGGTCTTTTTTTTTTTTTTTTTTTTTTTTTTTTTTCTCCCAAGAGATGAACAATAGAACCAGTCGGCTTTTTTAACACTTTTTTAACAATAGTCATTCGGAAATGCAGGCTGAATGCTGACAGGTTTTGACTAACATAGAAAGTTTCCGAGCTTATTGTAGTACTTTCTGTCTCTTTTACTTTCTCCCCCTCTACCTCTCCCTTTTGCCAACTCCTTTCACTCACCCCTGACAATGTATGCATTAGTAATTGAAGAAATTCTATTCTTTACGACTTACATTTCTGTAAGATGCCGTTCTTGTCGGTGGTAAGGCTGCTGTTTCCACAAATTAAACATATTTGACTGCTAATTTCCCATTGAAATTTTCCCAGTGAAAGACACTGGAAGATTCCTGAAATTAATAGTGTAAGAAAAGTTTACAAACTGTTATACTCTGATGTAAAAATTAGTGTGTCTTCTTTGCAGAGGCTAAGTATAGTAGGCATGGAATTGTGGTGAGCAGCCTGTATACTCATAAAGATCCTCACCAAGGAAAAAAAAATTGCCAATATTTCAGAGACTTGGAGACTGCAAGGGAGTGAAGAAAAATATCAGTATGTATGTAAGAAGTGAGAAGGGGAAGGCTGGCTTGTTGGCACAAAGAGGAAATTGCAGGACTTTTCAAGCAGAAAACTCTATTTTACACTGAGAAATCAACAGCTTTGTTAAGGACCTGCTGTTGGCGTCTTGCTCCAGCATAGTATGTGTTGAGCTCTGAGTAATGTTTGTGGGGAATCTGCAGGGATTTTTAAGCCAGTAAGTCACAGCACACAACTTTAGCTTCTTAAGAAGCAAAACTACCAGAGGAAGAAATTCACAAAACCATGGAACCTGAATCTTTTCTGTCATCAGTGTAAATCAGGAGCAATTCAAATAAAGTCAGTGGAATTAACTGCCAGTGTAAAACAAGGCTATATGAGAAGAATTTCCCATATTTCTTTCTTGTAAAAATAGGTAGTCCAGGTAAGTTCTTTGCCTAGGAACAACACACTTCAGATATGCAGACAGCCATTAAGATTTTCCTCTAGAAATGCTATGAAATAGTGACTGTCTTTAACATACTAAATAGTAAAAGCTTTTTTACTCGTATCCAGAGTCATCCAGCTGTTCTGTCTAGAAATCTCTGCTAATGTTCCCTTTAAATTAATGGTAAGTGAGAACTCCTGTCCTCTCTGCTCATCTCTTATTTTTCTCTACTATGGAGATGCTTGAGGAAAGGGTTCAAATATGTTTAGTAAGTATTTGAGCTTTACAGTAAACATCTAACTACTGCTGTCAGCAGTTTAAGGAGGTTAGTTTCATCTTGCACAGTATAAACATTTTCAGCCAGTAATTACGCCACTTCTTATTCTTCTGTCTTGAAGGAAACAACATGTTAAGAAGAGAAGAAATGGAAGAAATCATACTCAGACCTTACATGAACAAAGACGAATTCATAAAAAATTGAATAACATAGTAGTTTATTCCATTTTATTTTATTCTGTTGCATTTCTTACATGAGAGTCAACAATATTATCTGACAGTGGGTTTTGTTTTGTATTTTATTTTAAACTGATGATATTTTTATCCATAGATAATATATTTTGTTATAAACTTTGTTATCTCATTACTAGTAGAGCTAACTGCATTTTTTTTTTTTATTGAGAGAAATCATGTTAAAATAAATAAACAAATGGTAATAATTTTTTTTTTTTTTTTTTTTTTTCCCCCAGTCTGAATCATATTAAACTTGCTTTTGCTCATTTTCAGACAAATAGAAGTGTATTTTTACTGTTGAAAGTAATCTGGAAGACTACCAGAGTGTGAAAATATCAGGAAACGATAAATTAATTAATGTATGTAATATGTTCTTACCCACAGTTGTTTATATGTGGATAAGAAATTAGCATTTTACTTTTCTCATCTTGGGTGACCTGCTGGTCACTAACATTTACTACTGTTGGATGTTTCATTGACATAACAGGCTGAGATGACTCTCTTTATACACTGTCTTTATATTTTGCATCTATATTAAAATGCAAATTAAAAAAAAAAAAAAAAAAGGAAAGAAACAAACAAGATTTATGCAGCTACCCCATCAGTGTATTCACTTCCAAAGTATTACTTGTGAATCCATTTTTCTACTACTCATAACAACTTTTATGTGTGTGATCTTGGAAGAGAGTGATTCCATATCCTGTTAAAACTTCTCAGTAAGAACAAGCAGGACTGGACTATGAAAGCCTATGTTGAATTTTCATCAGGAAGCAAGATAAAAAAACTTCATCTTCTTGGAAAAAAATGCCATGAGAACTTCTGTAGCAGTACATGTTTGGTGTTTTTTTAAGGAGGCTTACCTCAAAAAGAAGAGACTTTTAATAGCACTTTCTGCTCTTTCTTTTTTTTAGAAGATAGGTTTTCTACATGTGAGTGCATAGATTCTTTCTCTCATCCATTTTCAACAACACTGATTATAAAAGGAAATTATAGAAAAAAATATGCAAGGTGATTTTTTTTTTCCTTTTTAGTGAACAGGGTCATGGATAAAAGAAAAAAAGGAAGAGAGAGATCTAGTGAGAAATGCATGTCCTGTATACCAAGAACTAATTTAATAAGCAACCTCTCCCTGCTAGTGGGCGATTAAACTAAATTGCCAGTCTAAACTTTTCTATGCTGCATTTCAAATGTCAACACATTACATTGCTATTCCTCTTAATTTCTCACAAAGAAAATGCAAAATGAATTCATTATGCTGGAGTAAGTGGAAAAAATGATGAGTTTCTCCAGAAGAGTAGGCAACGGGGAGAGATTGGGCAAGGCGATTATATTGAGATATTTGAATAGCTGGCCATTAGCAAGAGGATCCCCATTACTTTGCTGATAATTATATCCTCTTCTCTATGACTTCCCAATGGAATAATACAATGTTCCCAGTGCAGGAGATAATGAAAAATACCATTCAGGTGGTACATATATGCCAAGAATAGTGTGTTGTATTTCTCCCCTTCCCCCACCACGTAGATTGCAATAGTGCACACCTACGTGATATGTTAATGCTTGTTTGGTTGTTCGGGGCTGTGTACAGGGCAAATAAATGTATCTTGAAAATGGAGTTGGCAGTGGAATATCATTCTCCCAATGTAATTATCTCCCCTGTTTAGTGGGCCCGGTGTTTCGCTGAGTACATTTTTGTTAGCTATTATGTAAATGGCTTTCAAAGCCCACCACACTGTAATAATGAGGACTTTGGAAGGGATCTTATAGCAATGAAGTTATTTCCTTTTTTAAAGACGGAGTGGTGGTGAGAACTAGAGCTGTAAGTTTCTCCTAATTAATCCATCATTTTGCAAGCACATTTCCTTTCAGCAATCAAAGAAAATGAAGCAAATAAACAAAAAAAAGGAAAGGAGGAGGGAAATACAGCAAGAGAAGAACACCCACTCATTTACAGTAACTACTTTTTTTTCCAAGCAATATAAGAAATCTCCTATGTGTATTGCAGCCTTATCATTTTTTGGCGTTTTTATTGCTGGTCTATTTTCATTTTGGGGAATCTCGCTCTATATTATATATCTGCCTCAGATTCATTAATTTTCACAGAAAAAAAAATCGATTTGCATTGAAATGCTTTGCTGTTTGGATGCTGCTTTACATATCTGAGGGACTCATGGCTTGCTTGAAAACTTTCACTTCAAATTTTTTACAAGGCGGGGGAAAAAGAGATGCCATTGAATGTGCACAAGTTTGAATCCTGCAGAAGACATTGAAGTTGTGTTGTCAGTTCCTCTTATGAATGGGTTACCCTGGACAATCCATGTTTGGTATTTGTTTTGATGTTGTTGGTTTGATTTGGTTTGGTTTGGTTTAGTTTTTGAACTGAAAGTCTTTCAAGATTTTTTAAAATATTACTACAGACGTAGAATGTTCACTTGGATACTATTACAGTGTTATAAATAAAATTGCTAAAACTTTTGAGGGGCTTAACTCTTTTCTGACTCATTATAGCATAAATCATATTGGTTTTAGTGAGGGGACAGTAAATGAGATTTTTTTCCCTTGAGATCAGAGTGAACTGGATCAAATTCTGTGATCCTAAAATTCCATCTGTTCCACAGTGATGTTCACTTTTCATTTTTCTTTTAAGAGAACTTTACTCTTTTATATATATTTTTTAATAGACAGGAGAAACAAACAAACAAACAGAAGCCTGTTAGTGGATAGAAAACAATCACGTAAAAGCGAGACAGAAGCTCTTGGATGACTGCTGTACACATGCCTTTGCACCTGTACATCTGTGTTGGCTAGGTTTTCAGAGGTGATGAACATCTGTAGTTTCAGTTAGCACGGTCAGATACAATGAGTATCCAGGATATATGAAAATCACTCCCTTTTGAGTGCAGGCTGAAATGCACATGTGGAAGCTTAACAATTAGACAATAAAGTTGGAGAAATGTAGCTCCCAACTGCGACAACATTAACAGTTTCCAGCAAGTAATAGCATAAGCACCTGCATTGGGCTGCTTGCTGTAGTCTGGTGTCCCTTCTCCTGTTCTCTGCCCTATGCCACATCACATCTCCCTTGTCCTTGTGTTAATCCTTTTCCCTCTTTTCTTGTTCTATCTCCAGTTTTCTCAATCTTCATGTTAAACGAATCTCTTTTTGTCTTCTGTTTGTTTAGTTTTTTGAAAATATTATTTTCCCTCATGTGAATTTGCTGATCTTTTGTGCAATAAGAAGCTTGGGAAGCATTGAGAACAATTTCTGCTCTTTTAGCATTATTTGCTTCTTATGCAATACTAATTGTATAAGCTTGCTACAGACATTAGACGCTGTATATGAATTAAGAACTTTGAATCCTACGCTGAAGTGATTACTTGCTTCCACTTTTCTTCTCCTGGCAACCTTCCTTGACATATGAAAAGAAAAATGACCACAAAATTTTAATATTTGTCTAAGCTTCTGAACTCTAATCTGCCCCTAAGGGCCTCCACAGATAGGACACTTTCGACTACAGATTCTTGAGTAATAGGCAATATTTTTTCCTGTATTTCCCCACATTTATGTAGAACATACCATCTGAATATATAAACATTGTGCAAATAACCTTTCAGCCATTTGATAACCTTGGTGGTAACTAATCAGATGTAAAGGCTTACAACTTTATGGAAATAGTGATTTTTTTGTATCTGTAACTCATATTACAATTAATATGCATGCATGTCTTCCAAGTAATATTAGGTTTTGTGAAAACACAGTGAAAGAAAAATCTACTTCCATAGCTTATGTATAAATTAGATGGATGGATTAGATGGATAGAAAGATTAGATAGGAAGTTGTTTCATAATGGGTTTTATTTTTTATTTTATTAACATTTGCTTAAATTCATACTTAATGTTTTGTTTCATTAGTGTTATGCCTAATGTTATTTCAATTAGTTTGGTGGGATTTTGTGTTTTATATAACACAGCTTGAAAAGCTTGGACAGAATCATGGAAATGGAATAAATCTGTTAACGTCAGTCTAATTGTGCAATCTACTCAGTGGTCTTGAAAATCAATCTATAGAAAACATGTTTTACATATTTCAATATGAATTTCCTCCTGTCACTCATCAATGTTTATTCACCATAAAAATGTATACCTTCAACAAAAATTTATGAACTTTGAAGACTGAAATCTTATTTTGCAATCTGTGTTCAAGAAAATAATTTTAGTTTGCCTTACAAATGACCTAGAGAGGCCTCCTACTGAAAAGTGATGGTTTTCATTCTCCATCTCCAGTCAAATTTTAACATCCTTTCTGAGGGAGCCAGCTGTCCCTTGGTTAAGGGTTTGGAAATGTAGGCACTAGTCTACTTTTAATTTGATCGAGAAAATTCAGCTAACATGGACATTTTCAAACAGCTATTAGGAAAAGTGCTAGCTTCTATTTGGTCTTTAAGACTGGAACTAATCTGACTAAGCATAGACCTCAGTGAGGTAGCTGTACACCCTCTAGCTTGTTACTCTAGCCATTGAATGGAAAAAGGTCATGATTCATCTTATTCTTAAGCAAATATTCAGCATATATCTGGTGAAATACTGTTCCTCTCTCTAAACTATGTGGGGCCTACATGATTTTCTCAGAAACAGATGTTTAGCATAAATATCTAAAAAGTAAAGATGATGAAGCCCATCCTAAGTATATGCTTCTTTTCATAAACTCTAGGCCAGTTAGATTAGGTTTCTCTACACTAATTCAGATAGCTGTTTAAACTGATGCTATTTTGACTTTTGAGTCAAAGAGGAAGGAGCAATTTCAAAGGGTGATTCAACTCATCCTGCATTGGGCATCTGACACAGAAGAGAGGACTGGCCTCTGGGAAATGCACAGTATTCTCCATCGACTGCAAGAAGCATCTAGGACAGCTATTAAGGTGTCTAACTGTTAGGAATCTAAAAACATAGGTGATGAATCAGATTCCTACCTGTATATTTTCTTAAGTTACAGTGTGCCTACAGGCACAATCCAGCTGATTCTTGTCAAGCTTAACTTAATTTGAAGTTCTTGTAATCTCAGTGATGTAAGAATAATCAGCCCACTAGAAATGAGAAAATTCAGCATAGCATATGTCTAATTTTGTATCTTGGAGTAAGATTCTGCCTTTAGAGCTTTTCGAGCTAAAAGACATACCTAAATTCAACACCTGTCCCTGTCATTTTTCTTTCATAAAATGTAGCCTTCATTCAATGCCTACACCTTATATTTATGTCTTCTGAAGGTTCTAGACACTTAAAGGCGTTTGGGGAACTATTTGCACATATATCTAAGAATCCTATGGCATTGCACTACCCTCATATAATACCTGTGCATAGCTTGTTATTTAAATAAGAAGTGTGAAGCTTTGGACCTCATGGTGTTTGAATTTCCCTTTTTCAGAAGCCCATTCCTTGCCTAGCAGACCTGTGCCTTCTTGCCCATTAGACTGGTGTGTAGTGGACAGATACTGCAGTGTATCATCACATCATCTGTACATGAATCATTTTATTTCAGTCAAAGGCCCAGTCAGTTGCATCTCTATTAACAAGTTTCCCAATAACAGCAAAAACACACAGTGGTGTTCCTGTATAACACTGAATCAGCTGCATTATTGTGCTTGCCATCTGCAGAGGAATGGATATAATATCCCAAGTGCCATCAACTTATGAAGCAATCCAGGAAAATCATGTGTCTTTCACCTGAAGTGATATAAACACAGTGGAGGCGAGGCTTTTCAGAACAGCCCAGCTACATGTACCTTTTAGTACCCATTATTTCACAACAGCAAGCACAAGATGTTAAGAGAAAAAAAAAAAAAAAAGTGTACTAAAATGAACAAAGAAGGGAAGAAGAAAACATCTGGAAGCCTCAGAAGCCCATCTATTCCATAAAAATGTCACAGGAAATTGCCCACACACACATGCCCAGCATGATCATCATTAACAATTAAAAGACCATGAAAGTAACTTTGAAAACTAGTTCCTGCAAAACAATCTTGTAAGATCAGTTCTTCAGTTTTCCAGGGACAGGTGCAAGTGGAAATCCTATAGAATGGGGATTAGTTAGTCTCACCAGACTTGTAAAATGGGGGGATCATTTGGTCATCACTGCTCCTGTGACTGTGCAATAGTTCTCTGTATCTTAAATTTTGCTCTTCTTTCTCAGTAGCAATTTTTGCATGTGCTACTGGTTCTTTCTTTTTTTGATATGTCTTTTCCCATTTTATATAAACATTTTTTGTTCTACTCATTCCTGCCCGGATGTCTGTGACACTCCTGGACCACATGTCTTTATGACTGATGTGTACAGTAAATATGCTCAGTTCAGAGAACTTGCTGTAAAGGGTCTACCCCAGCTGTCTCCATGTTCTCCCCAATGTCCCATCACTGTGAAAAATTGCTATCTTAAACCAGAACAGCAAAAAATTTAACAGTGGTGGTCTTGTACTTCATTTTAGCATTTACAGCAGCCCTGGGATCTGACTAGAGAACCAGAATTGTGGAAGGTCAGTGTATGCACTAGCATTGCACTGGGCAGATGAGATCATAAGCCCTCTGCTGACTTCAACCTCTGCTCTTTGATGAAATATAATAATTAACACAGACATCAAGTGATTTAAGAAAATGTTCTTAAATCTGCACAACTCAGCATCAGCTACTCTAAAATACAGACACAGATTTGGGGGATATTTTAAGGACTCTGAGGATGTAGCCTAGGCAAATTATTTGGATTATTTGAATTATCCTTTTTGCTAAACTCATTTTAAGTTACCATGATGTCTGAGACTTTTGTAAATCATGGTAAACTTCCCTGAAGAAAAAAGACTCATACATCTCAGGTGTGAATGTGCTTTTTATTTTGTAATTATTGTAAAATAAATAACAACAACTGGAACCTTATGTAGCCTTATCTTGTCATGTGTATTACTGTCTTCCAGTAGTGAGAGAAGAGTTGTTAGTAATATTTTTCATGTGAGGATTTTTCTTTTTTTTCTGTTATCATTTCCTCAAGGAGAAATCTTTAAATGCATTAGAAATTTTGGTCTGATAGTTTATCACGAGGAAGGAAATGAAGGAAGAATTTTAATTAGAGAAGGAAAAGTTAAAAAAAAAAAAAGGCAAAAAAAAAAAAGCAAACAAGATTCCCTTCCAACACACATCAAATAACTGTGGCTTTGGAGCTTGTTATTTAGATTTTCATTCTGGAGGTTTAGCTATCCTTGGATATAGAATACTCAAGATAAGGGCTGGCACTTTGAATACGATGTGATGCTCTACTTAGGTGCCAGAAAATAGGTTTTGTGAGAACATGGCAGCTTGTGTTGCTAAGGAACACACTACTGGGTAGCTGGACTTTCAGAGAGCTCAAAGCTTAGTGTCCAAGGACAACAGAGCTACTTTTGGTAGTGATTCTATAGCCTAATCCTTTTTAAATGCAGCTGTGCTAGACTGTATTTATATGTGGACCTTCAGACAAATTTCCTTTTGCTACTAGTTGAAGAGGGAGTCATAGGATGCATGGTTTATTCTCTGTAATGCAATGGAGAGCTTTCTTCATGGCATGTCCTTTGGTGACATCTCCAGCCTAGGTAGGGTTGCATAGACGGCAAGATCCGGAGACCTCAAACCTGACCAAAGTCAAATTTATACCCTGCAAGTGGTCTTGTATCCAAAACAAAAAGATCTAGCCATACAGTCTTGATATTATTAATGAATTTCATTTCTTTTAGAATTTCATCTAAAGGATTTTCATCTCCACAGGAGATGGTGCCACAGAGATTGAAACACATTGATGAAAGCTTAAGAAGTACGTTATACAGATCCCAACATATTTGCCTGATCCTGAAAGCACAAGATTTTCATATACACCTCTGTACTACATGTAAATAAACTGTGCCAGATCTGACTCCTTTGGATGGTGCTTGATGAAAGAGAGATGGATGGAAAATGATGTAGCTTTGAAACTTCCTTGCAGCTTCCTTGCTCACAATTATACTGCAGTAACTGACAAACAGTTGACAAACTGGCTTCACAGTACCAAGACACAATATTAGATGTTACAACCCACCCCAAAATGTACAAAGCATAAGCAGGCAGGTTTTATCTCAGTGACTTCTATACAGAATAAGATTAAAATCAGTGAAGCTTAATCAATGACTATTCACCTACAAGAGCATGGGTGTTCCTCATGAGAGTATGGTTTGAGATACCTAACAATCACTGGAGGAAATAAAACAGAAGACATTTTATGGGAAAGCTATTAATGGTAAAGATGGACTTGGCAGTGAAGGGCTAAGCTCATGCTCTGTACAAAATTTATGTAAAATACATAACAAAAATATTCTGTTTACCTGTATGTATAAATTTGTATGTTCATGTTTTTGTGCATACTAAGTGATTTCTCCAGGAAACTCTTGAGATTTGTAATAATGGGTATTATACGAAAAAAGTAATTACAGACAGATCTAGTTTATGCTGGTAGGTAATCCTCTCCATCAGGGGGTGAATTTCACAGCAAGAAATTTCTTCATTGAAGATGATTCCAGCCCATTCTTTGCCAGACTGGTTTAACGCCAGAGATTTTTTGGGGCGGGGATAGAAGCTAATTCTAGCTCTAGAAACAACTCCTTCAGAAGCCAAGCAAAATCAATAGCTGTTCACATAGAATTATGGTTAGGATTTATCCATATGTATTTTTTTCCTTTATAGTTTGGAAAGATTTGCTTCTGTGAGAAGAAATACATATAATAAAAACAATCAAACCAAAAAACTAGTAGGGTAAAACTGAAAAAAAAAACCCTACATCTAATTACCCTGTTTCCCATATTAACCCTGTTTTCCCTGTTGCACTTTAAAATCTATTATATCTCCCCATTACATCTTTATCTCTCCTTGAAGCTCTAGAAGAATTAGTCTCTTCTACTCCTCTGTAGCTTTTCTACACATTTTGTAGGCAGTTGCAATCTTCCAGCTGCAAGGATTTCTCTCGTTTTTAAATAAGCCTATACTGTTTTGTTTTCGTTTTTGGTTTTGTTTTTCCTTTAGCCCTTTCACAGTGAAGACTTAAAGTCTATACTGGGAACCAAGTAATCCCGTTATGGATTTCCTTCTTGGGAGAAGGTGGAAGGTATAAATCAGATTTTTATTTTGAACATTTCAGCATCTCTAAAAAACACTTTTGAGAAGTAGTGGGATGGGGAAAAGAACCATGGTAATTTTCTGTTACTTATTTCCCCTGTAGAGAGCTGATTGCCAATAGACTCTTCCCACAGCACCACCTACAGTGGTGGTCTAGCTGCAGGCTAGTACAGGGAGAGATTAAGCTTTTGCATCTATAGTGTTACAGTTCCTAGGAGGCTCCTGTACTGCTGTTTCAGTAAAAAGATTTATAGAGGCACTTGGTGAATTTTAGTCATTTTGTTATCAGTCTGCAACCACAGTAACGTGCATGTGGAGAACACTGCCATCTTAGGCACTGCCGCAGTTTTACAAATCATCTTACACGGCTGCCTTATATCTTGTTTTATATCAGACGTTTTCTTTAGGAAGAAATATGTCAATTTATATTCAAGAACAGTTCCTGAGCCCAAGTCCAGCTTTATTGTGGTCAGGCAGTGGCCGAACATCAGGAGAATCAGCTGAATGGGACCAGGTAGGAACTCTGCAGGGTAAGGGCAGCACTCGCAGTGTAACATCAACCTCGCCAAGAAAACATCATCCTTTGCACCCTACTTTAGAACTGCAGAAATCTAGGGAATAAGGAAGTGTATATTTTGCTGTTAATATCATTAAGAAATTCTTCCTGCCTCTTGTCCCTAAGTTACATCAGGGCCAATAATGTCTCCCAGACAACTTAAGCTTGCTAAGAATCAAGCCTTTAGGATAAATGTAAACGAATTTCAATGCTACCACCTGCCAATGGTGTAAAAATTCGTATGCAGACATAATTCCTTCCATGCAGACTCTCCTTCCATGACCTTTGGAGTAGGAGATCAAAATGATAAGTGCTTCTGTTTGATGAAACAGAAGATAGATTTGGATGTCTAGTTACTACCTCTTGGAATAACAATACTCATTTGCTGCCTTTTTATGTACTGGCTTGCTAAATTATTCCTGACAGTGTCTTGAAAAACTATTACTTTTTGTTTTTAAAATGACAATCTCCTTTCCTTGCTTCTTTCTTTCCATCTGTTTTGAGCAGAAGTTCATGATTTTTCTGGATATGTAGATCTTTTAACTGCAATTTAAGCAGTTAATACTGTTGAGTATCTACATATATATAGTTGAATGTAAGTGCAGTTATGATCATATTCTAGCTGAGTCTTAAACCTATGGGTGAGATGCTGGTCTAATTGTAGTTAATAGCAAAATGTCTTTATGTGTCATATTAAAGGTCTTTCTACATTTTTTTTTTTATTTTTCATTTCTTTATTATTTCTCCTGTACTCTGAAAAAGTTTCCTCACTGCTCCCTTAAATAGTGAAAAATAGAGCTATCAATAATAGGCCTAATCCTTGTGCTTCTTATGTAACTGCAACTCAATTGACTTCATAGCTTTACTCTTGTTTTGCCTGAGTAGAAAAGGAGAGCAGGCCATTATTCAAGCCATAGCTACAGTACAGTTAATTCAAGTGATACTGTCACCAACTGGTTTATAGGCATCATGTTTCCACAGCAGTGTCACAGTTCTTCTCTCACAACATATAGCAACCAGATATTTGTTAGAATAGGCACACCACTATTCACTTGCACCTGTTAATAAATTATAAAGATTCCACTATTCAACAACTGAGACCTCTGTTTCAAGACTATCTGCAATATAATGTAACATAACTCACAACTGAAGGAACTCTTTGTGTAGTGTTAGAACTGTTTGTGGTCTAACATTATTCAGACAGTATTGTTATATTATGCAAACTGTAATTGCAAATGCTACCCCTGTAATACCATGCTTTTGTATGTATGCAGATTATTTTAAATGGTTAATCTTAAAATCATTTTTAAACAGGGAAAATTCAAATTTCCCTGTTGTAGTCAACAGGGAAGGTTTCCTGCTATTGTGTGTTGGTATAAGGGCATTACAGCTAGAGGAGCTGATGTCCTGGCCCTATTTCTGCTCCACTGTTCTACTCCATTATACAATGGCAGAAATCTGTGTCTCTATTGCATTCTGTGGCACTTGAGTAATTCTTCAGAAATCAGAGATGAATCTTGCATTCACATCATTTTTTTTCTGACTCTGCTCTTTAATGCCATTATAATGAATACTGTTATACTCCTCTTTCAAGTTCTACAGAAGGCCTAATACTACTGATACAGATTCTGAAGCCAGAATCCTCAAATTGCTCTAAAGTTTTAGGAATTCAGAACTTCCAGTTTCATAGAACGCTTATATAAAACAGAACTGGCAGAGTTTCACTTTGTTCTGTAAAAAAATTTAAATGGAGACATTGAAAATGCAGGATGTCTTAATTTTGTATTAATATAGATCTATTAAAAAATCAGGACAGGCCATATCCAAGTCTCTTGACTCAAAGAGGATTAACTAGTGTTTGATACTTCACTCAGGACAGCTGACAGAGCTTGTAACCATCATAGCACACAAAGCGCAGAGCCGATGATCTCTAGTTCTAAAATCATGCACCTCCACTGCTTGAGCTGAGCATGATCCAACCAACCAACCATAGCAGGATCCTAACACTGGAATCTCTGTTTGAAGAGCTAATGGCATTAGCCGATACAGTCGATTTTGTATTTCTGATGATTCTTCGCTACTTGTTGGAAGAGTAAGATTCTTCCAATGGCAGAATCAGGGCAAGTGAATGGGAATTAATTGTTAAAAGAGGGCTTCTACTTTGCCAGGAATATAAGCTTAATATTGTAGATGACAATAACCACCTCCTATATCTCAGGCTGAGAATAATATGAAAACTTTATATAAACTTATTGCTTGCTTTTATTTGCACCAATCTAACCTTGTCTAGCAAGCGTGAGAAGCATTTTTAATTTAAAATTATTCTACTAAACCCACAGGAGTGATTATATAAATGTACAAAATGATGAGCCACGAAGGACAGCGTGGGTTTCACCCCTCATGCCCACCGTAATAAATCAAACATGTCTTTGGTTAAGATGGTGCAATTAGGCTGTTTGTAAACTTTGAAAGAAGATTCCTATCCTTGTATGTGTTCTCTTCAGCCAGAAGTGTTTCATTAAAGCAGAGACAAATGATAACCCTCTTCCGTACCACACAGACCCAGAAAGTACAAACTACACAAATGGATATGAAGATTGCACACAGCTAATCCCTTTGCCCAGCACATAAAGCAGCCACAGCCTCAAATAAAACTGCAGCTTGCAACCCATTTGAAATATTATTCAGTTAAGCTCTATTTATTACCAACAAAAATAGCACACACAGGGACGGGCAAAACAGTCCCGTCTCACAAAGCACAACCGAGATCAGCTGACTGGAACTCACACTTATGTTCATCAAAGGGCCCTATTCTCATTTCGTGTTCCTTGTTTCCATTTAGAGTTAATAGTAAATGCCTTTTCCTTATCAACTGTCAAATTGTCAGAACGCACTTTGTATGTTCAAGGCTGGAGGATTCAGGAGGTGTTGGAGGGAGGGGGAGGACCATCTGCTTTGTTGACAGAAGTTTACTCCCAATATTTTATACTGAGTAATTATTCAAGGTCCCTTGTATTTTGTGTCTCCCAGAGAGGAGGTATTAAAAATGTCCACTATTAAATGCTTTTCACATCGAAAGCAGGATTTTATGACCCTGTAACTGCAGGATCAGTGGTTTTACGCTCTTTAGCCTCTGCAATAATGTGTGCCTGGTTCCCCCATGCAGGCCATGCTGTGGTTAGTGTTGATTCAGTAAACAACATTTTGTTTCATCTCCACGGATATTAGGTCTATAGAGGACAGATTGCATTTACTGATAGTGCCTCATGGTCTTAAAGCACACTTGACTAATCCTTGCTATCATATGTGGTTTGCAGTAGTCTAAACAAGGGCAGAAATTAAAAAGAGAGAGAGGGAATAGGAGGAAAAAAAAAAAAAAGAGAAGAGACAGGAGAAGAGCAGAGGAGGAGAGGAGAGAAAAAGAGCAGCAGGGAGAGGAGAGGGATGGTGACAGTGAAAAGGAAGAAAAAGTAATACCTAATAATGCTAAAGAATAAGATATGGGAAAATAGAAATCCCATACCCTTGTCTGGAAATTGCATAAGGGCAGCAATTTAAATTGTATAGCCCACTGATATCCCAAAGATCAATGAATGCTTTTAATTTCTGTTGTCTTTAAGGTTAAATTATTTATTTTTTATTTTTTAATTTCTTTTACTTGCTGGTATCCACTCTTCATGTTTAAAAGTCAAGTTTATTTCTCATGTAGCATTCTAATGTTATTTTCACTCCTTTTGACTTTAAAACATGGTACCTGAGATTTTATCAGATCCTTCGGGCATCTAGGACAGTTGAGAAGTTTACAGAAGACTTATATATTAAAGGTAAAATTACCTGGTTGCCTGTGAGAACAGGCAAACTCAGTCTCAAGGTACTGTCTGCAGAGTTCTCTTTCAGGACTGTGATCCTGTATTTCCTAACAATTCCACACAGGAGAGATTTTCATGGGAAAACTATGCTGCAAATTCAGGTCTTAATCTTGTTGCTCACATAAGTGTAAGGATGGCACTTGGGGAGACAGGCCATCTGTCCCAGCTGCTGATGAGAAAATCAGCTAGTGGCAGAGGGAGGAAAGCCATGATTATCCTAGTCACCAAAGGTGCTGGAACACAAAATAGAGAGATCTTCCTAGTCCCAAGGCAGGGGAATGCTCACTCACTGCAACCCCAAATGCTCATTCTTGAAGAACTTGTTGAGATTATGTCTTTGTGATACCCTCAGCATTTCCATGCTAGAAGAAGATAACATGTTCCATACAAGACTCCCATTGAAAAATAAACTTGGGAGGGCACCAGTGGAGGTTCCAATTCACTTCTGAATAAACAGTTGGGCAAGCTATGATCAAGGTGGAGTTTCTCTTCTCCTGCCATCTGCTTGCTCACAGAAGAATTACTTAGTGAGCAAAGTCATTACTTAGTCCCAAGATTCAGACTTGATTAAGTCTTATTTGAATAGTCCCGAATCTGAATATAGAGTGGCCATCTTGATCCCCGTTTTCATTTTTGAGACATTTGTTGTACACATCTGTCACTTCATGGCACTGAATGCATTAACATAGGACTCCTCAGAACCCTCATAACTCATGACCGTTTCTTGAAACTTTCTAGAGTCTTCTTAGAAATTCCCTATTACCATCACTTTCCCATTACCCTTCCTATCTTTTTCTGAACTCCTACAGCAAACTTTAGTCATTTTAACTGGTTCAACATTTAAAAGGTTTATTTGATTCAAAAAGTATTATGACCTGTATTTCCTGAATCTCCAAGCATCAAAGATTTTTTTTTTTTTAATGCCCATCTCTGTATTTATAAAGTTATATATTTTTCACTGTCTTTGTTTCTCAGGCTTTTTCAGAATTATCTGCTGCTTCAAATTCCCATCATTGTGGAAAAAAAAAAAGAAAGATCTGAGTCCTTAGGTTGCAGCCATCCTCTTGTTTCGAGATGGAGCCATCTAAATAGAAGATTATTTAAGTTAATTATTATCTAGTGTTCCAGGCCAGAGAAAGATGTGTCCCTGTCTTGACAACAGATGGCTGTCCACCCAAAGATATTCAGTGACAGAGCACTTTCATAAAATGTAGCAGAATTCTAAGTCATGCTTGCACACATCCACACTAGAACAAGGGAAAAAAAAAAAAAAAAAAAAAGAATTACCAGAAATTAGATGTCTTTCATATCCAAGTTACTGCTCAGTTTTAACCCAGAATAGTCTTTCCTGGAAATACCGTCTCTCAGTATCTGTCTACATATTTATATGCTTACATATATACATAAAAACAGTCACACTTACAAACCTTCCATGATGGCAACTAACTATAGCTCTCCCTCGCACACTCCCCTCCCCTCTCTGCCCCTACCAAGTAACTCCTGCTGGGGAGATGAGCCAGCCAACTCCCTTGATGTGTCCTGCCCCAGAGATGGCAGCCAGATGGCCTGACATCTGCAGCAAGAAGTGCTGGCAGGTCGCCCTGAAATCTCCCACTCAAGGGAGCTGTTGTTATGTACTGAATTCCCTATCCCTAGAAAGACTTCTGTGAATAAAATATATAATACATGGTTAAAATACAACAAATCCTAAAGAAAAAGAAAGCAGATGATAGTATTTTGAGACTGCTTACCACAACCTCTGAAGCAACTTTTCCCCATGGGCAATGTTTGCTATGGATGCCCACCAAGCCTGTCATCATTCATGTACTCAAACACAGTATGTGCCATACTGCACACCGTGAATTCAAATTTTTATTAACATCCATTAGAGGAGGCCATGATATACACAAATGGCAGAGCAGAAGTGGATCAACCCAAAGAGGAGCAATTACAACTTATGTGTAATCTGTCTCTTCTCATGATCATGGGTTAAGTAGAATGGCTTCAGAGTGTTTTTTTTAGGAACTTTAGTGAGAATTCAGCGCCTTGCAAACGACCTATTATGCACTGTCTTACCCCAAGGTT
Organism: Nothocercus julius; assembly: GCA_013398735.1. NCBI lineage: Eukaryota > Metazoa > Chordata > Aves > Tinamiformes > Tinamidae > Nothocercus > Nothocercus julius. The sequence goes on from VZSV01000045.1 coordinate 3,064,997, forward strand.
AACCAGAGAGGTAGACAGATTGACAGAGTACTCAGAGAGAGAGACAAACAGAGATAGCAATGTCAGTAATATAAAACAATTCTAAAAATAACATGTGGTTTCTTTTTGAAGTCATGAGAAATATTTCTGCTTCAAAGATATCTTGCTCCAGTATGAGCAGGATTCAAAGTGCAGTAACCCCAAAGGAAAGTTGGAATCGCCCTATCCCACTCAGATTCATCTCTGTTACTTGCTCTGTTGTGTCTGTGAGTGTTAGATCTTACACAAAACACAGGCCTGGGGAGCACTTCCATGCAGTGCATAGAAAAAATACAATTTCTACTACTGGGAACAACAAAACAAAACTTAATATTTGACAAATCATGTCTTATTAAAGTAACTTAACTTTGAAAAAATGTTAGAGGATTTGAAAATTAAAATATTGGCAAGAGAAATGGAGAGAGTACAAGTGAAGCAGGAAAGAGAGTGGCTTAGTTTATAACATTGCCACAATGAGTATGAAATGCTTGTTTGTCCCAAGACTTTTGCCGTTGATGTTCCAAGACAGCTGTTTCTCTTTTTGTTAAATTCAGAGATAAAAAGCAAACAGTATCTGGTGAAAAAGAATTATCAAAATAAACCACCCCAAAACAATCCACAGGTCAAATATGTATTGCATGAATAGATGTCGCCTTTTAGTTGTCCAAAACAATATCCACAAACTCATCAGTATTTTCCCTTATGCACAGCTAGCCAATGGGCTCTGGGTATTTTATACAGATATTGGTAACGTCTCTTGCCCAGAAGGCAGTGACAGACAGAGAGAGAGCAAAGAAATAACTTGCACAGTTTTTGTGTTTTCCCAGCTATCAATCAAATTCGCTCTGACATTGCTTCATTTATGGATTATTGCAAAAACACTGAAACAATGTGCAATGATAATGTTGTAAAGCTACAGAAATGAAATTGGTAGGAGTAACCCATTTCTCACTGTGTTCCCAAGCACCTCTCTGCTCTGAATCCCCAGTATTGTTTAAGCTTCAGCTCTATATAAGAAAGCTAATCAAATGACACTCAGGAAAATTGACTTGGGTTTTCAATCTAGTTTCAGATCTCTATTGTACTTATTTCAAATAGCATTTGTTATTCTCTGCATATCCTTAGGAACATGCCCTGTCAAGAAATGCCATACAACTTCAAACCATGTTTTTTCCCACCTCTATAACTTTTTATGTATTCCCTTTTTACATTTTATTACAGCATAACATCTAAAAATGAAATAAAGATTATAGGCAACGCTTCAGGACCTGTATGTCTTGCCCTGAATATCAAATCTTGTTGATACGAACTTGCTGCTATACTACTGTAAATTGCCAAAATCTCCCCACTGACCATCACTGTAATTATTTCTGTTTGGAAATGAAAGATTTGATCGCTAGAATGATTTTTCTTTCCTTTATATGTCTCTCTCCCTTTCTTGTCTATCTTTTCCCCCATTCACCTGGACTGTGCATTTCCTTTTGATGGGGGATTTGAAGATTAAATCTGTATTTATTTACCATAGTTATCTCTAGAAGCAAAAGAAAACAACAGGCTGGGAGGAAAAAAATAAAAAGCGTAAAAGGGCAAAATGTGCAAAAAGAAAAGAAGGAAAGAAATGGATGAAGAGAGAAAAGATAAAGAGAAGTCACCCAAGCTGCTTAGTTAACAAGGATTTGCTTATCTCAAAGTGCAAAGAAATGAAAATGCAGAGGTTGCCACTCCCTTTGCAACAGGCATCAGAGGGTCAGAAGTCATGAAATTTTAGTAGAAAATTAATCATTTATCTACAAACTTGCATTGCATACATCTGCCAGAAATACCAGCAATTGGTAAAATTTAGTGGCAGCATAAGCCAGGGGTGAGGGCTAAATTACAAAACAAATGAAAATGAATTAGAAAAGAGAAGTCAGCAGATTGGTTAAGAAAAGTCAGTATCAAAGGATAAAGTGGAAGTGCAGGCTAAGGATATAAACAAGCAAACAAACAAACAAACAAAAAGGATGTAGAACATTCAGGGGGCTTTGTGAAGAGAGCATGTTCATCTCCAAGAACATCAGAATGCCACTAAGTAGGATTAATCTGCTTATGCCATTAAAAATGTAAAGTAAAAGCAAGGTTTGTTACCATTATTGCTTTATTTTGTGTCAGCTTGGACTGAGACTCAGGTGTCTCACAGCTTCTATTTCCACAATCAATGTTATTGCTGAGCAGACTGTGAAGTTCTGTTCTCTGCATGGGACTTGATAGTCTCCTGAGTAGGTAGGAATAATAATACTTCCTTTTTGTCCCCTTTAATTCGGAGACATCTCCCCTAGATAATGAAGCATGATGCAGTAAGTAGATCTGCACCACTGTACTTTTACACATATGGACACAATGTGGGGTCATACACAGAAAATTTGTAACCTTAAAACAATGTAGGAATGGCAAGAGAACGCTGTGCTAATGTGTTAGCTAGGAATGCTAAGAAGCCATTAAACTGAACGATCCAGTTTTGGTGAAGCTTCACCCAGATGGGTCAACTCAGCATCCTAAACCAGAGCTTGTTGCATTGAGAGATTCTCACAGGAGTTTCTGTTCCATTGCACTGACTAGGTGCCTTCAGCTTTGAGAATAATCCTAGAAAGTACACCAAGGAGGTGCATTTGGGCTACAGAAATGTATATGTATTAAAAAACACAGAGTTAGCTTTAAGCCCTACTGATTCCACTTCTCCTTAATTAAGCGATATTTTCAGATTTTTTTTTGACATATACATCAATTCTTATTTAAGACAATATGTTTAATCATTCACAGAGAAGAAGGTTTTATAATAGAAAAGTGCCAAATGCTTTTCAATTACTGGCAAAGTGGGGTAGGCCACGATCCATGAAGAATATGAATTTTGTATTGTGATACACTATACGTATATGTGTGTGTATATGTGTATATATACAGAGTCGCACACATACATATATATACATATATATATGTATACAGACATATACACACACATATAATACCCCTGTTACAAAATACAATTTTTCTTTCCTCCATTAAATCTTATACGACAAAGAACTGAAAAAGTCAAACAAACAAAACAGTAGTGGAATAACTATTAAAACAGTTAGATCATCAGTTTCTTTAGGAATAATATATAGGATAAATATAAATGCAAATATAAATATTTATTTCTTTATAAAATATTAGTTTATATAGGCAATATTCATTCACTTTACAAATATGTAACTCAGGAAAGTAGTATACACATATACATTTTATATGAATACACTTCAAATGAGGGCTTAAATAAAACCCATCGGAAATATATATCACCTTTTTATTAACCATGGAAATAAAGAATATGTTGGATTTTATCCAGAAGCAACCTTATTCAGCAATAGTTCAGTAATATAAACAAGGAAGAATACATCTTTCTAATCTGTAATAGATTACCTTTTTTCATTATATTGTTACTTAAACATAACATCTAGAACAATCTGACCCATAGAATTTTATGTATGATAAAATTAGTAACATTTTTATTTTTTATGCATGTTCAAGATGAGGGGAAATATGCCACTATTTCACTGAGTATTTACTCAAATCTCTCTCTCCTTCTTCTTCTTTTTTTTTTTCCCTCTTTTTAGAGATTCTATTAAAAAACATGGATTCTTCAGAAAATGTGACTCTCTTTCCTGATCAACAGATGGAATATTAAAATAAATGCATTAAGTACCTCATCTATTCCATCATTCCAATGGTTAAATAAATAATAATAAAAAAAAAGAGCTATTTACAGGACAAACAATAGCAAAACTCTGATTGATAAATAGGTATTTTTTATAGTGAATTCTGACAGCTTTTACACTTAGAAAGTTACGATATTCCACAATTTTGAATGCACACTGTAGTATTTTAACTAGGTTGTATTTCTTCATTTTGCTTTGGATGATGCCACAACACTTAAAAGCCTTACTAAAGTCAGGAAATGCAAGATCTTCTGTCTCAATCCAAGAAATTGCACAGGTTAGACCAGATATCTTTGTGACTAATCCATGCTGGTCAAGTTCTTCTTTCCTTCTAGATGCTAACAAGTAGGCATTTGTTCCAGAATATATTTTTTTTTTTCTGGGCATTGAAATGAAAATAACTTGCCTTTATCCTCCTTGCCTCCTTTCTAAAGGCAGGGGCAATGTTTGTTATTTTCCTTTCTACTATTATGCTTATCCGCATATTTTCAAAGGATACCACTGTCAACCTGAGACTATTGCAGAAAGTTCTTTAAGGACCCTGATGTGAAATACAACCAATATGAAAACATGTAAGTGCCTTCTGGCTTAGTCTTTGTTGTTTTAAGATGAGTAGCTGCCTAAAATAATACTATTTTTGTTAGCAACATAATTGCAGCTGTCCCCATGGCAAATTGATCTAAAATTATGAAGTAAAATACACCTTTTTAGAGTTATTTGTTGTTCAGTCTCTGTCTCTGTAAGATCATGGTCCTTCCTTGGTCATCCTTCTCCTCTTAGCATTTTTTATGAACTGAAGTAGTGCAGTTTTATTTTGTGTATTACCCTGTTCAATTTTGTCCTTGTATTCTTACGCTGTTATATTCATCAGTTTTAATAAACTAAGTGAGAGTGTAGCTTTGCAATCAACATAGGCCAACCCAGGGTCATGCTGCTGCTGAAATGGGCAGCCAGGCTCTGCTGTCATTTTTCACACTGCCCCTCTGCCCCCTCTGTTGACACTAATACTGATGCAGCTCTTCAGTGAACTGGATCAACTTGTTGATCTGTCAGATCAAAAACTAATCAGTTTTTTTTGAGGGCCTTGTTTACAGTTGGATCAGTTCAAAGGAATCTGTGGAAAGCACAAGTGAGGAAAAGAATGAGGGAAGGATTGTTTTATCTTCAGTTCATCAATAGCAGAGATCAACATAAGCTGCTTTTGAAATTTCTTCTTGTTTTCATTTTCTTCCATTTTGTATTTAGGATCGGTAAAGTTGTATTGATTTAGCTACTCTTATCCCTTGCTACAGTTTCTGCTATTCCTTCATATTAAGATAACTTGGTCTCTTAATATTGTGTATTTAAAGAAAGATTCACTACCCTGTACCTTGCATTTTTGCCCCATGCAATCTTATCTATCAGTTCTCTGATTTTTTTTTGAAACTCACCTTTTTTAGCCCTATTCATGGGTTTTTAATTTACTATTCTGCTTTTTTAAAAATTGCAGACTTATGGGGTTACTCATCTTCTAAATTGCTAATCAGATCCTCATTTAGGATGAGAAGACTCAATTAAGAGCCTCTGTGCTGAAGAGAACTATGCTCAGTATGGCCATGAGATGGCTGAATTTTGATTCTGCAAAATTTGGTTGTTAATGCTATACTTTGTTTTATGAGTGCCTGTTATAGAAACCAGATGAGGCTGAGCTTCATCTTCCTTTAACTATTTTTTTAAGTTATCCGTGCATATCTGAGGCAACCAGTCAAGACTCCTTTTAGATTCAATGGCAAAAAGTCGACACTTTCAGACAGAAACATCTGTTTGGGAAACATTTCTTCTTGAGGTCCCTATTTCTGTATTTGACAGTGAAGGGGGGGTTGGGCTGAATAACCCAGAAATAGATGTCTAATGTTTTAGATGTCTATAGACAGATGAGGTAAACCCTACCTGCAGTGAACCAAAACTTTATAGAACTCTAGTGAAATCAGATCTAACTGGAAATCCCAATTTAATCTCCTAAAATCTATTGACTTCTGTCTGCAGTTAAATTTAAGAAACTGTGTTTTCTTGATTTCTACTATTAGGCTCATATGGAGTGAATATAAACAAGCTGAAGATACAACAAATTGCCTTGTTTCCTTAGTAATTTCAAGAAAATATATTCCTTCAGACTTTCTATAGTATTATTCCTTCAGACTTTCTATAGTATGAGGCTAAAATGGCATTTGTGTGATAAAGTACAGTCTTACTTTAATATATGAGCTGCAGTTATTTCTATCTGTTTTATACCATAAGGGATAGACGATAGCAATGGATCTGTCCACAAAAATGAGCAAGTAGCACTTTTGTCTTTGCCTCTTTCTTGTCTTTCTCTTAAGACAGACAAGTAAACCTTAATTCTCCTCACACTGTCTCTGTCCTGATGCTACTACAAAGTTATGCCCAATTATTAGAACATATAATTCACTTTGTATTTCAGCATCTTTGTTATACGGCTGGTGCGATATTGTTTGCATTTGGTAGTCAGGGTAGCTGAAAGAGATATAGCTATTGAGTATTTAGCAGTGGCTATGCAGAGCCACTTTTTAGAACTACATCATGTATGTGGAGCCTCTTAAGGACAGATTCTCAACTGGTGGCAATGTCAGGTCCCAGTAGACTCCAATGGAACTATAGCAGTTTATACTTACAGGATCTGCTGATTCACTGAGCAAGGAGAATGTGATTTAGAAACATTCTGATTAACAGAAAAGTAAGAATTAGAGTCCTCTTGTGGATTATATTTTCTCGGTAACTCCAGAATAAACATTGAAATGAGCATACTAAAATAGCTGGACTATCATCGACAACTGAAAACAGTTGCTTAGAAATTAGGAATTCTGAGTCCTGGTCACAGCTCTGATGATCTGGGTGAATTTGGCAAAACATATCACTTCTACTTCTCAGTTTGCCCATCTGCAGTCTAAGCATAATATTTCATCTCATGGCTGTTTCAGAGTTTAATTAATGAATGCATGTTTTACAGCTAGTTGAGAACCTCAGATAAAAGGGTCTACGGAAGTGCAAAGCATTATTATGTTGCAGGAAGCCTGATTTTCTTTTCCATCAGCAAAACAAGACTTTGTTCAGACTTAATTGGGTTTTTTAAATTTATAAAGAGGATTAAGAAAACTGAGTCTATCTAAGTCTCCCTACTGGTAAATAAAAAGGAAAAGAAATAAAGACTAGAAGCAAAGAGAGGATTTATAATAAATAAATAAATATATCCAAAGGGTAATACATAAGTAACCTAAAACAAGAAAAGAAAGTACAAGCTTTTTTTTTTTTTTTTTTTTTTCTTTATAGATGAATAGAAATAGGAACATTGCTTATCACAAGGTTATGCAAAGGAAATATTGGGAAGCATCCCATTTTAATCAGTTATCCTTACTCAGTTTCATGATTCCCATTGAGATAGGAGAATTTAAGATCAGTGAAGCCAGAATCAGTCTCACTCTGGTGTTGGACGTTTAGTACTTGATATAAACTTTAGGAAACCATTCTACATTACTCAAAGGAAAGAGTAGATCTTTTATTTTGAGTCGGTTGGAGAAGACTGTAATGGAAGTCAGTCTCAGAAGATTAAAACCAAATCCTTTACAGATGGAAATCAGCAAAGCTCCATCCAGAATAGCTCCATAGTGCAGCTATGCCAATTGACACCAGCTGAGAAATGGTCTCCAAATACTAATGTAACTCTGTTCTTGGTATTTGGATGGCCAAAAGAATAAGCTTTCTTATGGGCTTTTAAGGGCGTGATGATTTTAGCCAATTTTCTCATACTTTTTTTTACAGCATTTTCTCATTGTTTTTTGTTGCTTTTCTGTTACCAGATGAAACCCAAAAGCATGACAGCATGTGCTAAAAGAACAAAGCCAAACTGAAATGATGTGCTATGGACCCTAAAATAAAGCTTTTCAGGTTCTATTGTATATTCATTCAGGGCATTTTGATTTTAATTTTCTGACTTTTGTGTGTTTTCAGACTAGGTTGGGAAAATAAAAAACTATTTTCATTGTATTTTTTTTTAAAGTTAAAAATGCTTAGTTCTTGTTTGCTCAAAGTAACCTCGTTTATTGAGAATATGTACTTATACGCTTACATGTTTCTCTTGATAATTTTTGCACCCGAATATCTAAAAAAATAAGAGAATGTTAGGATACTGAGTTATTTTACAACCATGGAAATTGATGGCTGTATAATTAAGAGAGAGTGATCTTTTCTACAAAGAAGGTGCTATATCATTTCACAACCTTGCCAAAATCATTCTGCATTAGCTATCAGAGAATCAACACAGGACTTCACTATTTTTATTGCGCTCTCTTACTTTTGCTTTTTTTCCCCCAGCATTCTCCATGCATCTTTTCTGATATCTTATTTCTTTTAAAAGCTCAGCAGAACATATATCTTTCTGGTAATGCTTTATTATGGGTGTAAGATATTAAAAGGAAAATAACTCTTTTTTTTTTTTTTTTAAACAATTGGAAAATATTTAGAGTACCCAACATTTACATGGGAAAATTTGTTTACAACATGAAAAGCAAAACTCGTTCCTGAATAAAAAATATCTTTTATTCTGATAATGGCAGTTATCTTGATTTCATATATGGTTTGTTCAGGCTATTCTTTGTCAAGGCTAGGTGGCCTTAATGGTTTATTTCATAATCCTGTGAGCCACAGTATTCATTTTAATAACAGACTATTCTTTACATCAATATTTTATCAAAGGGAGATTCTTACTTTTATGGTAGATGATCCAAATACAGGCTGGCACTGTTATTTTGGTCTCCATGTGGTGCTTATCATTTGTGACTGTCATCTGTCATTCAGAAGTAACAGAGTTGTTCTCCACTCTGACAGGCCTTTGCCATTCCCATTTCAGAAACAGGAAGGAATTTAGACCTAAAAAACTTTGAATTCAATCAGCAACAGGCATGGAAAAGGATAACTATGATGATCAAGAGCCTAGAAACCTATTTTATGTGAGCAAAAACTAAAGCTGTTTGTTTTGTTTAGCCCTGAGGAGACTGTGCTGGTTCTCAGCAGTCCATGACAGGCAACTGAAAAGAGTATGGCTATTTTCAGTGTCCTTCAAACTCTGAACAAAGAGTCTTCTGGTGCAAAATTGCAGAGGACTAGCAGTCTGAAAAAGCTTGGGAACTGCTAGCCAGCGAATCAACAGCTGATTTGCACGAACACGTCAGAGGTTAAACACCACGGAGAAGTCTTTATGCTAAGGGGGAATGTATGCACCAGGTAAAGGCACACCAGATAGAAATCTGTTCACTGGGAGTGGAGGGACTAACAGGTTAACTAATTTTAAAAAAAGAAAATTCTAAATTCATGAAATTTATAATTACATGTGATGCCATGGGACTAATTTTAACAACCTGGATTGCCCATTCCGGTCCTGTATCCTTGAGGACTGATTTTGAAAGCTATTTATGTGCTATTCTTCTTTTCAGCTCAGTGAGAGTTAATAACTGAATAACTTTTCTAGCTTTAGGCCTGCGTATTAATAGATTAACTTTCAAGATATTTCATGGACATGGCCTCTTCCTGAGTAGGTAAACGAGAGTTGGAAAATCTCACAGCTCATATCCCACATACTCTCTATGAGAACGTACATTAGGAAATGTTTCTCTATTTATTCTCCTCGGGAAACCAAAAACATGCAAAGAACAATGCTTTACTCGCACAGAAATATGATGGCTTAATAAGTCTTTTCATCTCTATTCCCTACTCTTTTTGTGTATATTTAACGTAATGCAAATGAAAGTAAGAAACTGAAAGAAATGGGCATGAACAGCTCACTCTGTGAAGCTCACATCATGAAACGACTATATGAGCTCATGGTCACTTTTTGATTATATTCCATCGACAACTGACTTTATAGCACATCCGCAAATTTTGTAAGTCAAATAGTTACCTGCTTTGAAAGAAGATTGTAAATTCTGATTTTTTCAAAATCCATTTGCATGTCTTGGGAGGATCATGATGGTGAATTTAATAACTGGTTCCATGCATTTAGTTTTTAAATGCATCCAGATCCAAGAAGAAAAGGTGAGAATAGGCCAGGCAATGACAGAAAGGGAACCAAATAGCTGGAATGGAGAAAGAACAGCTCTGATTGCACCCAGTGGAGCTGAATTGTTCCCTGTGGGGCTTAAAAGTTTGATTTTCTTTTTTCCTCCATACAGGAAATTATGGTGATTGCAAATCCTAAAGCACTAAAGTTATTTAGAATAGAAGCTGTAAATATATACAATAGAAAATAGGCATTTCCCTTGCTTTATAACTCCAAAGGATTAAAGTAGGATTAAAAGGAGAAGAAAATAGATTTTAGAGCTGTTATGTTTTCTAGCAGTAAGTGACACATCTTTTCTTTCTTTTTTTTTTTTTTTTCCCCCCAGAGGAAAGAGTAGGAAAAGGAAATACAATGCATATAATAGATAATGAAATAATAATATAATAATAATAATAAAAAATACTAGTAATGGCATACATGCCTAGATATGCACATATAGAATCACAGAATGGCTGGGCTTGGAACTGAGCTTAGGAGTTCATCTGGTCCAGCTTCTCAGGTTAAGCAGGGTCAGCTAGAGCAGGCTGCCCAGGACCATGTCCAGTCAGGTTTTGAATGTCTTCTGGGACAGAAATCCACAATTAATTTGGTTAAATTGTTCCAATGTTCAACCACCTTCGCAGTGAAAATGTTTATTTTTATGTTCAGGTAGAATTCCTGTATTTCGATTCGTACTCCTTGCATCTTGTCATCTATATGACAGCAGCTGCGCTGCCATCCAAAGGAACCTAGACACACTGGATAACTGGGCAGCGAGAAATCTTATGAAATTCAAAAAAGACAAGTGCAAGGTCCTGCACTTGGGGAAAAATAACCCCGGTCACCAGTACAGGCTGGGGACCGACCTGCTGGAGAGCAGCTCTGCAGAGAGGGACCTGGGCGTCCTGGTGG
>VZSV01000045.1:3088372-3104192 GCA_013398735.1 Nothocercus julius
CGCAGTCCTGAGCCACCTGCTGTAGGTGACCCTGCGTGTGCAGGGGGGTTGGACTAGATGATCTCTAGAGGTCCCTTCCAACCTTAAACATTCTATGATTCTATGATCATGGTTTGACTCATCAGATCCGAAACCACAGATTTTCCAGAGGCTGAGACAAGAAAACAAGGGAACAATGTCTGCATGTTTGTCTGTTTGCTATTTTTTTTCCCTAAGAATTTTGTCTTTGACCACTGTCATCAACAGAATATTAGGCTGGATGGACCTTTGATCTGACCCTGCAAGGCAGATCTTATCATCCTGAATTATTATTACTGACACTGATTTACAGTGTTCTTCCTTTTATTATTTCACTATAACTGCCATCCCCAGGCAAACAGCTACAGAATAGCTACAGCTCTAGTGAACTTATGCTTTCTATGGATGCACCGAGAGCAGAGACAGTACAACATCACTAGCAAACTTTTTCACCCCTGTGGTCATTTAAATGCTGCTGATAAGACACAGAGTCATGGCTACTACATATCATGGGAGCTCTACATACATATGTATATATATATATATATGTGCTACCTAAGGTCCATCAGGGTAAGTAAAGGTGTAAGAGAACCTGTGTGGACTGGTGGACTGGAGTAGCTGTGTGTTTTGCCCAGTTTCACCCTGGCTAACCTAAGGTGCTTACCTGAATCATGTGATTTGGGGGATGATTCAAGGGATCTCCCTCCACAGGCAGGTGGTGAGAGGGAGTGAGGTCTAAGGGATGGTGGGAAGGGTTTCTTCTCTGATCAGTTCTAGGGATATTTAGAATTGTTATATTCCTAATTTAGATGCCTCAGTTATTAGTGGGAGGAAGGAGGGAGTCTTTAACAGACTGGAGGCTGTGATACAAATTTACAGAATGAAAGCACTAATGCAAGAATATAATATTGCACCAGAACTATAATAACATAGGAATTAATCACACTTTTCATTCTATTTGAAGAGACAAAACTGATGTGTATCTCTAAAATAAAGTTTTGCAAAAATATGAAGATTTTTTAAGCTGGGGCTTTTTGTGTACTTCACACTTATAGAACTAGATTTTACTGATTTTTGTTAAATTATAATAATGATGATAATGAAATAAAATATAAAACTCTTGTTGAGTTTTGCTTTCATGACAAATAGGCACTGACAAATCCATGCCACATTACCATCCTTGATTGCTCTGATGGAACTCATTTTCATCTCCTGTTCCTCTAATTACATGAAAATTGCATACTTTTTATGCATGACACATTTTCTGCAGCTTTAGAAAAAGGTTGTGAAGGGGGAAAAAAAAAAAAAAAACATTTATCAGTTTCTTTCCTCTATTCATAATGGCTATATATCATCTACCCAGTGATCAATCCAGCTTTATATGTCAGTTTTCTGGACTATTGTTGTAAGCAGAAAAGGAAATGAACAAAAAATATGTTTTAAGGTGTGTGTATATATATATATATTTATTTATTTATTTTTTCCCCCTTAGCACTTAAGAATAGAGATTTAAAATGGTTTTGCCAGTGGTCTGTTATTCTCTTCTCAGCCCTACCTTCCATAATTTCAGCTTCCAAAGCATGGATGAATAATACAGAACAGGACTAAGCAGAAGAGCCGAACTTTGAGCAATAGGGCGTTTAAGTCAGTGCCCAGTCCTCAGGTTTTGTTGAAGATTTATTTTAATAATCAGATGAGAAGTGGAAATCACAGTAATTGTTTCAGAAGCATTGAAAAGTACATGTAGAGTACTGATAAATTTCAAATACAAGAACAAATTGGGTGACACATGGAAGGGTTTTTTTTGTTTGTTTGTTTGTTTGTTTGTTTGTTTGTTTTTCATGCTGGAAAATGATGGTGGGGAGGAAAGAAAAAATTGATATAACTAGTCTGTATTCAACTGTAATGTCTTTGTACCTGGTGGGTGTATTCTCATCTTTCTAGGGTTATAGGAAGTGACCACGTGTATCTTTCTCTTCACAATAGCACTGATGACAAGTTGTTTTCAGGGCATAAGGACCTCTAGCCAGATGGTCAGCAAAAGCTCCAGGCACTTGTAGATTACTCATGAGGTTTGCTGAGAATCCTCACAGAGCTTCAGCAACGTTTAACCTCTGAGCCTTGAATGCAAACACGTTTTAGAGCTTTGGGACAATACACTTAAATTGAGCACATGGCTTATTCTGCTTTTTGAAACGGACTGTAATTGGAACCCTGGATATCCCAAATATACTCAACTCCAGCCATAGGTTGAAGCTGAGTTTGCCAGGGAGATGTAGGATAAATAGGCACCGGATGCAGGAAAGTAAGTACTGAAACTTCTTTTTTTCTTTCTCTACCTCCCCAGGTAATCCAGCTCACAAGCCAGCTGCAGAAACCAAACCAGACTGAGTGAAGTAAAGCTTTGCTATTTGCCCTGACACAGCTGCTAGCAGACAGTTGCAAGCACAGGATTCGTGCGGACACTAAGTAACTGCCCAACAACAGGACTGAGAAAACACTTTTCTGCTTTGTGGAATAGACTTAGAATAGACTTAGAAACTGCTGTGCTCACTCAAGCTCAGCATTCAAGTAAGTACAATTGCTATAGAATTTAGAAATGAAAGGCATTTCTGTAGATTATTTAACAGTTTAAACAAAAAGGTGTTGTTGATGAAATGAGGATCTAAATGTAAGAGTTTCTTGCAGTGTTCATAACACAACAGCAGGTCAGAAAATGAAGCTGGCAAGAAACATCCTGAAGGAAGAATGTCATGATCTCATTCTGGTCTGATCTACCTCTAGTTTGTTTCCAACAGAAAAGAATCACAAATAAAGCACCACGCTGTCCCTCTTACATATCCATTACTGATAGACTTCTTGTCCCTTTCCTCAGATTTGTTTATTACACCCACTAGTTACATCAACTATTAAATTAACCCCTAGCCTAGTTCTTAAAAAATCTGTGTAACCTTGAGTAAAGTTAACACTGATAATAAAGGCATCACAGACAGCAAATCCAACTCCACTTCAGTTCCTGCAATTCTTTTATCTTTGTAATTTGTTCTGGTGCTGGGGCTGAATAAAAAAAAAGAGATTTACTAATCACCTGAGAAAAGTTGTGCACATTGTGTGTTTGCAAAACTGGAGAATAAATTTTCTAAACTCTTCAGAAAAGGCCTTGTCTCTAAGCAGGAATGAAACTTTCAGTGAAGTTAATAGAAATATTGCAGTCATTTTACTGGAGTAAAGATTTAATTCTGTGTTTTGTGTCTTCTGTAATGTGTAGTTGATTGGGGCTACAAACAGATAAAAACCTGACAATTAATAATAATGAATTTTTGTTTTTTTTTGGTTTTGCTGTTGTTTTTGCTTTGTTTGTTTGTTTGTTTTCCTGAGGCTATGAAATGGAAACTTTTAATTATTAAGCTCCATTTTAATTTTTAGTAGAAGTCTACATGTTTTTAGTAATGACAGTAAAATAAATAACTATAAGAAGTGCAAAATTTTATTTCAGGAATATTTCAGTGAAAATCAGGTCCTTATTAAAGTAAGTGCTTGGTTTGTGGATCTACCAGGACATGTAGATGACCACTAGGTATTTACAAAAAAGCTCAGTGACACCAAGGTTTAATGAATTATACATAAATAAAATAGATATTTAGAAATTCATACCCCAAAATGTCTGATAAAAGAGCTTCTCTTTATTTATCGCTGGAAACAATAAATAGATAAAATCTTTCAATGAAAGCAGTAGGATTTGGCTTTTTTGATGAAGACAATGACAATGAAATGCTGTATTTTGCAATGTTATTTCTATTCCCATCTCTAGCAAACATTTGTTAATATCTATTTTATAAAACTAAGTTACAAATTCTTGGTGAGTGGACATGCTAATGATTATCACTGCCATGAATAATGGACCCACTTATTTACAGAATGTTATAAAAGGAAGTTTTTGTTTATAAACTTTTTGAGAGAGTTAAATAATACATGATGATACTTGCTGTAATACTTGCTGTATCAGACTTGAGAGAACCATGGCTTTTAACCCTCCATGGCAACCTCTATCCCAAGAATGTCAATCCTGTATTGTAAACACCTCTAATCCAGAAACAGCCTTTGGGCTTACCCTGTTTTTCATTTTTTTGAGCAAGAAAGGGAGAGTTGTTACTTGCCTGCTGAAGAAAATGGTAAGCCTGATGAGCAGGGCTAGGTGCTTACCACTTGACTACGTTGGAAGAAAATATACAATTGGGCAATTAAAGATATGTAGTAAGAGATCATAAAGGGTATAAGTAGGAAGGATGGGATGAAATCAAGGAAACAAAATTGTGTAAGGGTATTAGAGCACACACCTTACTGTGAGATCTATTAGATTATGGTAGTATTTATTGCAGGAATGGATAGACCTCTGGGTCCACCAAGCAATGAATAATGAGGTTTATGCTGAGAAAATGAGGAATGAGCAGTATGACCTGAGAGCTCTTTTCTGCTTCTCCATCTGCACAGTCCCTGTGGAAACAGTAAGGTCCTGAAAGGGTCAGGTATGTGCAGAGAAAAACCTAACAATGGTTTTTACTGTAAAAGGTTTCAGGAACTGCAGAGGCATGGCCAGTGAACAAGAAAATCACACTTGATATTGGAGCATAACTTGGAGTAGACGTATAATTCAAAGCAGCAATGTAGTGAGTATCCAAAGACAGAACAAGCAGAAGTCACAGATCTTCTGCACTTGTCCTTGATTCAGAGAAATGAAGCTGGCACATCTGACCGCTATCTAATTCTGAAACACCAAATTTTTACTCAACTTTTCATAACAATTTGTTAATTACTTATTTATCGAGAAGTTAATATTTGAAGTATCAATAACATTGAAACTGAAGTTTTCTTAATCATTGCTATAAGATCAAAGCTAATAAAAATAAAACAATAACAAAATTATTTTTTTCATAATTTTACAGCATTATGAAAGTAGAGACGCCTTAAATGACTCAATGTCAGTAGAATTAGACTGCCCAATTCACAGTTTACATAAATTCTGGCCTTCATTGAGGGCAATAGCAGAAGAAGGCATGTGAAATTCTGAGAGATTATCCTTCTAAGAAGTTAAAGAGTAAAGACAAAGTTAATAAATCTGTGAGCTTAAGTCAAATACCATCATTAAAAATTAACCGTCAAATTGAGAGGCTGAAAACCTGTTTCTCCTTTACTTGATGAGAGCTTTGCTGCCACACTGTTTTATTAACAATGAGTGAAATGATAGAATCACAGAATGGTTAAGGTTGGAAGGGACCTCTAGAGATCATCTAGTCCAACCCCCCTGCTCCAGCAGGGTCACCCAGAGCACGGGGCACCCGGTCGCAGCCAGGCAGGTTTGGAAGGTCTCCAGACAAGGAGCCTCCACAGCCTCTCTGGGCAGCCTGTGCCAGGGCTCTGGCACCCTCACAGCAAAGAAGTTCTTCCTCACATGGAGATGGAACTTCCTGTGTTTCAGCTTGTACCCATTGCCCTTGTCCTGTCACTGGCCACCGCAGAGAAGAGTTTGGCCTCATCCTGCCTACATTCACCCCTCAGGTACTTACGCATATTGATCAAAATATGGAATGGAATGTGGATAGACTGGCCTACAGGTAAGTACAAGATCTGTGTTAATCAGGCTAAAAATTGAGTTTCTCATGGTTGGTAAATATGCTTTTTTATTATTATTATAGCCTTCCTCTGCGTTTTCCTGAAACTCTGATGTGAAATCAAATAAGGTCCTCCTGTAATTGAAATCTTTTTTTTTTTTTTTCCTAGTGCCTGTCGAATTGTACAAGTCAGCACCACAGCTGATAAGGTTATGTAATTATAGCCTACTTGGTTAGAAACATGTATATTATTGTTTAGGGTGCCTCATTAGGAACAACCTTTTAAAAAATGGAGATCATATTAGAAATATAGCTCTGAGTATCTCTTCCTTTGGAAAAGTCAGTGATAAAATTGAGACATTTCTATAGCCCTGCCCTGCCTGCAGATTAATAGACAATCATTACCTTAGTAGACTCTTAGTTACTCTAGAAGTTTTTAATACTGTTTTTTAGGTCACTTAAAATATCTTGCTCTTAGTCTGCTTTTTTTAGTCTGGCACACAGAGTATCACGACATTAAAATTGCTTGTTATGTATTTGTATTTGCTTATGATAAGAACCCATCGTGAGATTTTGTTTTGTTGTTGTTGTTTTCTGTGTGTCTTTGGACTGAAGTGGATGGAAATTAAAAAGTATGAAAAAAACAGTATGAAAATAAAGTATTGTTCAATTTGCTGGTATATCAAAGAATGAGAATTAATGTCTGAGCCCTAACTGAGCTCACTATCACTGAAGTGAAGTCACTTGTTCTGAAGGCTCATATGGCTGAAAGACTATTTAAGGTATTATTTATTTTTTGTTATATATTTTATGCTTACAGCATTGGCAGTAAATAAACACACTGAAGAAGAAAACACTACTTAACGAGGAGTAGATGAGATTGAATGTGACTGTTTCAGACCTGTACAAGAGGCATTGGCCCATTAAATGAATGTGTAGAGCTACTTCTTAATGTGTTAGCCAAGTAATCAATTTCTGAAAATACCAAATAATTTAAAAATGGCCCTGTCTGACCTGAACTAGTACTGGCATCAGACCAGGCATTTCTCAGGTACCTACTTCTTTCCTTAATCAATCAGTTCTGACATTTTTTCTTTTTCTTCTTTTTATTCTTCCTTTTTGAACTCCCTCGGTAGAATTAAGTAAGTGGTCAGCCAATGTCCACAGAAGAACTTTTTAAGCTTGCTTTAATATTCCATAAGCTTTGTAGCTCATTAACATAGTGGAATTGTTGTAAAGGAAGAATCAATACAGCAGGTAGAGGAAGAGACTAGAAGCGAGGACCCTTAAGGTCTGTTCATGGCTTTGGCATTGCTTTGCTATGCAACTTTGAATAAGCCACTTAACCTCTTAGTGTCTGAGTTTATTTAGCTGTAAGCAAATATAAGAGCATCTGCATACTGTATAGAGGTCTTGAGAAATAATTTGTAAAACTTAGGCAATCCATGTCTATTCATGCCTAGTCCAATTCATAATTCCCTTACGGGAGTCAAGTAAAACGCTGGGGTCACTTTAGAAAATATTACATTACATTACATTATCTTCTCTGAAATCTTTAAATAAAACAGGTTTTATCAAGGCCAAGTGTTGAATCTAGAAGAGAAAGACAGAGATCTTATTCTTCTATGTCAAGGGGGCCAAAACTGAATTGTGAAGAAAAGTATAAGTAATGATGGAAAAAAATATATATATATAATATATATACATTTGTTTTATGATTGTTTCATGGCAGAATAGTCAATAGATAGAATTTCCTAAGATGAGATTTTAAACAGCTACAAAAGGAAAGTAGATATGTGCATGCATATCAGAGCCCTCTCTTGTTATCCTGAGTAAGTGCAATAAAAATTTAAAAGGGATGTAAAGACTGTAAATGTAAAGATGTAAAGAGTAAGGCCATCAGCAGCAGGAGCTTGGGAGTATGTGCAGAAATATTCCTTTCAAGAACAAACACCAAAGGAGGGATGATGGGTCTTTTCCAATATAATAATTCCTGTGTTAGCAGCACATATCAATCTATGCTTTTATTGAAAAAGTGAGTTAGCCATATCACATCCATCCTGAACTATGTGCTGAACTACACACAAGAAGGAGTTTCTTTGCACCATTTCTGGAGAGGTCTATGCGTATCACTAGAGCATCTTTTTCATTTTGTCTGGGATGGAGCACACAGATTCGGAGAATGTACAGTGACAACTGTGTACCTTCTATAAGCTTTAGGTGTCTTCCCATTGGTGCCTCAGATGCGTAGCCCTGGTTCAGCAGGCATCTGAGAAAACGGAGCTCTCTCTGCCCTCTGAATCTGAAGCAAGGCATGTAGCAAGTCATTTCAGAATTTTTTTTTTCTTTTTTTTCGATTTCCTTTCAAATGTGCTAAAAAGATTAAGGTCAAAGGACTGTAAAATTCTATTTTGAGAAAGGTGTGTAGGACCTCTTTCGCAGAAGGATGACAGCTAGAAAGCTGAGACCTCAGGGAAGTTTTCTCAAAGAGGGTAACTATAAACTCAAATAACTTCAAGGCAGAAGACTGTAATAAAGCCCAGACTCTACAGATACAAAACTGCCCACTTTTTGCCTTCTGGCCTAGCTTGAAAACAAATGGCAAGAACTTGGGGGCTTATATCCGGCAGGAAAATGTAAGCATGAGACAGAGCAGCCCAAATATTAATGTTTTCTGTACAAAAGCTGTAGGCTTAACTGAAGCCTAACATAAGGAGGGGGAATCTCTGAGCCCACACGCAGACACTAAGAACGTAGCTAAAGAGGCCACACACAAACTAGGACTGAGGAACTGTTTCTATTGCAATTATTCAAGGGCTTATGATTTGTGGGCTTCTCTGTTAGGTCAGTTTAGCTGCCTTTGATATCACAGTGACTTTTTGAGAGAACAAACTTTTTTTTTTTTTTTTCCCCTAGCAGGTTCTTACAGCTTTTGTCTATGGCTGCCCAATACTTCCATTTCTAAGGGAGCTGAGAGTTTGTGCTCTGCAATATCCGTTATTTTTCACTTTGTTGGTTGCTAAGCAGTCCCTTGTTGCTAAGTAGGGTATGAGCACTTAATTTACTACATTCTTTTTTCTCATACCAGATTTTAGAAATTGCAGATCCTGTTTAATCAATGTGTAAATGCATGCTTTTGATGTATTTTTCCTAAGAGCAATATTTTGATCATTCTTAATGATACTTAATGAAGTCACCGCATGATTTCTGATTGTACCTAATTGAAGCTTGTGACTTGCATTTCAATGCTATCATCTTACAGTTTTATGTCTATCAGATGAAACTTTACAAGGACCCAAATAAATTAGGAAATATACAGAATTGATGCATTTCTTGGAACAAAGTTGCTTAGAAAAATATATATAATTTTTCAAATTAATTGTAGGGTAAAGTTCTCTCTTATGTGGCAGAAATCTGAGGTAGAAGAGGCACAAGAAATTGAGATGATGAGAAGGCAGGTTCATTATGATGTAGTGGTGGATTGTGTGAAATGAGCTAAAACTGTCAAAGCAATTCCTTAAGAGTAGGTATCCACATAAAACCATCAGAACAATTAATTCATTATAATTTTGATGAATAACTCTTTGTTTAATGCTGGAGGTAGGCTGGCAATGCACAGTCACAAAGATCAAGATAGACCCTACCCTAAACTAAAAGACATATCATGAAAATGCTTATTGTTTAAAAAGTACTCACATGCTCTAGGTATAGGTCTACCACCTAGTGTATTTATCAGATGGGATTTTCAGGATCTTGCCTATTCAGTGAGTTATGTGCCCTGTATAACCAGGCCAAAAATGCTGATACTGGTCTAATTGAGAGGATAAAATGAAAATCATTTAAAAAATCTTGCAGAAATTAAAAGCAGCAGAGCTTCTTAATTTCAAAATTCTTGAAGTGTATGAGAGTAGTAGGACCAACTGAAAAAGGACTACATATATTTGTGTTATTGCTATCATTTAACATTTGTTTCTTTTGCTATTTCTGTTTTGGTGTGTTGTTACTTTTTTCCTCCTAGGATCAGGTAAGATGGTTATTTAATGGACATGGTTTACCTGAATTAAACAAACAGTAAGATAGGGAATATGTTTATTATTATTATTATTATTTAAAATGAAACCACTCAAATAGGTAACTAATGTAATTGTAAATGCTAATATGTTAGCATTAGTTTTGCACATTTCTAATAGATAGATTTTATTGGTAGGGTTTACAGGCTACCTGAGACAGCCTGAAGAATAAATAAAATGTCCTAGGTGAAGAAAAGCACTGTAAGACTTTTTAAAGAAGGTGCTGTCTGCTGTATAAGAGAAAGTGGTAAAAAGAAAGCATTTAAATATATGGATGCTCTTAAATCCTGTAAGTAACTTGTGACTCACAGTACAAGTCAATGGACTTGCAAAGTTGCTTATGATCTAGCCATTTGGCAAAACTCAACATTGAATAATGTTTCATTTTATGTGTTGGCAGAATGAGTCAGAACTCGTGTTCTGAGGCGGCAGCGACACAACTTAAGAATGTGATTTTCAAGAGCCATCAAGTCAAGCTGTTGCTGCTAACTCTGTAGTCACAGCATGCTTGTGAGTCAGCTGCCCCTGCTAAAGTTCCTTTGCTTTGTCAGCCAACATGCACTTCTGCATCTTTTTTCTTTAAAAAGAGCACTAATCATGAGACTACCCTAGGACAGCCACGCCTCCATTTCTTCATACTGAATGAAGCAGAAACTGGAAGCTTACTGCAAGAAATGTTCAGATATTTCTCACTGTTGTTCAATTTCTAATGAATTTTATTTTTTTCCTGACAAGGAAGAATAGAGTCAATAGGAAGAAATGAAAGAGATCAACCTATATGCTAACCTAAAGACAGAAAATATGTTTTAAAATAACATGAAAATGCAGAAGTGGAATGCACTTTCTAGCCCATCCAGCTCCATCTCTGCCACAATAGGCACAATGACATAAAACCAGTATCAAATACTCAGAGCAATCTTTTAAGAAATAGTTACTATTTTTCCCCTACTGTTATTATAGAAATAGTTTTCTGGAATACTGTCTAGATCCCAGTGGATAAAAGTCTATTAATGGACGAAACATAATTTATTCCTCATCATTTATGCCCATTTATTCTGTTGGAAATAGCTTTAGCTCAAGTAGCTTTTTATTCCTCCCTGGTATTCCTTTCTTCCTCTCTCTGGAAGTCATACAAACAGCAATCAAAGTTTGTATCAGCTTTAATTTTGCTTGTTTCAACTAAAGAAATTCCTTCAGTCTATTCTTGCAAGAGGGATGCTTCTTCTTTTTCTGATGATTCTAGTAATCATCCAAGCTTGCTAGAGATATAGGATGAAGCAACATTTAAATTGATGACAGACTTTGAACAGTAACATTTGAATGGGGTTTTATTTAAGCTCTGAGGACTTTGTTCTATTTGTGTACATGCAAAAATATATATATATATATACATATTGATGGACTCAGATGTGTTATTTCAAATTCACAGTGTGCAGTTGAGAATATGAGTAGTTGTAGGCATTGCCTCTGTCCTGCCAAAGTGTGTTTTCCCATCTGTAATGCTGGTTCTGAAACCTTAATGTGTCCTACCTCCACACTCAGTATTATAGTCAAAACAAGAAAAACAGTTAAAGACTGGGTTCCTGTTATCACTATAATTCCAAACATTTTCAAATTGCTGCCTAATCAGCTCACTTCTTGCCTCAGATTGTCAAACTTCTAAGCAAGCTATTATTCTTCCTTACAATACTAATGTTGCTTTCCAGATATACAGCATCAGCAAAAGCCTTGGATGATGTGAATCATTTGTTCTAAGACATGCATGGGCAGAATGTGAATAGAAGACTAAAATGTTTTTGTGCTGCCCATCAGAAAATCAAATGATGTCCCCAAAAGGGAATGAGTGAAAACAGAAGGAAATGCATTATCTACACCACAGTCCAATCTACATTTTACTCTGTGAATCCATCAGCCAAAGTTTGGAGTGCTTTTACATGGGAAAAAAAGAATTAACAAAGAGAACAGAGAGACTGCTTCATATCAGCCATAAGCCTGGTAGTCTTTCCACCTTCTCTTTTGATTTTAGCAGGAATCACACTTAAATGAATGAGTCCTGAGTTACAGAAGTGCAAAACTTCTGACAGTTAAAGAACAGTATCCTTGAGTGGCAAACTTGAACGTGGTCCCTGGAAGCAGTTATCCAGTTGGGCTTGGCAGGTTGTCTTCTAGTCCATCACACTCTACTCATCTTGTTCTCTGATGATCAAGTCCAACCCATCCACAATTTACCTGCATCCTGTTCTTATCCCCAGTTTGTCTGTCTCTTAAGAAAGAGTAGCATCAGATGGCATATTAAACTTCTTGAATTGAAATATGACTAGCAAATTTCAAACCTGTATTTTAAATTATGGATTTCCATACAATAAATGCCTTTGATAAACTTGAATGCTAAGGATCTGCAATTAAAGACCAACACTGCAATTGGGAAGGGGACTCAACAAGAGTTGCACTTGAAATAAATCTGTTTTTCCCTGTCAAATAAGTTGCAGTTATAAAACTGGCAAAGTTGTTTCTTTTGAGGAGGGAGAGGGAGAAGGAGAAGGGAGAAAAAGTGAGAGGGAGAGGCAAAGGGAGAGGAAAGGTTTTTAAATTTCTACCACTTTTTATTTTATTAACCTGTCTACTACTGGGGAGCCTTATCATCTGCATATTTTATCAAATGAATTTCTTTTAACTTGTTTTGAGCAAATGAAACATATATTAGAAGCAAATCCATACTATCTGTGAAGTAGGGAGAGGAAAATATGTTGAGGATGAAGTCCTTCACTCTGTACCCCATCCCAATCTGGGATATGTGATATGGGGCACTAGGCACTTCAGTCTTCATGTTCATTAACTAATGAGCCTCTTTGAAAGACAGAAGTACAGATTGTGCCAAATATACGCTGGGTTTATAATGAAGACAAATGTCCACTTGGAGTTGAGTTCAGTCTGTGGAAATCATTTTATTCTGGAACTTTTATCACTGTCTAATTAGAGTGACATTTGGTCAGTCTTGTTAGATATGGATTCAGCCCAGGGACTAAGAGGTAAAAGTCCAATAAATCCTCTCTTCTGAAGCTGACAGTTATTTTTAATTGTACTCTTTTTACCATCACAGGTTTTGCATCATTATTGTTGCATGATTCTGCCTCTGTCATTCCCTAGAATGATTTCTCTATCTTTCCTCTATTTTCTGTATTCTCCCAGATCAGCTGCAACCCATGGCCCTAAGGGCTGCTGTGATCAACTGTGGTCAGTGCTGGGGAGAAAGTTCCAAAAATAAACTGTTGGAGATGTGAGGA
Source organism: Nothocercus julius (assembly GCA_013398735.1). Lineage (NCBI taxonomy): Eukaryota > Metazoa > Chordata > Aves > Tinamiformes > Tinamidae > Nothocercus > Nothocercus julius. The sequence goes on from VZSV01000045.1 coordinate 3,101,354, forward strand.
AATAATTATGGTAATTGAATTGCACATTCCCTCATGACAATAAAAAAAAAAAAAAAAAAAAAGGCTAGTTCACCCACTACTAGTTTGAAATAAAATTTCTTGATATTTTATCTGAAACCTTTAAACCTGATATAAATCATTCTCCTTTTCTGTGTGTGGTGTCAGCCTAGTGCTGCATATGTTATTGATAAAACAAAAGTAGGTGCTTCTGATAAAGATTTACCTGATCAAATATAAATTCTAAACAGTTGCATTTAAATTGCCATTTGCAACTTTATAAGCATTTGCAGATTTATAATCACTGGAGAGAAATAGGCAGTGCTTAGGTGTAATTTCTCTATTCAGAAGCAGGCTTCAAGATAGGCCATGTGTGAGAGCTGGGATTAATTTACTTTATAGTTGTTTAGATCAAGGATATCCAAAGAAGAGAAAGATGTATCCATCTCTGAATGTCATTTGTAGGTATTTTCCAAAAAAAATATTTACACATTCAGCGTGAGGATTCCAGCATGAAACAAGAATATAGATAAAATACCATGATGTCTTTTACAGAAATAAAGACATCCTGAAGCTTATTAGTCTTCTGTGATACATTGGTGGAATGAAAAACGATTGAAAAGATCAGAGGAAAACAGAGCTGGATGAGTAAACTGAGTAGGATTAGTTAATCCATTGCCTAGCTATCTTCATATTTACTTTATGATACATACCTGTTAATTTAAAATATAATAATGATAAAAATCCATCCAAATGTTCTAATACCTGATCCAAACAAAGATCCTAACACTATGTATGGATCAATTTTCAATCACAAATTTGATCTGAGATCTCAGGCTAAGACAAATAAGCAAAGATTTTTTTCTGTTTCTAAATGACAATTGGCAGTAAATTTTAAGCCATATTGTCCAGATGAAAAAAAAGGAAAAGTACTTGCAAAAGTACAACATATTGCTCAGTAAGCACTCAAATAAAGGCTATTTTCAATGAAGCCTTAAAAGCCTTATTAACTGTAGAAGTTCTTTGCTCTGTCTATGCTTGTTCAATCTTCTCTAAATATGTAGCTCACAATGAACGTGAGCTAAACACAATCAAAGTAAAATTTATACTCTTATTACATCCTATCATTGCTATAGACCATCTCTTGTTTGTAAAGTGACGTCTTATATTGCTTCTTGTTTTGACTATCTAGTATGAGTCCAAAGACAATGGATAAAAGCTAGGGGCAGAGGAGAAAGTTCCTTTTATCTAAAAAAAATAGTAGTTTTACAAAGTGAGTCTGAGACCATTAGCCAAATTGATGAAAACAACAAAGTATTTTTACTTCATCATTTATCTCAGACATTTCCTTAAAGGTACAATAAGTTGTATTGAATTATTACCTAAATTATTAAATGAATATTCATATAAGTAATTATCTAAATTTACCTATTTCTTTTCAGTAAGCGTAAGAAGAATCTAGACACTAACAATGATATAGGTAGCATGCACATTTGATCAGACAAATTCCACTCCTTAATACAAAACAGATTTAGGAAAGCATATAAAACATGCTTTAAAATTCAGCCACTCATATAGTCATCAATAGGAATAGGAACGTGTTTTAAATACACATATATCATTTATATCAAAGTGGAGTTGCACTAGACACATTCCAGTATAACTGAAATAGCAGTAGGTATAAACACATATTTTTATAGCCCTTTTATTTCTTATCTTTTTTAAAATCAATCTATTTTTTAATAAAATAATAAAGAAAATGTTTTCTAGCACAAGAGCAGGGAAATGAGTTCAATAACTTAACCTTCCCTTTCTCCCCACACAATCTTAAACTCATAAAAATGGTTAGGCAATGCAGTTAAGGACCTTGCAGAATAGTCGGAATATAAATAATCACATCTAGTGTAAATAAACAAGCAGGTACATTGTTTAACGATTAATGCCTAACTCATGAATAAGAACACACAATGGAGATAGAAATATTTAATTTTATATTACAGATCATAATGAAGAACTATCTGATAAAACTCAAATGTGGTAGAGGCTCCTTAAAATGCATAACTTTCATGTATGATCAATTCTTTCATCGACCCATTTTATTATTATAGTGGGAGTTTGATAATGATGGAGTCAGTGATGACATGAAATATTAAAAAATGAAAAAATGTGTTTTTGTCTGTTGTATCATTGAATAAGAGTAACTGTATAGTAGATTTTCATTTGTCTAAGGCCTCCTGTTCTACTTTTTTTTTTGTGTGTGGAAGATGCACTTGCAAATGCATAGTTTGGGCATCAGGAATGTGTTTACAGCCATTGCTTCTGTACAGCCCATACTGAGCTGTAAGAACTTGCAAAAGGAAAAGAAGTAGCTCATGGATCGTGGGACAAACTCCTCTATCTTTCCAAACAGAAGAGTCTGATATATTTTCACTCCCTTTTTTATGCTTTGTACCATTTATAAGAATAAAATGATTCTCTGCTCATGAGGGAAATCTTTTATTTCTGTTCACAGGTAAAGACCTAGGGAGTTCTCAAACCACCTATATTATGCTTTTAAGTTTGATCTTAGGAAAGTATAAACACCTAGATATTTTTATATACACATGTATATATATATAGCAATCCGGAAAGTTAGCTTTCTAGTGACGTATAACCACGGAGTTAGTTTATACCAAATACTTTTCTGTCTTGGACTACATCAGACTCTGGTGAAGTGTACATGACTTTCATAGGATCATGGAATGTTTAAGGTTGGAAGGGACCTCTAGAGATCATCTAGTCCAACCCCCCTGCACACGCAGGGTCACCTACAGCAGGTGGCTCAGGACTGCGTCCAAGCGGG
>VZSV01000045.1:3111186-3130849 GCA_013398735.1 Nothocercus julius
AAGGAAAGGAAAGGAAAGGAAAGGAAAGGAAAGGAAAGGAAAGGAAAGGAAAGGAAAGGAAAGGAAAGGAAAGGAAAGGAAAGGAAAGGAAAGGAGAGTGTTTTGCTCCAGGAATGTCTTTTTCCCTTTGCTAATTCAGATAAGTTTCTAGGTGTGCTGTGATCTACTTTGCTTTCGGCCACTTTCAGCCCCAGTTCATTTCAAAAATTCAGCTCATGATAACTACAAAGCAGGGGCCAATCTGCTTATCCAGTTTAGTTATGACAGTTTTGCAAGGTGGAAGTGCAAATGAACCCTTGCTAGTGGAAGGCAGAGGCATCATGTTGTTTCCTTACGCATTAGTCTAAAACTTACCTATTGGCATGGCTTGCTTCTCAGCAATATGCTTGAGCACCTAAAAATATTGCTTCTAAGTACTTCTGTTATTCCCGCTACTCTCCAATACGAGGGTCTTGTGCATATAAGTATAATCAAACTCCCAGCACTGCTGTGTGAGGAAATGCAATATCATCTCCTGTTTCACAGAAGGGAAATTGAAGTACTAAAACCTACATTTTTAGTTGCCAGCTTAACAAAGAAAAGGAAACTGTGGGCTTTATGAGTCCCAGGCAGAAAGAAAACCAGCATCCAGTTACACTTAGAGCCCCTGAGATTAATGACTCCACAGCCTTCTCTCTCCACCTGAATTATCCAGTTCCTTCTGCAGATACATTTTTATAAACTGTTGCAAAAGGTGTTTCCACTGTTTTCAAGCTCCTCTACCAAAGCTGTTTGAAAGCATTTTCTTATCCTTCATTTAATTTGAATACATACCTCCTAATGATAGATTTCTTCATATGTAGATGGAGAAGGAGTAAGCTCAGAAGCCAGCTCAGATAAAGACAGCGATGCCACCTTCTACGTATCTTCAGCGCAAGGTTGCCTTCAAGGACGACATTAACTACTTGTTCCCGATCTAATGACACATTTAGATTAGAGTATGCAATGTACATAGGCAGCTTTTTTTCATTCCTCTGTTCATTGCCAGATAAGATGTTTGATAGGAATCTCTACTGTAACCTTTCAGAATTCATTTATTTAGGGGAACTAAATAATGAAATGCCAAATGAATTAAGAATGATATTTCTTACAATATCAATTGAAGACAATTTAAATAGTCCATATGCACAAGCTCCCAGAGATGAATGATCTGTTCATTTGTTAGTGTAAATGGGATGCATTTATTAGTTATTATTTGCTGTGGCTTGAGAATTTTTTAGGAGTGAAATTCAGCCATGTATATGGGATGTGACAAAAGAGTATCATATAACTGTATTTTGAGAGTTAGAATGAGTGTATTGTTTGTGAAGGAAGCTTATTCTTACTGTCTTCATGTGCATGGATTTTATTCAAAACTTTTGGTCCTTTTCAAAGGGAATTAGGCACCTTGCTTTTCATAGACACTATTAGAAATCCTAGTCACATACTTTTACAGAGACATTGATAAAATACAGGTGAGAAGTGCAAACACTTTTTTTTTGTGGAAAAAACTAGCATATAGGCTCAAACAGAATGATGATAGCAAACTACATATTCAGCTGATATATAAAACACAGATTTGAAATCCTTGCCCTCCTTAAAGAACCTATGGCATTTTCTGATTTTTTTAGCTAAATGAATCTTTGTAGGGCATTTGATAAAAAATGACAGTCATGAGCATAAAACTGGTAGAAATCTGGGAATATGAATTGTTCCCTTCTGGGTTCTGAAAGTGACAATAAAAGTGCCTGAAACACTAGAATAGAATAATACTCTACATGGAGCCTTTTCAAATAACATTTTGTAATTTTGAATTTTAAATGGAGCAATTCAAAAATCAATGATATGATAATAATATTTATCTTTATTACTTCTTATGGTTGAATTTAGGGTTGCAAACCAGAAACAGGATTTCATATAATACCAAGAAAACTAAGAAATTTTCTCAAAAAACTCTTATAATTTATACACATAAACAACCATAACAAAGCAGACAGTGGGTAGAAGCTATAAGGAAAACAATCATCTCATTAAAAGCTTTCTGTTTACATTAAATTCTGACATTGCTTCCATTAGCTACCTGTCTGATATTGTACATCACAATTTTCCTCACAAAACACTATCTGAAGAAGAGAAGTCCTACAAAGAACAAAATTAGTGTGCCTGATCTAAAAACAAAATGGAAGAATTAAAATAGCATGCGGATGTTTCTCAATACTGGCCTAATGTCCTTGGACATCTTAAATCCTGGTAGTATTTATCCCATCTAAATGTATAAATGTTGTCAGTCAGCGAAGCTGCATCTGGTATCTATCTATCTAAGCTAGGAATACCAGCTCCTGCTAGTCCACAGTGAAAGACGGGAGAATCTACAGACTGGTTCATCTCACCTTCCTCAATACTGAGCCGTTACCTCTAGACCTGAATGAACCCTATCTTGGGCATCGGTACATTGATTATATCTATAAACCTACTTAAAATTGCATTCCTAGCTTCAATATAGTTAAATCAAGTAGCATTAAGACCTTTTTAGCCTGCTTACAACTTTTCTTTTTTTGCTTGATTATTGTTTTTGTTTACTAAAACCAAACATCTATATAGGTAACAGTAATAAGATGTCCTTCTAAGTAGAATGAAATATTTAGACTAACACAATGGCATATTACAGAGAAATAGAGGCCAGGTGGAACAGCAGAGGCCTTGAGACCAGCGACATAGGACATGTCGTCGAGGAACACTGGAGTGGCGTCGTAAGAGATAAGGGCGCAGGCTGGTACTGAAGATACCACAGCTATAAACAACTCACCAGTGTCTGCTAGAGAGACACTGAACTCGGGCTGGACAAAACTGGTTTTAGGGGCAACAAAGAAAAAAAAAAAATATATAATACATGAAGTGCACTGTATACAATGAATCTGTATCTAAGCGGCAGCTGCAGACAAAAGAAGAAAGGGAAAGATTTAAAGGCATGTTAGGAAATATATAAAAGAGACCCAAATGGATCCGGGGGGAAGGAAGAGGAAACCATCAACATGGAGATCATATTCCTCCCACTGAAAGACTTCAGATTCTGCAGTTGGATGTACAATTCCCACCACCAGCACACCAGAAACCACCAGCCTCAGGACCCCAAGGAGCATTGGAAGGACTATAACAGTGAGTAAAGGCATAGAAAGTAGGAAGTGTTACAATTTTAGCTGTATATTTATTTATTTATTTATTTATTTTCTATAACAGTTAGATATGGACTAAGAATGGATAGAATCTTAAGATTTCAATTGTTCAAACAATAAGTTCTTGGCTCTACCTTTATCTAAGTTGTGCTTCCTTTTTGCCTGTAAGCAAGATTTTGAACGCAACAGTAGCTTCGTTTTTTTGTCCAGTAGAATCCACATGTTGATCAACACTTTGACTGCCTCATGTGCTAAGGAACATCTCAGCCTTGCCTGTGCTGAGTGGCTATGTTTGATGTGAAGTGCCATAAAGATTCATAAATTAGACGTTGTCCTGTCTCTGAACCTTGGTGAGGTTCACTGAGGCTAATTATAAAATCCCTAACACTTTTCAGTAAAAAATTCAGTAATTTGACTTTATATAGAATGGAGTCACGCTCACAATTGTTATTTACCTTTATCCAGGTCTTCCTGAAGGCACCCAAACTGTAGTTGCCATGTCTCTGTCCAGAACCACCACTATGCTCAGGCACCAAGGTATTTCTAAGAAGTGGAATTCTGTGACTGGAGTTGTGATTCTCAGGTTTGAGACTAAACCTTTACAGAACAACATAACCTCCAATACCAAGTGAACAGGTTTAAGTTCAAAATGCAAACTTCTGGCTAACAACCCCCAACCTATTAGATGATGCTATCTCCACTGAGAAGCCAAACTCATATTCTTTTTATTCTGACCCTGTTTTACATGGGCAAACATGTCACAAGCAAGGAGGTAAAATCTTTTCATTAAGAATGAGCAGATTTATTTTAGCACAAAATTCATAGGCTAAAATAGCTTAAAATGGAAGATTCACCAAATTTGGGAGATAGACTGAAGTCCTTTTCTCATCATCAATGCGAAGGACTTTAGAAATGTAATAATATCTGTAAATCTACCAGCCTCTTTTAAGTCTTAAAAATATGCTTCTTACACTTGTGTATGTCAAAAAACAGAGGATCTTTAAATCTGCAAAAGGATAAGTGATAGTTTTGATGTTTCCACCATGATCACTATTGAGTGGCAAAGGTTAAGCCGCTTTAAAATTAATAATATTGCTGAGTTGAGACCAAAATTCTACTTCTTTTCCTTTCATTGTTCCTTCCCTTTCACATGCCTGTCTTTGTTCAAATAACTTAAGCACACATATTTGTAGGTTGCTAGAAATGAGGACAAGAATTTACCCTATAATGTCATAGGAATTGAGTGTTGTGAATGGATAATGGTCTCCAGCAGATAGCAAAAATAAGTATTCAAGCAAAGCAGACATGTTTATTTTCAAAGCTGGAGACTATTTTTCAATCACAATATTCAATTTCTTTTTTATTAATGCCATTACTGCATCATGGTTCATTGCAAATGAATGAAAAAAGCAATAAAATAAATGAGTGACCCAACAGACTGATAGAAAATCAGACATTGGTTATACTAGTTGAAAGGCCAAGTAATTACAACACCCATTGCATAGGTGGCAAACTTTGGCAATCACATAACTTTGGGTAGAACCAAAAGCTGATGCCATCTGTATATCAGAACTTCCTCCAGCACACTATTCTTTCTTACTTTTTCAACTTACTCATCAGATTATTAGCGTCTGTTTAATGAAACTTAAATAATAGCCACGTGAATAATTCATTAGTAAAGGACTATTGGGATACGGTGTCTCTCAAATCAATTATTTGTAAATATAAACACATGTACAGATAAGAAGCTCAAAACATAGCTGTTAAGAATCTCATCAGCAATGCATAGTTGAAAAGAAGTGAGAATTATATTTTAAGGGATAAATTAGAGATAAAAGAGACATAAAAAAGAGATAAAAGAGAGAATTATATTTTAACACTATTGCAAATTACTGCCCTTCTTTCATTTTTGGACAAACCTCAATGATGTTTGGAATTAGCAGTGCAGAATTGGTAGTGAAATGACTCCATGGTGTGATCATCTTTCTTTCTTTTTTCCTTTTTTTTTTTTTTTTTCAGTACAAAAGCAAGGGGAAGAGAAGAAAGGGGCTGAGCTCTAATCCTTTTGAAAATGTTCTTTGTGCAGACATCAAGATTAAGCTAACTTCAAGTCTCTACAGGTGAAGCTATCCCCTCCATCCACATGAGAGCACTGTAGGATTCACCCCCAGTGGGCACCATCTGCCCAGCGTGAGCACAGGTGAATAAGGACATACAGCTAACAAAGAAAGGGGAGTTGTTTTTTATTATTCATCAATCTCCAGGGCTTCTTTGCCACTCACAGTTAGCGTACTTGCTACAGATATTATTTACCATTTGACAGTTCAATTCAGGCACATTTAACGGAGACAGTACTTGTAGCTAGCACTCATGTATACCAGAGCAGTCAGTATCTCTCAAGCATGACATGCACATCATAGTACAAATGCAAATGAACAGGCCCTGTTGCAAAGAGCTCACAATCTAATACGAAAGAGAGAAAGAGCAGCAAGGTAGGGCAGAAAGAGTAAAGCAAAGAAATATTGCTAACCCAAAATGTTTGCAGATCACCTGTAAAACTTAATCGGCTTGGGGGCATTACATATATATGATATAATGCAATAGTGCTATTGTAATGATAATGTTACATCTATTTACATAAATACTTAAGTGCTAATTTTGGCCCAGATGGTTATATACTGTACCATAATTGGTCAGATTATCTGACTACCCTGTTCACCCTGAAAAACATTTAAGACTACAAAACAAATGAATTTCAGTGCTTCCATAATTCCTGAGAGAGAAACCTCGACACACAGAGCGCCATGGAACCAAATGGGCTACATACAGGAGTGCTAAGAAAGCTGGTCAATGCTCTTTAAAGGCCCTCTCGATCATCTCTGAAAGGTTACAGTGACCCGATGAAGTCCTCAGTGACTGGAGAATGGTAAATATTGTACCCTTCTTCAAAAAAGACCGAGCCCTGAGTAGCTGTGTGTGAGTGACCTCAGACCAGCCCTGAGCAGCGAGTTGGAATAGAGACATTCCCAAGGGCTCTCTTCCAAGCTTGACTAGCCTGTGATCTTGTGATCCAATGAAAACAAAGATCATAACAACTTCTTGGTAGAGAGATGAATTATCTAGTAAGTTACTAAGTCTTATCCTCAGATTTATGAGGATTTATTTTGCACCTCAAAAGTAAGCTCCGAAAATTGGATCACAAAAAGAACTAGGCTAATGTTTCTAAAAATTTCCTCAAGCTTTTCATTTTAACTAATAAAATTGTATTAGAGTCATATTCGTAAAATCTTGTATGTCCCACAAACATGTATACATACAAATATTTCAAGTAAAATAAAAAATATGATTTTGTCAAATGCTTTATCTGTTTGATTGAAAGGAAGAGGAGAGATTCGATCTTCTTTAGGAAATAAAAAAAAAAGTGTTCATAAGGAAGAAGATACAAACAGAGAAAAGGGATGGGGTTACCAATGTAAACCATAGGTCTGCAGCTAAAAAAGGGAGTGTTGAGAAGTGTGGACATTCAGGCCCACGTGGTATCAAGAAAACCTTGCAAGGGACCACTCTACAGGACTATGGAGTCTGCTGCAGTTTTCTGGGACACAGACTGGAAGGTAAGATATCCTGGTCAGTGAAAGAGATGAAACAATCATTTTTACTTCTATTTTGACTGATCTAGTGAATTTGAGTGTTTGGTATTTTAAATGGCTAATTAATTATAATTCATTCTAATCAAGCCTAGCTCTCTAACTGTTAAAATGCCTTTCTATTTTCTTTGAGGATTGCAAGCATAAGAGAACCACAGCAAATTTTTAGTTGTCCTATGGTCCTATAGCAGGGCCTGTAATATTCATTATTCAGTGAATAATGCATAACATATAATATAAAGTATGTGATGTCTGGTTTATTTAGAAAGAGTGGAAAAAAAAGGCAAGTGTATAGAAATGATAATATAGTCAGTCTGATTCCTGCGGTGGTGATATACATTCCAAATAATTCCATGAAAATAAAGGAGGACAATCCTTGTAAATGAATAATTCTTCTCTGCCAATCATTTTAACTTATCTTATACCATGTTATTTCTTCGTCTTTGTGCAACATGCACTGCACCATGTGCATTTAATGAAGACGTTCGATATTGGCTGGCCTTCTGAATTCCAGACATCTCCATTCAGTGCCACTTGTTATTACCCCTGTTTTATGGTATTTGGTTAGTTTTCAGTAAGTGAAGCTGAGTTCATATCTCAGCCAATTTGAACTAATTTTTTGAGACACAGTATCAAATGATTTACTAAAATCCAAATATATTATGCCAAATGCATTCCCTTCAGCCACTAATTTTGTAATTCTGTCATAAACAAGCAATCAAGTTCATCTGACAAGATTCGTTCTCCTAAAGTCCTGCTGCTTATTTATAATAACCATCTACAAATATATGAAAGATGCATGCACCAAAAATGGAAAGAGGCTGGATTTTGCAAGATAGGGAAAGATTAAATTCAACAAAAATAAAAAGCACTGCAAAGCAATCCACCAGTTAGATGAATAGCACTCTGAAATGGACACTAAAGACTGGTAGATTATATAACTTTCTTGCAACCAAAAGATTTTAGGTTTCGGTAAACACCATGTACTTTAAGCTCCTTGATTCTTTTTTTTTGTTTACTTTGTATTTTCTGTTTTCTTCCTGTAAAGTCTGTTTGTGACTATAGTAGTTTTCAGAGGGTGTTTTTCTTCAGAGATTGGAGAGGAAACAGGAGAAACAGTAAAAAAATATAAAATAAAATAAAAAAAAAAACACAAAAACATATGAAAACAGTAACTAATGAAAAAGTTATGTAGCAATTTTTCTTTCAGAATTAAAAATGATTTTTTTTTTTAGTAGAATGTCCATGATGATAATACTAGGTTTGCATTTCAACTCCATTTCGAAGCTGGCAATATTAGCAATTCCTGTATCTTACAAGGTGGTGTACCATGGCAGTCTCAGACTCTTCTATAGATACATAGTGATATGTAAGTGCTACACGTATAAGAAGCATAACAATTTTCCTAGCTGGAGGAGACATGGCTAGTAACCTTCTAAATCTGAATTATACAATTGTGTCAGAGATAAATGTTTAAAGAGATAGGAAATATTCTCCTTATTTGAAGATCATAGTCTAGAAGATCTTAGACTAGACAGCTGATCCTTTCCAATGACTGAAATAAGGTATAATGATTACTATTTCTTCTTTATAGAACAACTCTGTCTCTGATATTAGATATATCTGTTATTATCCAAAAGGAAATTATTTATATTTACTCATTCAATAACTATCCTATTTACAGTTTCTATGAAATTACTGAATTTTACATATTGCATCTCCAGTTCTTAGAGAAATAACTACAAACTAGTTTCTACGATCAACTGACTGTTGTTAATATTTCCAATTTGTCCATCTTGAATTTTTTCAAGAAAGATAATGATGTGAGAGTTTTTTTGTATGTTTGTTCCTATTATCAAAATGTCCAGAAAATTTACAAATGCAGTTGTGGTACACAATAGAAAGAGTTTAGAGGTCAGAAAAGCAAAGCAAGTTGTGACTGACAACTAATCAAAGGTATGGATTTGAAGCTAATCAAAATACAAAAGGTCTAAATTAATCTGAGGGTTGATCACAATTTTTTGGAAGTGAAATATTGACTTCTTGCAAACATTTGAAAAAAAAAAAAAAAAAGGTCTGCAAACTGTTCATAACATTTCAGCTATTTCTCCTCATTTTTGCCCAAGAACAAAACTTTTCACTTTTCATAGGACCATATTCTTTTGCACAAATTTCCTCTCAGTCAAACTACAATGACTTACCAGTAAATGTAGCAATCTCAAGCAGCCTTTATTTTCCCATAAAGCTTTTTGTTATGATTCAACTTCTACATCTCTTCAGATAATAATTTGCTTAGTAGCTTCTGTCTTGTTTCTCTTTGTACAGATTTTTTTTCCCTACATCGCAAACTCACCTTCTAGTTAACTACATCATTTATTCGTCTTCCCATCTGCAAGTTAGCAATGGGGATGCCCATTAATATTCCTTCGTGTTACAGAAGGACCTTTAGTGAATACCTTGCACTTCACCTCTGCCTGTTTGCTTACCTCTGGCTTTGCAGTGTTTCAAGTAACTGCACTATTGGTAATGCACGGAAGGAGATTCCCATTCTCAAATTAAACACAATAGTCTTTTGCCTTAAAAACAAAAAACACTTTTGGATTCACAGGGTAATATTGTTCCTTTCAATTGTCAGAACACTTTAAACACATTTCATGCTTCATGCCACCCATTACTATATAGCAACCATCTCTGTAGTGATAAATAGTACTTTTAACAGTTCACAGAAACATTAAACCACAAGGCAATAAGTATGGGATTCACCTCACCTAATTTTAGCCATCTAAAAATTAGGTAGCTAATGTAAAGTAATCATGTAAAACAATTTTGTTGTAAATAGAAAGGAGTAAGCATCTATACAGAGACATTCATCCCATTCTAAAATGAGTTTTTAAGATAGTAAGATGACTTTTCCTTGTAGAGGCATGTGGCTCACAATTACTTTACAGGGTGATATGATGACTACTGTAGACAAGACGGCTAGACTATAGATGGCTAATTCCAGACAAATAAGTCCTGCCAGGCACTGGTAGGAAAGAGAAAATGAAATGTAAACAAACTACTTGCATTTAATTGAATCTTGGACTCCTCATTATTATTGTGATATTTCATATGATCTTGTATATTCAATGTAGTGGTTTTATGCCAAAATCTTCTTTTATGATTTTTGTCTCAAATTTTTATTTTGTTTTAGTTACATCTTTGATTTTTAACTGGTGATTATGCCACTTAAAAAACAGTCTTTCAATGGAAATACCTAGTGTGCATAAGACTATTTACCTTATTTCTGGTATAAGCAACCAGAGTCTATTTTAATACAATGGAATGCAAAGAAATAAATTCAAATCAAACAAATGAAGAACAGAACTAAGAAACAAAGGACTTCACTGTGGGAATCATTAACTCTGCTTATAGGGGTTATAGCGGGCAAATAAGTCAATATAAATCCTCCAAGCCTCCAAGCTATAGCCAAAAATACTAATGCAATCCTTGACTGTTTAAATAGATGAGTAGGAATAGGGATTGGTTTAACATTTATATATGACAAAGATAAAATAGATTGTGGAATTTCTTTTTTTTTAATACTCTAGATGCACATCTTTCGGAAACAAAGATGAAAAATCATAGAAGATGAAGAAAAGAACTACAAAAATGATTTAAGGGCTATGGAAAATGCCTTACAGTGAGACACTTAAAGAGCTCTACCTATTTACCTTATCAAGAAGAAGATTGAGAGGTGATTTGATTAGAGTGTCTAAGTACCTTCACAGGGAGAAAACACTAACTACTAAAAAGCTCTTTAATCTATCAGGCCCAGGCATAACAAGAGCTGATGTCTGAAGCCTAAGCCAGACAAATTAGAAATAAAGCACAATATTTTTTTAACAGTGCAGGTGATTAACCACTGGAACAAACCGCTAAGGAAGGAAGTGCATTCTTTTTTGTCTTGATGCCTTTAAATCAAGCTTGGATGCCTCTCTGGAAGATTAAGCATCTCTTGAAATAGATAAGTTCAGAGTGAGACTTGAAAAAGAAGGGAAATATTTACACAAGGGCAGGAAGATCTGTTAGTGGGCTTGATGTGGAGTTATTCCATTGGAAATTAGGACTTAAAGTATTCAGGAAGTCAGTTTTAATGATCCTTACGTCTTCTCAGCCTTTGAATTCTGTGAATCATGCAAATTGTAAACTGCAAGCCCAGTTTCATCCAGAGCGATATTGAATACAATATGTCTCCAGCTGAGATATGGAGTCCATCAAAGTAGAATTAACTGGTCTATCAGGGATCTTCATTTCTAAGTAACAGTGAGTGGGAAACATTTGCTACCCTTGAAAATTTTGAGATTTCAGATATTTTCCTGTTCTGCATAAGAACAAATTAAAGAGCATTTTCAACTCACAGATTTGCCAACATTTTGGGCAGTTAAGTTGTATGAACCGATTTCTTGCTCATGTGGTTCTCCTGCCACCTGATGTATAGTGAAATCGTAATCACCATGATGCAGGAGGGCAATGCTAGAGACTTATCAGAACATGAATCATGTTCTGAAATGGCATTTTATGTGTGTTTTTGCCTCTTTTTGTGAAATTACAGTGAAATTATATATATTTATGTACAGTGAATGCTTAAACATGCAGGAATAATGTGATTTGTGTGACAGTAACAGTGCAAATCAGGTGATTTTGGCATGGAGAAAGGTGTTTTGTAGCTACTGCAGAGAGCTGGGACCATTGACCCCCAAAGGAAGAAAGAAAGACTCTGAGGGGTAAAGTTCTTACAGAAAGTATATATTATTTGCATATGAATATATGTTCAGCTGGGCAACATTCAGGTGTATATTGTACAATACTGTCTGTACAGGTGTCTTTGTGCAGTGAAGTTGTTCTCATTAGGATTATGTCCTTGTACGCTGCTGTAGCTTCTTTTGCCTGAGTATGTGCTATGTTGTAGATATATATGAAGGAGCAGCTTTTAAAAATAAACACATGTATTTATGCACGATTAGGTGGCTAATAGTCTTATTGCTGAAAGAATTTTCTTTCTTGTCCCCCCAACATGCAAACATGAATTAAACAAAACTGGCAATTGCAAGCTGCTGCTGCTGAGCGAGAGCATCAGGACAGCAACTATGGGCAGAAGGTTCTTTCTTCTATCTTGTTTTGTTCTTTTTTTTTTCCTTTTTTTTTTTTTTTTTTTTTTTTTTTTTTCTTTTTCTGCCTTTCCTTCTGCTTAAGACAGGTTTAGAGGCCAGTCTTTCTCCTCTGCACTCCACTGGCTGTTCCAGCCTGGAGCTACCTTGTTATAACCTACTTAGGCAGTTGGGTGCTGTCAGTCACCACTTCAGAATCAATGGCTGCAGATGTGAGCTTGGATGCAATGCTATTTTCCCCTGCAGTAACAAGCAGTTAATAGATTTTATTTTAATTTTTCTAACTGCAACATCTTGCAAAAAAAAAAGGGGGGAGGGGGGAAGAAGAAAGTTCTGGAAGTTGCAGTTGATTTGCAGATAAACACATGTTCGCCAAAATGAGGTGAAATCTTTGAAATAGCAGTTCTACATCCAAGTGTAATATTCATAATGATACAAATCATAAATTCATCCTATAGGGAATTTGTTTGCATGAACCTGAAATGTCAGTTCATCAGGATTTTGCTAAAGGAAAGAAATACTCAGCAGGTCTGTCATCAGGGGAGTGTGGTATTCATATTAAAAAAAGCACACAAACACAGCCACATTTGGAAAGTCAGACCATTATTGTTATCGTTGTTATAATTATTACTATTATTATTTCCTCCTTGAATGCTTCTCCCTGCTTTGGAGGGACAATCATGATTTAAATTTGTCCTTGGATTTACATTACTTTGCACACCTTTGTCTTTGCATTCAGCTGGCAGCGTGCAACGCTCCCCCAGATGCTGCTGACATTTGGGGAGAAGCAGGAGGGAGAGCTGGGCAGTTGCTGATCCCAAAGCCAGCACTGACTTTTCGTAATATTGTCAGATACACTATTATTGCACCTCTGGGGTCTTAAATGCATTCTAGACAGCCTCCACTCTAGTTTTAACCCTAGTCCCTAGGAAATATCAATATATGTGTGTGACAGATCTTGTTTTCAATATGGGTACACAACAACGGAGCTTTGGAATGGACATAGCTAGGGTACAGTGTCCCTCATTCTACCTTTTAGAAAGTAATGTGGGGTTCAGTGCATTGTTAATGAAAAATCCTTTTTTTATGTGCCCACATCTAAGCTAAATATCTTTGCTTCTGTATAATCCATATAGTCCATAATCAATGGAGAACTATGGGCTAAACTCTGTTGCCCACACAAATGTCGTGTCATTTAAGATGCCTCAGGGTACCCCATTTATAACCACTGCTTTAGAAAGATGTACGTGTCTTTTAGTTACTGTGTTGCAGTTGCATAGTTGAATCTCTTGGGTGCTCCAGAGCATCTTAAATGGCACATAAATTAAATCTGTGGACACAGTCATTAGAGCCAACCAAGTGACTAGAGAGCTATCTGAATGGGCAAATGTAAGTATCTCTCTGGGATAAACTGAGCATCTCTCTGAAAGGTCTTCACAATGTTGATCACAAAATTCTTTGGGCTTAGTCATTCTAGCTGATCTAAACACCTAAATGTCTGAATATGAAGCTGCATGTCTCCATTTGGTATTGATTCAGGCCCTACACACAGACATGCAGGAGCATTAGCGCTGCCCTAGAGCGTCCTGCCCGGCATTCAGCTGCCACCCCTGAAGCTCCTACGGCCTCTCTGTCAATTCTGCCAAACTATGGGACTGCCTCAACACACCATGACGTCTCAAAGGAAAGTAAGTGCATATGCATGGGCAACTGGATTCAGCCCTAAATCTCTATTTATTGTGATTATCTTTTAATGACACATTAATTTCCAGCTGAGATAAACACCCAAATCTGGGTGTATAGCCATTCAGGGTTCACTGTCTGAAATGAAGGTGTTGCAAACAGGCATTTAGAATTAAAAAAAAATAAAATAAAATAAAATAAAAACAAACCCTAAGGGTGGTATGTCTTAATTAAGCTAAAGAACAAACTCTTCTAGCATTATGCTTTCCAGTCCTTTGTAGAACTAAGATGAAGGCAAAAGTTAAATTTTAAATTTATTTAGTGGCTTAATTTAGATGACTTAAAGATATTGGATATAAAGTCTTTCATTTACCGTTGACTTAAACTCATATGTAATTAAACAGGAATATATAAAATAACATACAGCTGAAAGTTGGAGGAGAGAAAAAAAAAGGAAAGATGATGTTTTGACAATCAAAATCCTTAGTTATTGAAACAAACTACAAAGGGAAATGAATTTTTTATCTCTGATTCTTCTTACAGGAAGAGATCCTGCTCTGAAAGGTAGGTTACAGAAAGTCCAAGTGAATGCGGTCATTACACTTAGGCTACATAGTGCATATAGGGTGCAATGGCAAGACTTATGCAACGCAAGGGTTTAATGCAGCCACCTACACTCTTTTCTCTTTAAATTCCAGTAACTTTTCATTTAGCCAAAGACTATTGCAGTAAATCATATGCAAATATGCTGTGAAATTCCCCCATAAGTTCTTGCTATTAGATCCCCAATCTAGTGCAAAAGCATATGTCATTACTGGGAAAGAAAAAAAGAAACAAAAGCAGGAGGTTCCACTGATCTCCTTGAGCTTTCTGTGCAAATTGGCAGTGGGGTTGCCAGTTTATATCAACCTTGTGGCAGGTTGATGAGAACACCTCTCCACCTCAGGACTTTCCCACCCTGCTCAGCTCCAGGAATTTCTTTAAGAAAGAGTGCCAAGCAGTTAACAAGCTGCAACACTTTCGATCCCTTTCCATCTGGGTTGGATCTGACCTGGTTATCTTGCATAATTTGTAAATAATACTCAGAACTTGCTGTTCCATCTATGTTGAGGAATAATTTAGAGTAATTTAAAAGGAACACATACATCACAAATTATCACAATTTTCCAGAAAATTCTACAGTTTCAAAGCTGAAAACAAGTTCCAGAAGCTCAGGCAACCTTCCACCACTGGATATACTTATATCAAGCATTTCACTTTAGCCCTTAAAAATATAATAATTAATCCAGTTTAACTATAATGGGCTCTTCCAGCAGGTTTCAGAGCAAGGGAAAGGGGAGGGAGAAGAATGGGGAAAAGCTAGATGAAAACTTCTGTAATACAAAAGGAAAGAGTTGAGGTCTGGTATATTTTGAATCTTTCTAGAGATTGTAGGAACAGAGCATATACATTGTTTGAACAGAACATAAACATGTTTTATTCCTGGATTGAAATTTTGTATTCATGTAAAAAAAAAAAAAAAGAATTCATAAAGAGAAGAAAATGTTATTAATTCAAGAAAAAATAACAGCTGCATCCCAACATTTCTTCTTTCTAGTCAACAACACTCCAAGTCCTCTACTTGGCTTCCTTCCATCTACTGCTGGTGTTTAAAGTTGGCGAACAGCCTCATCCCCATGTGTCTGTAAATGCAAAAAAGAATTTGGAGGTCCCTGAAATAACCCATACCAATTACTCATAAAAGAAGTGCTGCCCAGGAGCCCTTCTTTATTTCTCCAAGGATCCTGAATCTGGTATCATTAGAAATATTTTTGGAAGCAAGAGAGCAATGACACAGAAAATCATTAGGACACAACAAAATATGCAAAGGTTCTGAGTGTTTAAAATTCTATTTTTTTCCCCTCTTCTTCTTCTTTTTTTCAAGAAATGTATTTATTTTAATTTACATTTAGATTAGGTTCCCAGCAGCAGATGGAAGAAATTTAAGTCAATTTGCAATAGGAGACAGACATTCTAGCCAATGAAAAAATTGAAGAAAAATAGCAACTTTCTCTTGCTCTCCTTTTGGACAATTGTCTTTAAAATAATCTGCATCATGGGAAAAAAAAAGAAAAAAAAAACCTTTCCAGGACCAGATGGGCTCCACGCCTTAGCGGTGACAGAAGTAGCAAAAAGTGCAGAAGGAGAAACCTGTTCATAGATATATTTGAAATCTCTTTGGAACAATAGCAAACAGACTGGCATAGCTAAAGTCTGTCTGCCTTACAACAAATCAAGAAATTTGGCTAAACAAAACAATTATATTGATTAAGATGGGAGTGTGATGGTTGGGATTCCTGTGTTCTAGTCCAAGCACAACAGACTTTCTGTGTGTGCTGCAGAACCACCTTTCCTCAATTTGGATACTACTGAGAAGCTGGAGTTAGAAGCAACCCCATCGTATGTTCCCTTGCTAGTCACAAGGAAGACATAAGCACCTCTAGCCAATGATTCAATAATTCAGTGCTCTAGCCACTGATTCAGATTTAAAATCTGAATTAAGTACTAGAGGAAAATATCACTTTCCACTGGTTACAGTAAGAAGCTATTTTCCAAGCATATGAAAAAAAAAAAAAAAAAGTGTGATGAATATGGGCTATAATATTCTTGTCTGTCTTGTCTTTCCCACATGTAACACTGTAGTATGAGATAAGTCACTATAAAGTATGGATTAGGGATAATAAAAGTATGCATCAGGGCTGTTTAAGGACACAGTCTTCAACCCTCACTGGACCATGAACGATAACGCTAAGCAAATAACTTGTCATAGGCAACATCACACTTCCATTTAGCTATTCAAATGGACTAGAGTACCAGTGACTTCCTGTCATCACAGGCAATATCAAAGAACTTCTTGGAATCTGAGACATTTCCCTGCGTCAAGAGGACGCCTTGCAGGCCCCCCGAGTACTGCAGTCCACCTTCTGTTCCAGGTAGAGCTGACTGTCATCCTCATTCCGTACAGATGTTTCTTTAATCTTTTCTCAAGGGCTGTCAAAGGTAGACATTGCACAGCTTCCACAGACAACCTTTTTCTATTGCTTCTCTAGCCTTACTGTCAAGGGCTTTTCCTAATATGTAAAGTAATTTTTCCCTGTTGGATTTTCAAACCCTTTTTTCTTTCCCTATATATCAGGACGATGAAAATAAAGGTTATTACTTTCTTTGAAGCAGCCCTTTAGGTGTTTGAAGACTGTGATTGTGTCCTGCCTCAGGGTTCCCTTAGGCTAAGCAACATCAGTTCAATCCTTCCTTATGGCTTTTAGACCTCTGATTATTGGTCTTCCCTGAGATCTCTCCAGTTCCCTTATATTTGTCCCAAATGGCAGCATCCAAACTGGACAGTGTTCTAGCTGAGACCCAAAGCTGAACATGTCTTGTAGGGATGGCCTTCAATTATGCATCTCAGCAAGATGTTTCCCTCTATTATGGCAAAGTCATATCTCTAACAATGTTCATCTTATGACCCATGAAAATATTTTTTCCCCCCCGTTGAACTGCTAGATGAGCCATCCTATAATTTCACAATTGTTGGCTTTCTGTATAAACAATTGTATATGCTTCCACTGAAGTGAGTTCCTTTTTTGAATGTGTATTTCAAATCCAAGGTCATTTTTAACTGTAATACTGTACTACAAAATATTTGCAACCCCTCCTGTTCTAGTGTCACCTATGAATGTAGCAAATATGCCTAGACTTTCTAACCCAGATCATTTGGAAAAACATTGAATAGAATTGGACCCACATAAATAGGAAATCAAAGATACTTGTTTCCAATATGAAGATGAAAACATTAAGGAAGACAAATTTTGGAGTTTATTTTTCTTTTTCTACTCTTACTGGATTACTTTATAAGCCATGGCTTTATAAATATTAATATATACAATACCAGTAGATGGCATTCAATGCTATGTGGCATAGTTTCCCGGTTGTGCTGGACTAATAAAACCCTGATATGCACTGCAAGTGACTACCTTCATGCAATTCTTTCAACCAGCTCTTAACACTCAGTATGTAAATTATGCTTGTTTATTTTGCCAATTTACCTCCTATTTAAATCACACTGGAATTTGGCCTGTTGAGTTTGTGTTAATCTGCCTTGCAGGATTAGGCCTACATTGGACAGAAGGAAGGAGGAGGGAGGAGGAGAGGAAGAAAAAAAAAGTCTTCCTCACAACATTTTTACATAGAGCAAAAAGATAAGCTATGCAAAAATGCTTCTTTAAATTTCTAACACACTCTACATTTAAAACACTTATTTCCAGAGGGTTAATTAGTGTATAATTCTTCTAGCAAGAGGAAAATAATTTCCTACCAAGCTTGAATTTGGCATAAACAATCTACATTATATTTTCATTACAACTGAACATATTTGTCTAATTTTATTTTATTTAAAATAGATATTTTTAAGGAATAGGGGGAAAAAACAGGGGGTTGTGAAAGTTTCTGTTCATTTTTTCTCTTTATCATTTATACAGAAAAGCATTCCTAAATTTAAAGTCAGCTTTTAGAGATGCTTATAATGTCTAATCTTCCTAAAAAGACATAGGAAGTCCATAATTCAGATAAGTTTTTTTTTTTTTTTTTTTTTTTTCCCAAGCTTACAAAATAAGGGATTTTTTTTTTTCCTTGCCATAGAAAATAAGCAAGGAGACAAAAAAATATTTAGGTGGCAGTTGTCAGCTTGTTATTGACTATATTCTCTGAAAATTGTGTGTGAATTGAGCATGTTTCCTCCCCAAGCAGATCCACCTGTAAATGGACTTCCCATGCACTAGCCCTATGCATTGATGGGCCACATTTAGGCCTCAGGCACTGCACTTCCTCCTGCCCCATCTTTCCTCTCAACTGTAGCAGATGTTTTCCACAGAGCCAGAGCAGGGAGAAAAGGGGCCCTTATCTATGTTTTTCTGGGCCCCAGGCTGGCCCATGGGCAATGAGAGACATAGCGAAATTCAGAGCAGTAAGAAGCAGGAGAGAGAAGAGGAAATTACGAAGGTGCTGGTTTGAGAATTTTGAGTATGCAAACAAATTAACCCCCTCAGGACCCATGGGCTAAACCAGGAAAACTGGAAATAGCAAAATGGAAGTGATTCCTTGTTTTTTTTTCTTTCTTTTCTACCCACATTTGGATAGAGCAAGCTACTCTGGATGTTATGGGATTGAAGAGAAGAAAATGAGCAACAAGGCAGGAGTGACATAGTTGCCTGAAGACAACAGAGCAGAAGCAAAACCCTGATGAAGATGATGGCAATTTTCAGGATAACAATGCCTCCAGCACACGAAAATAAAGTTAAAATATCATATAAAAGCAGATAAACCAAAACAAATGGGGCATGAGCAACAAAGAGTTTATTTTAATTAGGGGCAATTCCCTTCTACAATCAAACTTCATACCAATAGGTGCACATTCATCCTTTGTGGAAAAGAAAAAAGGAAACTGTGCATATGAAATCCAGCATGGAAGAGAGTGATTCCTGCTTCATGATGGGTTACTTTATTACCCCATGTAATGATTGTGTGTGGCTGTCTAGGCTAAACTTGGCAAATTCACACAGGTGTCTACCTGCAAAGTTAAGCACTGAAAAATCTGAAATTACTGGCATTTAGACATTTCTGTACAAACCTTGTTTGGCTGCTTTGTGTTTGACTGCATTGAGAGGCCATCAATTGCATCTTCATTTTGGTTTTGAGTTCACCACTAACAGGGAAACAGGATATGGTCTTATTAAGGCCTTAGCAATACGGAAAAAAGCAGGGAAAAAAAAAGTCTTGAAAACTTGGTAACATGTAAAAATGAGCTTTTTTTTTTTTTTTTTAGAAAGATGCTAAAATTGCAGAATAAGCAATTTGGGGAAAACTAAAGTTTTCAAATGTCCCTTGTGATAACAGGTTCTGTACAAAAAGTAATTGTGTTTGGTTTATATACCGGCAACTGCAAGATAGAAAAAAA
>VZSV01000045.1:3152053-3165430 GCA_013398735.1 Nothocercus julius
TGTTGGAAAAGTTTACATTTACATCAAAATATTCTAAGAGATATGTTCTAGTTCAAATGGAATTAGTTCAGGGAAGTCCTATGACTTCTGTTGTAAGAGAGGTCAGATGAGATGTTCGCAATGGTCCCTTCTGGCTTAGTAATCTATGAAGCTATATGAACCTCTTTCAAGAAATAAAGATGATGGTAACTGTCTATAAATACTTGATAACATGAAATTGCTGGAGGAACTATTTAAGGTGGTTAATGATGGTATTATAGGGAATAATGTCCTCAAACTGAAAAGACCAAGGTAGAATATTTAAGAAAGACAGTATTTTCTAGAAGTGAGGTCAATTGCACAGTGGAGTAATTTGCAAAATTGAGCTCTATAAAAAGAGCTGTGCAAGAAGAGAGTGAATAAAGCATGTGATTAGTCTCTGAAATAAGTCTGTTCTAAAGCTGAGTAATTCAGAACTAAGTAACTTCGGAAGTCCAACCGTACCTTTCTTTCATGATTTTATAGAACTTTTTTTTTTTTTATTTTTTTTTGAGAACTGATGAGAAAATGATTTACCAGCCAATACTTTCTCATCTGAACAGGAAACTTCAAAACTTCAGATAATAATTATTCCTCTTGACATGCAACAGATCCTGCCTGGGAAACTGGTAGTCTGTGAATAAAAGAGCAAGTTTTCCTCCTGTAACTGTTTTGCTTTGTCCCTCAAAAGTGAAAATATTTCCCTTGTAGATAGATATTCAGCAACAGTCTAGTGTATATCCTTCCACCTCAATACAAGCTGACTCCAAATGTCGAAGTTGTGCATAGAGAAAGGGGTGCAGGGCTGACATTGCTTGTAGCTGTGGTCATGTTTCCTGCAGTTTCCCTCGGCTTCCTTTGCATATTGAGGTGGTTTGTCAGGGCTTTGCACACAGTCTGTGTCTGTAGGAGCCTCATTACTGGCCTACACAGAGACAAGGGAGGTGGAGAAGGATGACAAGGTTTGCATTAATTGCACAGCTATCTGTTGTTCCGGGGGCCACTCAAGCATATAATAACTTAAGTAGAGTTTCAGTGAGTTGGAAGCTCCTGCTTTTTGTAATGTTTTGGCAAGCTGATTTCTTATTATAGCTCAGTTGGTCTTTCTTTTTAAAGTCTTGACAGAAAGCTGTAGGTGGTCACATTGCTTTTGTCCTGCTAGCAATAAATTTTCAACATTCCATTAGCTAGGCGAGAAGTTGACTGGTACAACTGGATTTTGCCATGTTTAAGTTATTGATAGAGGTCATCTCGGACATCGTGGTTCAGATCTGAGTCTATCTGCAAATTCCTCTAACACACAGGCATAGCAACTGCTACTTTTGCTTTGGTATGCCAATTAAGGATGGAAAGTTTGGCTCAGTGTCCATATTTAGATTCTTCTAAGTCTGGAATATCTCTTGCTCTTGAGTAGCAAAAGTCATCATATCCAGATACTATCCTTCAGTAAATTCAGTGGAATTACGCTGAGAACTGCGTACTTTTTTTTTTTTTCTGAATGCCTATCAAGGGATTTTTTTTTTTTTTTCCTCAAGTTATCCAAAGTTTTGTATCTATGTACATCTATGTTTCTGTTTGGAAAGGTCCTGGATGTTCAAACAAGTCTGCAACGTCTGTGGCCTTAAAATTTTTAGAAATTAGTGGGACAAAGCAAAGAACCTGGCCAAAGAAAATGCAAGGAGCAGTTAAAGATTATAATATAAGATTATATTAAAATAGATAAGATATCTATTAGATTAGAAATAGCATCTTTGAAAATAATGATGCCTACAAATTTTGTAATGGCAGGGAAAGAATACCTTCTTATGCAGTGTCACTAGAATGGAAATTTTCCTTTTCTTACCGATTTGGTATTTGCCAGACTCAGTCATGAGATTAAGTAATTCTTCTGACTATCCACTAAAATATTCCAATGAATATATGTTTAAACTTTAATTTCCTTTTGCTTTTAGTGAGTATTTTTGCAATTGTGCTTTGTCTGTAGGAATATCCAAAGAAAGTAAAATACATGAAAACACCAATGAGAAAATCACTTAAACATGAATGGAAGTTGCTGGGCATTAAATAAATTGAAAAATTTGTCCATTTCAAAGCCTATATTAAGGCACCCTCATTTTTTTAAATCTTGGAGGCATTCAGTTATAGCTTTCCTTAACTGCACTGCTACAAAATATTAAACTATAATTTGTATTTAATGTACTAAGCTATGCTTTATGGTTTGGCGACTTTGAGCCTCTTCTGGTGCTAAGCTGATAAGGTCAGATCCTATTTTGGATATGATGGAACACTCTTATGCTGGTCATTCTCCTCCCTTCATAGCCAGTTAGGCCAGCTACAATGCAAGCTAGAGCAGCCTTCACACAGCTCATACAGCAAGGGAGCTATAATACAATCACTATCATGCTCAGAAATATACTGAAGAACACAAAAAAAAATTAGAGGTTAAGACATAACTAGTCCTTAGATGAAGTCTGTACATTTTGTTCTCTTTTGAGTCCCTGATATCTGTGATCCACAATTAAGCATACATAGCAAAGCATCACAGCCATGTTTTAGTCGCTGCTATTAACAGTATGAGCTGGATCTTCCATCAAATAGTTTTTTCCATAGCAGTTAAAAAAAAACACAAAATGATACTTACAAGATTTAAAACCAGTTGATTATAATTTACATCTTATTAGTAAAGGGAGAAAAAAAGGGTATCCATTACCCAATGTAAAATTAAATGATCATTAAGCTAATTAGCCAGTTTGTTGTTCTCATTGAGTTTATTGTTTCAATTGTATCTGTGTAAATTAGCAAAGAGCTTAATTTGGGGAGAAATCAATAAATTCTTTTGTTGTTGTTTTTGTTGTTGTGATAATACATACGCATATTTAAATCATTTCAGTAAGAAGGATGGAGTGAGAATTCATGTTAGGCTTTGCCAGACACTGATGGCACGTGAGGTCACATGGACCGAAAATCCAAGTTACATTTTGAATACCTACTCATGACCATTTAGTGCAGCCAGATCATGGACCACATTGGCTGGATGTTTTCAGGTTCCTTTGGCATGATGGCTCTTGTTACTGGAGTCTTTTGCTAACGGCAATACATTTGCCTCCTGCTTGAATCCTAGGGGTATAGGCAAAGGAAGAATTCGAGGGCACAAGAATAAATGTTACATAACCTTGGTACAACTAGCATGGTCGAGCTAGATTCTACCTGTTTTTCTGTAAAAGTACTAAAAGTGTTCTGCCTCCAAAAAGGACATGCCAAGAGATGTAGTTATTGCCCCAAAAAGGAATTTGATTCTTCAGTGATATGAGTCATGGTGGCTAACATTTAGATGTCATGCTGGTGAAACTCATAATCACAGAGGCTGAAATTTACCCCATCTGTTTTAGCCACATAATCCATACATTGGTATGTGATTTCACTCAAGATTTCCTTATTAAAAAAACAGAAAAAGAAAAAAAAAGCACCTAGAGTATGAATGCTCATATATTTTTAATGACTACATTATGATGAGAGGAATCACCCTTAAAATGGTCTATTTTCCTCCAAGGATTATAAAGGATTATTAGGATGATGAGCTTAGATGAAGACATCTGCACAGCAGACATCTGCATCTGAGCAAAGAAAGCACACCCTTAGAGTCTATTCATAATACATAGAAATAGGCACATCAGTGCCCAATCCATTTAAAAAAGAAAAAAAAAAATATGCTGAAGAGCTTCTCAAATATGACTTGCATTAGATGAGCTAAAAGCAGGATACAGTTTCCTGACATTATTGTGGGTTGTAACAGTGGTACCTGTGCCTTTCCTTCTCTAGGCCTCTTACCTCTGACAATATGGCCTAGCTGGGATGAATTTGGCAGGAAAATACTTGTTGCTATACAGTGGAAGGCCTGGGGATATGCAATAATATGAAATGTTTGTATAAGATAGTATGAATTTAGATCTTTCAAGTATAGAGCTAAACCCTCCCACATGGCAAGACAGGAAAGGATTACGTTTCTTCTCCTGGCGCACATCCCAAACCCAGCAAGACTATGGGATGGAGTTCCGTGAATGCTTTATGCACCCAAACATAAGATAAAAGATGAGTTAACTAAAAAGTACATAACAATGAGCACATAAGGATGTGAGACTGTGTGGGATAGTTGAAATATTTGTTAAAGAATTTGTTCATGTTTGTCTCTAGTTTTCAATCAGCTTTTATTCTATATATAATATATATTTTGTTTTATTTTATTTTGAGTTTCCTACTGGATTCTGGTAAATTCCTATTGTGATTTTCCTTTGCCCAAATAACATCTGCGTAAAATATCTGAGAACTATGTCTTAATGATTTCACTAACCCCCCCAAGCCTCTCTGGGGCCTTCCAGAGTTTTTTCTTTTTTTTCTTCAGGGAAATAGCTCCCATGACACAGTCTCCATTCCTAAGGGGTGAACGAGGTAGGGAGGAGAAGCTGAATAAGCAAATAAGTAAGTAAATAAATAAATAAATAAAAGCCTCCCAAAGCTGGATCATACAAACAACAGTAATTCATAAACAGGGGAGGAAAGGGATAAAGAACAACAACAACAAAACACAATTCCCCAAACAGTTGGCACATAAAACCGCCCAGAGGCAATCTCTCTTGTAGCACACCAGCCAAACACATAGGTATTTATGTGCAAAACAATTCAGTTTGCTTTCCCTAATCCTCCTGATTCCTCCCTCCCCTGATAAAAAACGGTAGTGCTTATCACAGGAAAGCTGGTACTTTGCCGTGTTGCCTGTGTAGCCTGTGGGTACACCTGGCCTTAAAAGAAGTTCCCTCTGCTTCTCTTTTGGGACAGGGCAGCAATGCAAGCAAGGGTGAAATGAAGTTTCTGGACAAAGTGAGGGTGGGATTCACCCAGCTAGATCAAGCTTCCTTGTTTCATACTAATGTAGATAAAGTAAGTTAAAAGGATTGCACCCTATGAATGCGTCCTTGTCTGAACCCATCATAAAAAGCATCTAGAGTGACTAGCTAGGGCTTAGACAATCAACTTTCAACTCTTCTTATGAGACAGATAAGTGCTCTCCAGTGCAGTCTACTGATCTGTGGAACATTTTTAGTTGCTCAATAAAGCCCTAAAATAGCCCCATCCAGTCTGTACTGAGCATGTGCTTAAGAATTTTCCTGGGCTAGAGCATGCGAATAATGGCAGAACATGAACTACACTGGTGAGGTACATTCAACCTTACCATGATTTGCATCTTCATACTCTCCATTATACAGCTCATTTTATTATTAGCAAAAAGTGAGAAATCTAATATTATCGTCCTTTCTTCTTTCAGTGTTCAATTAAAACATCATGCAAAGGCTCTGAGTGTCAGCCAAAGAACTCCAGTACCTGCTGCAGTTTGCAGCAGCAGTACCTGTATTTGCTGCTGTTGTACCTGTGTACCTGCTGTTATACCTGTACCAATGTTGTACTTCTATTTGCTGCTGAAATTCAGGTATTCTTGAAGAGCCAATTCAGTTGAATACAGGATGTGGGCTGATGCTCAAGTGATATGAAAGAAAAATTTCTGATCTTGTGTCATATGACTTCCACATATGATGACCACATTTCCTAAATTATCTGATCTTCTCACTCCAGCAATTTTTTTTAAAAAAATTCTCCAATCCTGTTTTCATGGACAAGCAGACAAAAAGTAAAAGAAAGTGTAGTGCTGATAAAAGAGTATTTTTCCTTTTTTTTCTTTTTTTTTTTTGTAAAGATATCCACAGCTGTAGAAGCATAAAAAATCCTAATCACCAACATAATGTCTTTCCGTGTCCTCAAATCACTACCTTTTTTGATAGCAGTTTCAAAACAGAATACTGTGATTTCAGAATCATATATTATAGTAACAAGATAGCAAAATCTCCATGTGATTCTGAAACTACTATTGAAATTGTAATAAAGGATCAACATCTGCTTGCCATACTCATATTTTTGCAGAACGAAATCCAGGCAGAGAAAAGAGTCCTAAGTGTTTATTCCAGTCATACTGGATCAACACAATAAAACTGTGAGAATGCCTATGACACGGTTTTAGAAAGGAAGTAAATGAAAGAAGATCATTTAGAAGACAGTCCTGGAAGGATGACATAGATATTATACCTTACAGAAGACATAATGTTACCAGCTTACCATCAGAAACATATTTCTGCCTAAGGCTAGCAAAACAACCAACAAAGAAAACCCAGAAATGCCAATTTTGTAACATGATTCAAAAAATAAATGTGTTCTTGTGTTCTTCCTGTGATATTAATTCATTAATTAAATATAAATAAATGCATATAAGAGGCTCCGTAAGTAAATAAGAGGACGCGATGGTTAGGCAAATCTTGTTATCAAGAACCTTTTGTTGGGAAATCTTTTACCAGTTCCTTCCCCTGACTCTCCCTATCTGGGGTATATACAATATTCCTGGCCAAATTCCTAGTTAAATTCGCTAGGAATTCTATTGTCTTGCATCATCTAAAGCATGCAATTCCAAAGACAGTCTGGATCTATCAGGTTCCCAACTCTAAACCAGAAATTGGAGCTGGAAACTCCAAGCACTAAGAAACAAAAATTAAATTTGGCTCTTTACTTTATCAGACTTTCTGTCATGAACCAGCTACTGATTTTCCCAGCTGCAACAGTGGTTAAAGAAATGGCAATTAGCAGGACACTGCTGTAAAATTATTGAAATCATGTTCCTCATTATACAATTAGAATTATATCTCCATCTTCACAATTAATTATACCACATGGTGAAAAGAAATTATTTAATACTATGGCAGTGCCCCAAGGGCTAACAGGACAGCAAATGTGCTAGATTCCATACACCTATCTTCAAAATGAAAAAAAAAAAGAAGTCCTTATCTCCAAGAACTAAGAGCCTAAACAGCTAGGAAAGGTAAAGGATTGAAGGATAGGCAAGGGCACCTGAAGATACAATGACACGCCCAAGGCTTTATGATAGATCAGAAGTAAAATTGGCCATGGAAACCAGATTTTCAAATTCTACACTTTGAGCCACCTTTATATTAAGTAGGTTATTGTATGGAAATCCCCATAAATTTTAATTATGATGAACCTTTGCACTTCCATGTAACGCAGGCTTTCCTACTAGAAAGCTGCAATTATTAAGCTGAGCTAAAGTACATGTATCTTCAAACTTTCCATTGTAGATTACACAGAGTTTGTCCTATTGGCACCATAACTTCAAACTGAGTTACAGATGAAAGCATCTTCACAAGCAGTGAAACGTTACTCAGTGATATTTGTTGCAATGATCTAAAAACTACTAATTTTGGTTTAGATCTGATTTTGGTCAGGATATTATACCTGAGCAGAAGAAAAAGTTGCTGTGAAAAATTAACCACATTTCAATTTTTTTAAACTTTCCTAATGATACATGTTAGTCTCAGACTCTCACAGAATTGCATCTTCATGATATATAACACAATTACAAATGTAATTGATCTTTGACCCAAATCTCAACAAAATAAGTAGCTAGGTGAGGACTAAGACAGTGGTTAAGACATTAAAGAATCTTTTTAGTCAGCTAACATAGGTCACACAGATTTGCTTAACTATGTATTTTATTGGTTCTGCCTTGAAGGCACTAGGATGCTCTGGGGATGAAATAAAGACACAATTAAAAAAAAAAAAAAACTAACAAAACTCACACCTGTCTACCTGGTTAACTGTCTACTTGCAAAACACCTGGTAATATGCAAGGTGCAGAAAACAGACTATTTGCTATGCTTCTAAATACAAAGAACTTACCAGCTTCTACAAAAGTGGGATATTTCTTCACCAAGGAACAAAAAAGTTAAATATTAGAATATATACTTATGGTATCCCTGCTTAAGGTGTTAGTTGCATGAGAACATGCTTCATTCAAGGCCAATATAAATTATGTCTTCTCTTCCAGTAATTTTTTGGTGAATTTCTTGGCCTGTGTTAGAAAAGAAGATCCTTTCTGGCCTTAAGACTGATGAAATAACGGGATACATTTTATCTTTTTATTCATGCCTAACTTGGGGAAAAATGGTGGACAAAAAAAGGCGGTGGCATTTTCTATTCAAGCCAAAAAGCTGAGGAAAAGGGGATATTTGTGGAGCCAAATGGTAAATGCTTTTTGAATTCTTTAACTAAAAATGCTTTGCTAAATGTAAATGAAAAATCCTTATTTAATGTTGTTTACAGATTTTTAAAAAGTCTTTTTAAAAATACAGTCATTTAAATATCTTCTATAAATAGGCAGTCTAACAGAGATGGTCCAGTTATGCTAAGTGCTGTGCTTTACATAATATACTGAGTAATATGTACTGAAACAAAATTATGAGACTTTATAACACTATAAAACAAAATCTCTGTTAAAAATGTCAGCAGAGGAAATATAATCTGGAGATTAAATGGATGAAGAGGTAAATTCAGTCTGAGTTATACTGAATGAGATGTGTGCGACTGTAAGCAAGTTACTGAATCTTAGAGTGCTTTAACTTCTGGCCTATGAGAAACGTCTGTTTGGGGGTGGGAGTTGTCTTACCTGTAGGATAGGATTGCAAGTCCTACAGGACAGAAATCCCTCTTGCAGCCTGTATGCACACTGCCAGCTAGGAAAAATATCTAGGTGTAAAGGAAATATTGTGGAATGTCAGTAGATACACTGGCATCTAAATAAGAAATGGGTTTCCTTGAGACAGCTAAACTGCCAGCTGCAATCATCTTTGTGGCCAGATTAATTACCTCTTCCTTGCTGGAATAATATAAACCCACAAGGTAAGTTACTCTTTAAAAGTTAAACTTAAATCAATTAGTTGAAAGAAAAATTATGGATATATAGCATGAGAAGAGTCCTACCAGCATGCTGGTACCTGCAATGTGAGTTTTTATATACTGAGTTTTCTTGTCTCCTTTAGCAGTAGAGAACTGCCACCTGTAGAGAATGATTTCTTGAGTATCATGCTTTGATAGATGCACAAATGCACTAAATGAATCATCCTCTGGAGATCCTCTATCCTACTCTTGTCTAAAGGGAGATCTATATGAGATATTTTAAAGATCTGCTGTGGAAACAGATGAAGCACACTCTGAAGTGTTTATTCTCCCGCACTCTCTGCTCTCTGCCAAGAAAAGCAAGAGATCCACACTGCAGAACCGTGTCAAGCAGCCCCTTGGTTTTCAGCAGTCTCCTTGGGAGGGTGCAAATCCCATGGTGAGGATGGGATGGATCTGGACTTCGAACCCAACTGGATGGCCAATTGCTCTCTGATACCTGCAATATGGGGAGGGCAGAGTCATAGCTACACTCCTGACAACAGCTCCTAATGATTTTCTCCTCCTCTTCTGAATCTGCTAACCTGGGCTACCATCTGTTCTGTGGCCAGCTGTTATTGGTCCCATTCTGTGAGGTTTCCTTATTTCCAAACGTGTGCAGGTATGTGGCAAGTGAGAGTCTGGCTCATTAAGTTATTGGCTGAGCATTATCCTGTACAAAAGAAACTGCAAGTAGCAAGGAAAGTGATAAATTAAAAATACACATACACAAGCCCGACAACAGGTGATAACAGTAATGAAGATCAATATTTTTCAGTCACTGACTGATGGACCACCAAAGAAACTGCTGAGGGGTCAACCTGAAATTTGTAACTGATAGTAAGGGGGAAACAAGGCTAAGATGAGTATTGTAGGGTATCAGAAGTGGCCTGTGGGACTACACAAAACTTATGATGGGATATTTAGGGGAAAGACCAAAACTGGGGAAAGGAAAGGGAGAGCTCAGAGTCCACCGAGGAGGAACAAATGGGAGAAAATAAAGGAGAGAAGGTAAAGGGGCTGGTTGCATATGAACAGTATAGGCAACATGGGCTTTTACCTGAAACTCTATTACATTTTAGATACCAAAAAATTGGAAGCTAGCCATTGCATTATTAACTTTTCAAGTGCTTCAATTTTTTTTTTCATATTTAATTTCCATATTATTCTGTATGACTTCCCATGTATTCTATAAAGCATTAAAAAAAGCAATTCTTTATTATTTTGATAGTTTTATGAAAATCTCTATCTTTTTGTACTACCACAAGGACTCTAGAAATATAAGGAATAGTAATTACAATATTTTGTGCTGAAATGTTCATGTTTGATCTCACATTGTAGTTCCCCAATGACAAATTTACTAAAAAGTAATACAGAAAAAAAAGTCAAACTACTAATACAGAAAAAAAAAAAAAATCAAGATAGCTTCCATCAAGTAAGCCACTTTTCTTTGGTTATATTTGACCAACCTGATAGCCTTCTGCGATGGGGTGACTCTCTGGATGGATGAGGGGAGAGCAGTCGGTGTTGTGTACCTTGACTTCATCAAGGCTTCCAACATCGTCTCCCATAATGTCCTTGTGGGCAAGCTCCGGAAGTGTGGGTTAGATGAGTGGACAAGGAGGTGGACTGAGGACTAGCTGGATGGCAGAGCTCAGAGGGTGGTGATAGATGGGACAGAGTCTAGTTGCAGGCCTGTGGCCAGTGGTGTCCCTCAGGGGTCAGTACTGGGCCCAGTGCGGTTCAGCTTGTTCATCAGTGACTTGGATGAGGGCACAGAGTGCACCCTCAACAAGTTTGCAGATGATACCAAACTGCGTGGAGTGGCCGACACGCCAGAGGGCTGTACTGCCATTCAGAAACACCTAGACAGGTTGGAGAGTTGGGCAGAGAGGAACCTCATAAGGTTGGGCAGGGGGGTTGGACTAGATGATCTCTAGAGGTCCCTTCCAACCTTAACCATTCTGTGAACTTTTGCTTAAAGATATCTCCTTATACAAGGAGAAACCTATATTCCAAGCTGCCTTGGAATGGGGATCGAGCAGAAGGCTTACTGGGGTCTTAGCTACACTACCTAAAATGCATCCCTTTTCAATGACTTCTGCTTCCATTTCACCTATTCACAGCTCTGAAATTGTTAAATCTTCACTGACATTTCTATGGCTACATTTTAAATGAAACACATTCTTGCTAGAGATGCTTTTCTAATACAGACAAATCACATTTCTGTCCTCAATACTACTAGTTTTTCAAGAACTTTATTCTCATTTTGAAGTGCACTTTGCAGCTGCTCTTTCTTTACTGTGGATTGAGCCAATATCTTACATCAAATTAACTCTGAGACTAGAGAAGTACAGAATTTGTGTTTTTTTTATACTGCTTTCACTTGATTCCAAAGTTTGCCTTTAAGCATTAAGTTTTGGCATCTGTTAAAGAAAAAATACACATGACCAGTAATATTTGGATATTATAGACCTTTCTTTTGTTTTGTCTTCTCAAAAAGCCATTTATATAAGCAGACAGAAACACAGCACCTACACAGTCCTCCTCTTTAAAAATACAGTTCAAAATAAGGTGCAATGTGAGTCATGAAAAAGGTAGAAAAAGGCAAAAAAAAAAAAAAACAACACTGCAACGCTGCAACAACACTGCTGAACACAGAGGTGTTCCCAAGCTCAATTTAAAGAGGAGAGCAAAGAAGTCATAAGCAAATTCATGCCATGAGACCTGTTTAGCGAGTTTCCATCTCAGAGACATTCAGAGGTACGAAAGATGTGATATGTTTGTAAGCAACTCTGATTATTTTCAAGACTTCACTTGAACTATTGGGTTATCTCTTTTCCACTGTGTGTCCCAGTGTATTAGATCACGGTGCAGCCATAAATTACTAATTTATATACCAATGAAAAATACTAAACTGCAATAACACAAGATATACCCAAACTCAGATGCCAAACAGAAAGCAAAATTTCAACATTAAGCTGAAATAAAAACCTTAACTAGAAGATTTGGATTTATGATTTCCTACCATAGTTAACTCCTCAGAAACTTAATCCATCTTTCCATTTAATATGTGCATTGATAGGGCCTTGGCCTCCATTGGTCTGGGTGTTACCTGAACAAGGATGAGCCCTACGGTTTTTTGAGAAAAAAATTCAGACACATACTCAGGTGGAATGTGGTTCAAGAGTCACCAGCTGAGGTCATCTCCGCGAATCTGTTTTTAATCTTTGTTACTTTTCTGTGATAAACAATTCTTATTAGAACCAGGGAATGTCTAAATGGCAACCCAAAATTTCCTCTAAGAAAAATGGCATTGTTCCAAAAAGGCCAGTGAAACCCTGTGAAATATCATGCTGCACAAAAAAGCATCCTGAGGTATCCAAGGGCTTAGTCTAATTTGCTCTGTATATCTGCACAAAACACTGATATACAGGATAAAATACTTCAGTAAAGCTTACATTTTGTTTTAGGAATATACACAGATTTCTGATCAACATCAGACTTCTTTCCTTAAGGAGAAAGAAGATCTTAATATAAATATTCAGGGATCCAGCATATAACAGCATTATGGTTAACTATGAAAAAAAAAAAAAAAAATAGAGATCTTATCTTTAAAGTCTAATCTCAAACTCTACTGAAGTCAATAAAAACATTCCTATGGAACTGATTATTTTTCACTGAGTTATTAAAAATATTACTAAAAATATTAATTTTAGTCAAAATGTTAATGTTCCAAGGTTGGCAATTCTTTTGAAGGCACTTGGTTTAGCTTTGCCTCTGGTGCATGGAAGAAGTTAAATGTTAAATTAGATGTCTGAGATATATGGGGTGAGACATCTATTGGGAGAGATCGTTCTTCTTTTTTCACTATAAACGGGACACAAATAATAAGTTTTAACTAGACATCAGGCAAGTGGATGGCTAAAACTGAGGCAAGGCCAGCTAACTGATAAATAAAAGATACAGACAGCACAGACAAGGACTTATTTTAATTCTACCACGGCCCAGCTGAAAATATGTGAAAACGTGGGACTGCTACTCCAGACATCCTTGCACAGAGCAAGTCTTGCAGAAACTAAGGAGATGGCATAAATTAAAGCACTTCTGAATGAACTAATGTGCCTTAAGTCACTTCAGAAGACAGTCACCGTGGCTTTGAAATATCCAAGTCTTAAATTTCTCTTTTGCCTCTTATCTTTCTGTTCTTATGCCCAACACCTCAAAATTGTGACTAAATATGGGAAGTCTAAAGAAAATCTTAATTGAAGGTAAATCCCCATCAGTTAAATTTGAGGGTTTCCTTTGATAGAAAAAGCAAATTACCCTTAGAGGTAAAGCACAGAAAATTCTGATTAATCTTGAGAGTTTGTTTGATGGAAGTAAGGCAAATGCAATTCTCTTCAAAATTCTTTTTATTTATTGGCTGTTCCTTTGAATTTTTCAGATTAAAAGTAGTCTATGTTTGTAAAATGGAACAATGATACTATTTTGATATTGTACCTGAGTGGATGCAAAAAACACACACACATA
>VZSV01000045.1:3174464-3210640 GCA_013398735.1 Nothocercus julius
TTTGTAAGGATGTGAGTGTCATATTTTGTAGAAACCTAGAATGTTCATATTAATTTTAGTATTGTTTCTATCTGAATCAATTCAATCTCTGAATAAATTAACTCTGTTTGTCATGTGCTGTATTGGTATTTAGGACTATATGATCTCCTAAACTCTGGTAGGATGCTTATGCTGCTCCAGCAGAAACTGTTCTGACGACATCGATAAATCACTTCTCTCTGTTCTCACTGCTATCTATTCAGCCTACTTTCTTTTGTGTTCTTGAACTGCATCTTATCTTTTTTCTTTTTCTTTTTTTTTTTTTAATATTCCTGAATTATTATGTTCTATAAGCACTCTGTTTCTTACATACACATTTATAGTGTATTCTCTTAATGGATTCTCTTGTGGATAACCCTAACTATAATAGACTTCTCTGGAGTAAAAACATTAATTTTTTTAATTTTCTGGAAATTTTAGGGTAGGGTTGTTTATTTTTTGTTTGTTTCTAGCAAAATATATTTTGAATCCTTCTAATGTCTGAATCTCTCTGAAGCCGTATCTGAAACCATATTCAAATATTCAGATTTTGATTTCAAGCTAATTCCTTTCTTCTTCAATATCTTTATAAAGTTTGCTAAGGCAGTGCCTACACTCTGTTCAGTATCCCATTACCTTGAACTAGTTTGATTAATAAACTAAATTTAGGGACAGCTGTATCAAAGCATTGTAGCATCTATGAATTTTCATCAGGAACAGGACTTCTTAGCATTAAGTGAGCTGGTAAAAAACACAAACTGTTGAGTTTTACATATTTGTTTTTTAGGGCAGTATGTGCACAGCTTTCCCAACATATGCTCTATAGGTTTGTATTTCCTGCGCTTGGTCTTAGGCTAATGGTGATTCTTTGTCTGAAAAGTTTCAGCTGCAGCAGTTGAGCCAGCTCAGAGTTATGTGCATAAGATGAAACTCTGATGTTTCCATATGTCCCGTTTGGGATTACTGTGCTTGACTAACTCCAAATGGCTGAAACAGGAAACATCAAACTTAGCAAGCTCATAACACTCTCCAACAGCGGACAGACAACGAAGCCTCAAAAGAAACAAGACTTAAAGTTATGAATATTTAAGTCTGGCGTATTTACAAATTCAGACAGTCCATTTTTCATGCTGTTTTTCATGGTGCCCTCAGGCTAACACTGTTTAGTACACTGGGTGCACATCGAGTCCCTTTTGATTTAAATTACCTAAACTGCTCAAAGCTTCAGAGTGATAAGCAATCCACTTTTTTCAAGATATCTTGGACAAAACAGTTTCTCTTAAACCTTATAGGCACAAACTTGGTCCTATTAGGAAAGTGGGCAAGTCCTCTTTATTAATGGTGTAGTTCATCCTTTGGTGGAAGGAATAAAAATGTTTTGTACTGTATTTACCATAAAAGGGGTGTGAATTATAACTATACCTTGGGTAGCCACCAACATAGGAATGAATCTTAGTTTCTGTGTATTTAGTTTTGGAATCCCACTTTGACTGTCCAGACACTTATAGTAGTATAAAAAGAGCCTTTTACCAGCTGTCACAGTAACTTTGCTTGTCTGATGTTCTCCATAAACATACGAAGGTGTCTTTAGTTTTCCCTTTCCACCCTCAATGTTAAAAAGGCAAAAAACTTTAAGGCAAGAAAGTGTTGAGAGTCACTGATGTTATTTATACTCTCAAAAGTTAGGCAACCAAGACTGAACTAGTGATTCCATTTTCACTTAATAGTCAGTGGCAAGGAAGAGACAACTTAAGAGAATGATTCACCTCATCCCATGACATACTTTTAAAGTAAGGGAAATGTATCCCTCTAAAAATGACTGTTTTTCTCCATGGAAAAGAAATTTTATATTTTTAAACAATTTATTTTCCTCTTTTTTTTTTTTTTTAATTCATATATATATATACACACACACATATATATATATTAGACAAAGTTTATACAATGTACATTGAAGTACAAAGGAAGTCCAGAGGGCTGACAATCAAAAGGCTAAAAATTTGATATCTGAAATCAGTTGAGCTGAGCACCATTTTTAACGTGTGGTAGCTTGGCCATAGCATAAAGCCTAGGCTTGTTTTGCATTTAAAGATATCCATGCAGCAGACAATGATATTTGATAGAATGTTGAGTGAGAAAAATGAATGTGTAAATGCCTTTGGTGGAATTCATTGCTATGTAGAAGACTACTGTTTCCATATGTGTCTTAAGTACTTTCAGCAAACTGAAGATGACATCCTGGTACCCTTCTCCATCCTATATTGTTGTTTCAAGTAATAGTTTAGTGGGTTTTTTTGTAAGTGTTTTGAAACTTTTATCAGTGTAGCTGTGTCCCACTAAACAGCAGTCAAACATTATGGATGCTTCCTATTCAGTCTTTGCTGTTTTCTTTTGCCTTTTTGTTTGTTTTTTTGTTTTCAGTTTGTCTTAGAAGGGGTTTAATTAAACACATCCAAGTCTTAGATTTTTCCCTAAAGTGTACAATTCCCAGCCTTTATACGTCACACAATTATGAACAAAAGTGTCATTGTTTTCCATTAACACTCTTCTGATGTTGAATGGACGTAAGTTTTGCTTTTATACACAGATATGGGATGGAAAGAAGTCAAATAACAAAACTCACCCTGGAAATCACAGGCAAAGGAAATGAAGGCAGGTCCAAGTCACCTTGCTAGGCACAGGGCAATTCAAGAGCTGCACATGATCATCATCAAGGCTCTTCTCAGGGAGTATCAACTCCTTTTTCTAGCTGTCTGCTCTTGGAACTTAGCAACTCCTGGAGATTGCAGCTGGTTTCAGCAGCAGGCAGAGCTGGTAACTACCTGGGTCAGCACATTGCTGATGGAAGCAATGCAAGTTAGGGTCCTACTCTCTGCTTTTGCTGGAGTAATGAAAAGGCAGGTCTGTTGTTATTCTCCCTGAAGGAGGAGCAAGGTATACCAAGGCACCTAATTCAGAGGAGAAGGCAATTTCAGGAAGCAATAGCAGGTCACCGCTCCCACTTTCCATCCCTCCAACAGCAGCAGAAGCAGCAGCAAACCTTCCTCTCCAGAGCTGTTTCCTTCATTTCTGTCTCACTTCTGCCTCTTTCCTTTTATCTTGCCCTTCCCTTTACAGAAATAGCCCTGATTACAGAGGCAAAGTTCAGTTTTCCCCCTGCTGTCACAAACTCTGTGCCTAGCTCAGGTTCCCCTTCAATATCCTCTAATTCCAAGCAATGATTAAGAGTATTTCATCCAGGATGGACTTCTGATTTTTTTTTTCTTCCCTATCAAGTTTCAACTACTTAAAATAGAAATGTTTAATAAAGGAAAGAGAATGAATTTTGATGCTACCAACTGTTAAGCAATTTAAGCAGTAGCTGCACTAACCTTAAAGTAAATGAACCCTGGTCTAAGAGCTGCATGATCAAATGCAGTTACAGAATAATTTAGTCCAATAGAATATTCCAGTAATGAAATAGAAACTCATTCAGGGCACATTTAGAGCTCTCACTTGTCACTTGCTCCTGAGAGTCAGGTTCCATACAGATGTTTAAGTTTCTGAACAAACTTTGAATAAATTGTTCAACTTCATATCACTAGCTGGGATTGTCAGCTGATGATTCCCAGCTCTGTAATATCTTTCATGTATGACAGAATGTGATAGTCTTCAGAAACCTGTGGTGATATCTAGTACACATATATATATTTATATAGAAAATAGTCTTTGCTGAGAGTAGCTTATAACCTTCTGGGTCAACAACTCTCTTCTCCTTACCCTGTTCTTATTATGAGACTATTTTTAAATGACTAATAACACAGAAAGAGATCACAAGTCACAATAATGACCACTGTAGAATCTTCAATTTTGTGTCTCAAATGATTGAGCAGGGGATTGCATTTTAGAAACCATGTATTTTTTTCTCAGGTCTAACCTGTGGTCTTGCGGTAACCCTAGATGAGATATTTTATTGTATTGTGCCTCAGTTACCTCATAAATTAAATGAACAAAATGACACCTAACATCTTTAAATACTATAGCATGAAAAAAATCAAAAGGAGCTCATTAGTAAAATATACTGTTACCATTAGAAAATAAGTGTATCTTAAAATCTTAATCAAATTTCTCTCCACAGTCTTGGTAAATTTAGTCACCTGGCTATTTTTTTTTTTCCCTTGCCTTGCCTTGCCTCCTCTTTGTAGTGAGTTTTTAGACCTTTCAAGAGCTGTTACAGTGGTCATTTCATTTCATAGGGCACCCAGGCACTTAAACAGTTGATGGCCCTTGGAAAAGATGCCTGATGCTTTCTAACTAGCACTGCGAGCTTGAGGGTCTTGGGCAAATACAAGGCCTTGAGTGGTCAGGCTTGAGGAGTTATTGACGGGGAAGCCAGGACCAGAATGCATGGCTTCATTTTCCCCATCCTTCCTTGATCCTTGTTGGTACTTTATACTCCTCGTTCCTTATCCAAAAGAAAAGGGGAGCTCATCTGCTCCCAGCATCTGCTCCCTCTAGGCTTCTTCTAGTCTCACCAACCATCTCCTTCACCCTGCATCTGTTCTTATCTTGCAGATTTTACTGCTTTCTCATGTTTTCCTGTTTGTAAAACTATCCCGAAAGTCTCTCTTTGTCCTTTTGTGGTTACATATTGCTTAAATATTTATGCCTAGCTGGGTAACAAAATGCTTGTCATTGGGCTATACCATTAGAAGTGTTACAAAGTGCCTATATATTGTCCCCATTTTTCCTGTTTTGGCGTGCTCATGTCTGGGTTTAAGGCAAAATCCTTGTATCTTGTTTAGCAGCTTCTTTGCATCAGGACTCTGATGACACCTCTAAAGAAAAATAACCACAAGCCTCCCAAACCTTAACTCATAACACAATTAACATTTTTTTTCTAATTTACATATCTTATAATAAATTTTAGTGTTTAGAGATAACTTGATACATGAT
The DNA here is from genome assembly GCA_013398735.1 of Nothocercus julius. Classification (NCBI taxonomy): domain Eukaryota; kingdom Metazoa; phylum Chordata; class Aves; order Tinamiformes; family Tinamidae; genus Nothocercus; species Nothocercus julius. Next base: position 3,179,418 of record VZSV01000045.1, read on the forward strand.
GTTTCTTGAATTATTTCATTTACCACAGTGAATCTTCTCAGTCTTGCTGAGGTTGAGATGTCAGCGCTGTGATGGCACGAAACTCCCACAAAGCAGGATGTTGAAGTGAACGAAGAGATTAGCGTTAATCCAAAACAAAACTGCTGAGTGACTGCAAGTTAAATTACTGTGCAGGTTTTTTTTTTTTTTTTTTAAGATTTGGATGTCTAAAACTTTTAGTTCTTTTCAAGATAAAAAGAGCTGTCAAAATATCAAAATATCTGGGCTGATGATGAGCAGGAATTCTACTTTTGATCAACTCTAACAAGGCACAATCCATGGGAGCACTTCGCTACAGCTCTCCAAACCATCCCAATTATTATTGATTAGAATACATCTTTAATGGAATAACATGTTGCCAAGTAGTCACTGGATATATTAAAAAAAGTAAATGCTGAAAAATTTTGAAAGATCCTGGTAATTAGGAAAGTTTCTTCCAAACTATTGCAGGTTTAAGTCCTGAAACAAAGGAGTTCATACCTCTTTTCTCCACTGTATCTGGAAGGATTGCATTTTCCTTAGGGAAGCCTGTGTCATGTTTAATATGTTTTTAACTTAATGATAGCTGGTGCCAGTGAGTTTCACAAGTCTTTTAATACATTGGATTTAAAATAATGTTTCTTTTCATCATTTTTGTGCTATTGTGTTAAAATATATATATATATCTTTAGAGCCATATAGCAGAATACACATGAATACCTAACTAATTTTTGATAATATTTCTTTGTATGCAACCATCTTGTTATTTTTATCTCTTTCTAGACTAAACAGTCACCATCACTTTGAGCTCTCTTAACTAGCGGGGATTTTGAGGCTATACAACTAAAACATGCAAGCTGCAAGGCAGCATTAAATAAAGTGTTTATTTAAACATCCTCTGAAATCTGTTTGTCTACTTGACCTAACTACTGACTTAAATGCAATAAGAAAGCATTTTAACACCATTAGTATCTGGATTTCAGCCAAAGGAAAGCTTCTTACTTTATATCCCTTTAGACTGCACTGATGAAATGGTCTAAAAGCAGGTTTAGTATTACTTAATTCATTTTAAATGGTAAGGCAACTTGCAGAGTTTATCACTGGAAGACGAAAAGCAAGGTTCTGGATGCTAAAGGCCTTGTACCAGATTGGAGTCTTCCTAATATATATAAAAGTGTTTTTTCATTTTGGACAGTCACAACAGAGTTTAATCCTATATGATATCAAGACTTCATACAAAATTTGCTCTTGAAATTGTGTTGAAGAGCCTTTTCTTCCCCCTGCCACTTTGCAGTCCAAGTTTACAATGTTATTTTTTTCTCTCTTGTGCTAAAGGCATTAGCACAATGAAATTAAGCAGTCCAGATTTCTAATGCAAACTGCTTAGGGACAAGACGCTAAGTGATTCTAAGTGTTTTGTTGAGAGCCACTGTTTAAGTAAACATTACAAATTATGGTTATGTAGTATCTAACGTAGATTGAAACCCCTGAGCAATGTATTATTCATAAAATACATCACTTTATCAGTTTGATCATGTTGCTTTTCTTTAAAGAAGAAGATGACAAGGTTTTTAAGTCCTGTTACTGAGGCAGTATGTTACACGGGAAACAGGATACATTCTTAAAAAATTCCATTTTCCTTCCCAGGCCTGCCCTTTGCTTACCTGAAAAAAAGGAGTGACTTCCCTAAGATGTCCTTTCATAAGAAACAGCCTGTCTGGCACACTTAACTGTTAGAAAGTACATTTTACACTAATTTCCACAGGCTAATTCATCATTTCATGATTTTTATATCTGTATTTTGTTTATATTTGCCTATTTGCTGTATTTTTTATTTAATTTATTTAATAAAACAGATTTCGATTGTAAAAGAAATGGAAGGTCAAGGCAATTTACATGCTAGAAGGCCAATAAGAAACTATAACACAATACAGGACATAAAGTTCATGTAAAAGGCTTGTAGGGTATGGATCTATTTAATTAGGTCTCAGTTAGGTTTTACTATAACTCATAACCTCTATGTGCAGATTCCTTTCTACTATAACTCATACCTTTAATGTGCACATTAGAAGCAGATGTCAGCATGTCACAGCCACACTCACAGTTCTGATATCACTGTCTGTGAGGATCACATGTCTGATACTGATAATGGGATGGAAGTCCTGGATAGAATAAAATAGTCATGCAACAGGTGAGTTTAATGGGAAGCGAAAATTGAAATGGTTCAAAACCACTGATTTGGTGCTTTTGGGTATTTAATTCAATATATGTGTAGCCTTATGCAAGGAGGCATGGAAAAGAGGAAGTAATGTATTTTGACTACCTCAGTTATACAGGATCTATATGGTCTGCCTGCTAGCATCAGATCTCAGGATTTCTTATGGTTCAGTGTATATGCTCTTTCATCTCTTGCATTCTCTAGATACTTTGCTTCATAGACATTCATCCTAAAAAGAAAATGGTTTGGAAAAAGAAGGGAGGATTGGTAGAAGAAAATCTTAGAGCAACTTGTTTCCTCATTTTATTGATTAATTTTCATTTGATATTAAGGTAGTGTCCTAAGGTAGTAAGGTATTATTTCTGAAATTGGTTATTTCTTCTCTTCTACTTCCCCTCACACACACACTCTTGAAGAAGGGAGATGAAAGGAGTGAAAGTAAACTTTTCCCTGAAAACTTTTTATATTTCTGGGAAAGACGTGTTCTCAATGACTGTCTCTTGCTAAAATTATATTACAATTATGCATTTATTTACATCTTTGTGGAGCCTCCACCTCCTCCAAACAGTGATTGAATAAGGTTAGAAAAAAAATAAATAACCTAGTTTTAAAGACCTAGTGAGTATGACCCAAAGATGATGTCAATATGAGCAGGTAGAGATGTGGCAGAGACTAGAGAGGGCATTCATTAGTACCTAAGGTACAATCTTAAATTTTGGTAAATCTAAAAAGGTGGAATGAAAGTTGTTTGCAGTGCCTTACAGGTACTGCACAGTCCCACCACAATCCTATTGGGAAAGTATCTCAAGAAGCATAGGCGTCCATCAAGCATTGAGCATTTTATCAGATTGGACTATTTTATCAAACATAGCTTAAAAACTCCTTTTCTTTGTGCACATGGTAGACATATTTTATAAAACACACAAGATAACCAACAATAATTCTTCCTGACAAAGCACCCCAATTGTAACTAACATTACAAGTTCCTGCAAGTAAATTTATATTCTTGGTGGTTGTGACATACTGTCTATAGCATTCTTCCTTGCAAGTGCAGCACACGTTATGACTTCAAAGATCATACAATATGACCTCATTCTGATGCTCTTTACAAGAGAGGATTAATCCAACAGTAATGTGTTAGTTTTAAGATATATGATTAGACCTTGCAAAGCGTGAGCAAAAGTAACTGTTTTCAGGCTTTGTGAGTATTCTCATAAGTTTAAAGGCTGTACAGGATATTTAGTGATGTCTCCATCTTCTCTCTCTTCTCCTCTCATGCACACATTTCTGAGACAAAAGACATGAATAATTTTTCTTCTTTACCTCTCTGCACATCCAGTGTATCTTCTCTACAAATCTGTCCTGCATTAAGCAGATATTGTGGTAAGCAACTAACATTGCCTTGCATAAAGTCATCACGTAGTCACAAACCTCTGGACATGAATAGTACTCTGGATAGATATACTGGCTTTATTCTCATATTCCTCCCTGGGCAAGTGCATATCAGAGAAAGAATATTAGGCTAAATGGACCTATGGACTCTTCTGATCTAGCCACTCACAAGTTTTCTGGAGCCTTTTTGTTGTTTCTTTTTTTTTCCCAAAATTATTTCTTTGGGAATTGTAGAGTAGTTACATGAGCAGAGCTTAACATTTCTGGGCAATGTCTACCAGGAATCTCTAGGCAGTCCTCAAATTGATAAGCCTGTTAAGTTCTACCTGAGTAATTAAAATCTTTCACTGAGCTTTCATTTTTTTCAAGCTGAGAACTGAGAGCAAATTTTTACTTCTGACAGCAGCACTGGTGGCACATACAATCATTTCCCTCCCAACCCCCCTCACTCCCCTTTTTTCTTGGTATTTGTGCCATAATCAAATAAATATTCTTCTTACTGAAAGCATCCGGAGTTTGCTATCATTGTTTAGTTTCTATAGCCAGTTAAGTTTTTAGGTTTTTAGGCTTTTTTAACAGTTTCCTTTCCAGATTCCTTCTTGGGTATGAAATACTGGTAGCAAATATATAATTTATACATATGCTCAAAAAAAAAAAAAAAAAAAAAAAAAAAGATATTCTGAACATAATCAGTGTCATATATTAATACATGCACTATAGTCGCATCTGCTAATTTCTGTAACTAGAAGTTGTTGTGGTCTTTTTGCTACCCTAAAGTGATGACATGGGTGGGGAAAACATTCATGAATCATTCAAGTTGCCTCCTACTGGGCCAGAAAAAATTATCTTCTCCACACTAATCATCAATATCATTGACCTTTGTCATAAAACTTGGGTCACTTGTATCTATATCCCATTAAAAGTATCATCCCACGACCACTTCTTTGGGTCTATTAAAGTCATGTCAAAAAGAATCATTGACTTCTTGTCAAATACATCCAACCTTCCACGTTAATATATCCACAGATGCCTCACTAATCACCCAGCAAACAAAGCATGGTACACACCAGGCAATGAAAAGTGAGGACTTTGGAGGACCCTGTCCTCCTCCAGGCATGGATTTGATGGTGGCAGTGATAAATGACTAGGGATACTCGATACACTTTCTCTCGCTTCCTGAGATGCAGAATTGGGTAGATGTTGCTGTTCATTTTTCTTCTCTTTCCCCTCCCTTCTCTGCAGAGAAGTACAGGAAGAAATCCACTGATCTGGTAAGAGAAGCAGTGAGAGAGTTGGTTTTGCCATATGATTTTTAAGCTAACATTTTTGCTAATTCCTCTCTTTGTCGTTTTAACTTTCTTTCTAGAAACTTTCTCTGCATGCAGTCCTGTGCAGAGGGGAGATGTGCTCTTGATACTGCTTTTTTAAAACCAAGTAGTACTGGATTTGCAGAAATAAGTTTTATTCGAAACTCAGCCACTGACCGCTTTTTACTATATGATACAAATATGTTGGTCTTGATGACTGGTTTCATGCTTGGTAATTTGGTTGAGCCACTAGAGAACAAGGGCATCAGAAGACATTGACTCCACTTTTAGCAGCTCTCAGATCCTGCATTTCACCTTCAGTCCTTTACATTTTTTATTCAAAATGTAAGCCCTTCACAGCAGCGACTATTCTTTTTTCTCTAAGTTTTTGCACAGCATATAACTTAGCAGAATGGGAAGAGACATTACATACTATTGTAATGGAAAGAAAAAGTAATAAAAACATGACTTTAAGAAGTTCTCAGACTCCACTGCACACAAAGATTTCAAAGAACCATGGGTTTTAGTGAGGCAAACACTCAATAAATGGGGTCTCCAAATCTGTGAACACTAGACATGCCATTTTGAAAGCAAAAAGAAATTGTCCTTGTCTCCATTTCATGCTAATTCCTTAATGGGTGAAATGCTGATATATATCCAACATAAAAAAAGATGTTTTGAAACTAAATTTAACAGTCTTTGCAAAAAATGCTTTAATATCCCTGAATGGGTGCAATGCTCTAACTGCGAAAGATTACAATTATTTCTTTATTAAATCCATTAACAACCTCTCAGGGAGAAACAAAAGAGTGAATAAAAAGGACTGGACACTTCTAAGAACCTAAGTAAATAACCATAATTGCAATGTAAAGAAGAACTACAACAGAAATTATTATTAATCATAATAGCAACTATAAAAGAGACAATTTTGGAAGGGATATAAGTTCATTTGCTTCAGGACATGAGCTAGTTTCTACCTATAAGGGCTCAGAAAGAAACTTCCCCTATGGGCAAATTGCTGTACTATTCATCTATTTCTCTGAAGCATCTGGTGCCAGCAATTGTCAAAAAAAGATTTCAGATCTGTTTCTTGTGTGCTGTGGCAATTTTTATGTTTCCACAAGTTGAAATAAAATTGTCTTTACCTAAAACTAATTTCAAGGTAGAGATACTATCTGTGCCAGCGCGGTGCTGGCAGGGCCCTCTATAAACTACTTCTGAACACGGTGCCAAATGCAGCCCTTTTGAAGATCTGCAGGCTTAGTCTGACAGTTTTGGCAGATGTCTGGTATACTTCAAGGGCATTGAAGCTCATGCCAGATTTTCTTCTTTAATTTCCACAGATCTGAATGCACACATCTGGTTGTGGGAGGAGTTATCACATATCTACATCTGCCAAACATGGCCATTCTTTAACCCATGCATATTTCTTTAGTGCCTGTGTACCTCCTTGTGACAGGCTAATTCCAATAGTGAATTGTTTCAAACATCATTTAATTGAAAATATATATATGAAAAAAAAGGAACGGGGCGGGGGGGAGAGGAAGGGACCCTGGTAGAGAAAACCTGAGCGTGACTGGCTGGATTCCCGTTGGACTCTGAGGTGGCTGTGTGCTGCTCAAAGACATAAAGCTAAGCCAAAGAGTTAACACAGGGGCTGAACTGTGTAAAACAAAGTGTGTGATTTCGGAATGGAGCTAAAACCACGAGCATTAAAAGTAGATTGACACAGAGGGGAATGTTGGAGTGAAAGTAAAGGTAGAAAAAATAAAATGTAAATTTACAAGTGGAAATTCAGATAACTTGCACCAAAATGTAAGCAAGATAATGAAATTATATTAGTTGTTAGTCCAGAGCCAATAATTCTGGAGAAGTAACTTAATCAACATATTCCATTTCCATTCTTATTCACACAGTCCCAGGACCTGGTTGTGAGCTGTTGTTACTATTTTATTTACTCATAGTAGAAGCAGACCTATATTTCATATATATATATATATTATATACCTATAAATTTAAAGTTTTTTTTTATTATCTCTGAAGTATTCAGTACATAAATTTTGACTTGTTTTTGCTGTAATTAGGCCCTTGGGTCACATGATACATTTGTTTTCCTCCAATTGGAGCTGATAACACAACCAAAGGCATCTGTCGAAGAAACTACCACTATTCTGAGACTCTTCAGGGATAACAAGAGTAAACAACAGGAGATTTCAGAGCTATCAGAGCTTTGCACAGTGAAGTATAACAGCACATGCCCCAGACTTGCATACACACACGCGCACACACAGACATGCACATTCTGGCTGTTGAAATTGCCAGTAAATTACACAACTATAATTACAAATTAGTTTTAGATGAAGAGCTGAGTTAATAATGTCACAATCACTGCCCATCTTCTGCTGATGCTAGTTTTTAATTACTTATCTGAAGGTCCATTTTGTCTTGAGGTAGAAAGTACAGAGGGTGCTGATAAAAGCAATGCATTGTAAAAGAAAGAGATTTGCTAAGTTATTTTTGTTGGTAGTTAACACAGAATTTTTTCTCTTTTTGATAGGGCTGAAGACAAATTTCTGATTTTATCTATGGCCTTTTTCACAATGAAAGACCAGGGTACAGGGCCCAAAACCCTCTTGAACTACTGAACTACAGTCAAGATCCTATTTGTGAGATCACTTGGCGAACCCTTGATCTTAATAGATATCTGATTGTAAATACATGCATGTCTTGGTACACACGTTCTGGGGAGGCAGAAGGTACCTTAGACAGTCCTGTCTCTATGTGTTGTGTGCTGAGAATCATAAGCACTGAAATCTGACTGCGGCCACCTGAGGAACTCCAGCTGAATGAGCGTTTCCCTTCCGACCTCAGCCATGCAAGCTCGTCCAGGAACATGCTTTGAGCACCAATAACTGCTGACTCGAAAGACGGTAAAAAAGACAGTTCCTCCCTGTCCCCATCTCTCTTCATTTATTCTTTCTCAAGAAATCAGAGATGATCAAAACCCTTTTTTCAGAGCCAGTGAGAGGGGAAGATCATACCTGCTGTAAGGGAGGGATTTGAACCCATGTCTTCTAAGCAGTTGCAGTCTGTATACAAGGATGAATCTCTTTTGTTGAAACTTTCATTTTCTTCATACTGATTCCAAATTCATTGATCTAGGGAAAGAGAACTATAACCTGTATCTAGCCCGTTAGCTTCCTCACCTGAAAAGCATATTTTCCATCTCCTGGATTTACTCATAGCTATTTATTTTACATTATTTTAAAGTATCTTTGAAAGCTCGGTGTTGGAGTATTATACACAATGTCCTCTCATTGGAAGTTGCATTTGTAGGTATTATTTAGAAAGGTGCCTGTTCTTTCTTCTTGTTCTAAGAAACTGACAATGAGTAAATCAGAAAATATGGACTCTTATATTCTGTCCCTCCTCCTTATCTTCTGAGTAATGTTAATATATTCTCTGAATAAACCTGAGTTCAAAATCGGGCTCCAAAGAGCCCGAGATGAAGAAGAATTTCAGCCCGCAATTCCTTATCACTTACAGTGACCTCAAATCTTCAAGTAAAGTTGGTGGGGAAAGAGGGATATTTTTCTTCTTGTATTTTCCTAGGTTTTGTTTGTTTGTTTGTTTACAAAGGAAAAAGTAGTTAATATCACTAGATGTTCTTTTTATATATTTAAATGAATGATAAAGCTTTCTGAAGTACAACGTCTCTGAAGCAGGCACCACAAACATGAGTGTAGAAAAAGGTTGTGGGTAAAAAATAAAGAAAAACAGAGACAGATCTTCATCTGATATAAAGTAGTGTACACGTATAGCCATTTTACATCAACTAAAAATCTGACCATGGAGGTTTTCTAAATTCAAAGGCTCTCAAATTTATTTTGTAGAATATTGTCTGAATGAATGAGCAACAGATCCTAAATGCTTGGATGACTGAGCTTCAAAACCGAGCTCCAAGACAACTAACACCTTGGCATAACATCATAACTGTTATTAAAAGTAGCAAATTATATCTTTTAATCAAAGGGGCTAATAATATAAAATCACTTCTATTTTTTTTTAATAGTTGCCTTATCCATACAGACCAGATTGAAGAGGATGATTCAAAGCAAAGAAATGAAAACAGAAATTTCTGCTTTACAAAGTCAGTACCAAAGTGCAGCTGGTGGTGGCTGCAGCACCCTGGCTAAATTCCCCATCCCCTGGTGCCTGAGGTGTGTGTGTTTGTGAATTTTCTTTCTGTCTTAAGCTTGCAGGGCACAATAGCTATGTTAGTCAAAACCAGTGATAATTTTACTGCAGATTTCAGCTATCAGCTATATATTGTATTCTATAAAAGAAAAAAAAAAAAAGATCAAATTATAGAGTAAAAATATACCAGCAGAGACTACTCAGGGGTAGATGGGAAGGCAAAGAAAAACACATCAGGAATTTAGAACATGCACCAAGATTTTTCTTTATCCATCCACAGGTGTTTAAGGAATGAAGGAATGAAGGTAATTGACATATTTGGTTTGGAATTCAGAAGGTTTAAATATGGAAAATTGTTGCATTTTGCCAAGATTTTAAATACTCTTCTTCACTATCCTTTTTTTTTCTTTTTTTTTCTTGAATTCGAAAGGAGCATATTTCTGTAGAACTGAATAGAGCTTGACCTACAAAGTTAAATAATAATGCTATTTTTAGTAGCAATTTCTCAAAAATGTGTAGAATTAACAAATTATGTCCTTATTTAAATTGCATACATATCTTTTGTAAGAAGGATTTATTTAAGTGTTCATGTGTAGGAAAGGTATGGAAACATAGCAGCTAGAGAAAATTCCTGTCATTTTTCTCTAAAGCTCACAAAAGTTTCTGGATGTATAAAGAAAGGAGATTAATACTTTATTTAAAAAAAAAAAAAAAAAGAAAGAAGAAGTTTACAGATTTAATACACAAAGTAGTTTGTTTGACAAACAGTACAAGCAAAGGGGCAGGGAAGATAAAGAGGTGGCACTATAAAAATATATGTAAAAAGATACTACACTGAGCAGATGACACCACTTGGGGATAAATGACATACTTAAAGGACAAAGATTAAAATGTGAGATTTGCTATGGAGCATAGCAAATGGAGGGAAGAAAAGAGGCTTAAAATTCTCCTCATAGAAAAGTCTTGCAGAATTTAATAGTGAGTAAGAACTTTTCTATATAATTCTTATACTAACTTTTATAACAGAAGTATAACTATGTGTTAAGTAAAATGTCTAATTAATATGTAGTTTAAAAACTGTAGAAAGGATATCACTGCATATTAAGACTCCAATTCAATAGAATATTTAAGCATATGCTTAACTTTAAGTATGAGCTGAAGTTCCATTGATGTAATTGAAGTTAAAGTCATGAAGTGCTTTGACGAACAGGGGTTTCAGTTCAACAGGATTTAAAAATAAGTCCCAAACTAGTCTCTTTAGTTTTTGTAGAAACTTGATGCTTTCATCCCTATTAAACACTACAGGACATTTCCCTGGAAATAAAGGCTTATTTGCAAAATCCTTTCATGTTCAGTTTAGGTTTTGTTTTACCTCCAAACCAGTCTTCCTTCAGAGATGACCCCTTCTCACACCTACAGACATCAGGAACAAATGAGGGCTATAATATACGTACCACAACTAGCACATATGAACACCAATAGATTAAATAAATTGGCTGCAGAATAACACTCCATTTATTTCTCCATCCACAGGCATATACCTGATCATTATCTGGATTAATATATACCATTTACTCTATGAGAGACACACACTATGACATTAAATTGCTCTTTTTCATATAATTCTCTACTAGACCATTCCAATCCCCCATCTTTAGCAGCTGTAAATATTTGAGGTCCATTATCTTGGCTTTATGGACCACACATGATATAATGAAAGACCATTTTAAAAAGGTGAATGAAGTGGAGAACAGAAACCTGCATGGGACAGAATAAAAACTAGTTCATAAGACTTGTCACACACAATAGCTATGAGCTCTGGCACAAGAAAAGCTCTGTGAGACATCCGTGCTGTTAGGAGCCCTAGCTTTCCAGCTACTTCCAACCCTAACTCTTTCACACAGTTTTGTGTGAGTGTGTGTTTATTAATTTCCTTATTTTTTAATGTTTAGTTCAATATGAATGAAGAAAAGGGACAGAACTGTAGAGGTTACCTCCCCAGGGAGAAGAAGTACAGCTGGTGATAGAAATTATCTCCTTCAGTAACAGCTGTGAAAGCCTTATGTGCCAGTAGCTGCATGTGAACCCTTTATTTTTGTAGTATAAAATGTGACAGGAAAGTGTAACTCTGGCGAGAGTATTTATATGCAACCGAACGCGTCCGCTGTGCATTACACGTCCTTGTTGAGCAGGCTGCTGAGCTCCCGTCCCACCAGCCCTGTGGCCGTGCGCTCTCCATCGGGCACGATCGCCGGCTCCCCGGCACTCGGGGTTGGGCACGCAGTGTGCCATTGTCAGCTACAAGGTAACCGGGTGCCCCTAAAAACGGGCACAAGTTCATCAGTTTCTCCATCTAATATACGCTCACTCAAAAATGTTGAATCCTGGGAAACAAAGAGGTTTTCTCATTCTCTGCAACTCGCCCGTAAGTCCGTGCAGCTGTGCAGGTGGCACGCACCAGTCGTCAAGGTCTTCTAAAGGTGGCATCCAGGACCAGGTCCCCTCTGCCTGTCTTGGAACATCTTCAGAAAACAAGGATGGGAGCATCATTCTGCTGCTGGCGTTTCTAGCTGTGACCTTCCGGAATTGCCTTAAATTCAGTCAGAATTCCCTTTTGTTAAGTAAGGAGAATGCTTTCCTACCTCCAAGTCTTTATAAAATACAGTTAAAATTAAAGACTGTATCACGTGCCAAGTAATCTGCTCCCACGTCCACACAAGCAGTGCCAGTAGGAGTTTTCCCATGGAATTCAATGGGAGCAGGGTCGGGACCTATTATAATTGACAGAAATTGTTAATATACAACACTTACTGCCTGCCTGCAGTTCTGGTCTAGCTAATAAAGTCACTCGCTGGCATAACAATATAGAGTGCAGGAGCAGGTGACACACTCTCCTATGCAGTTATGAGGTCTTTTATAGCACACCTTCCCCTTCACTATACAGTGGAGGGTATATAAATATATCTCCATATGCTTTATGCTGCTATATTGAGTAACTTTTTTAAAGTATGCTTTGGCAGCTCAGCATATCTCAAGCAAAACGGATGATGTGACACCCGTAACAGATTAGCAGCTTTATGAAAACACCAAAATAGTGTAGCACCAGGAGCTGCTGGTTATACCTAATTGGCTTTTGGAGCGCACTAATAGACCCACTTAGATTAGGAAAAATTGATGACTTGTTTGTTTGTTTGTTTTAAATCTTTCCCTTTGTCATCAGACGTTCGTATTAGTGGCGTGGCAAACGTGTGACACTAAGAGCAAAATTATATTGCCATCAACATCTGTTTTGTCGGGGGGACTGTGAGTGCGAGACGAAAAGGAAGCGATATCTGTGCTGCAAAGCCCTTCCTAACGCGCCCTCCCTCCGTCTCTCACCCCTCACTATTTTACCTAGGCAAATGCCCATGCAATGAGCTATGCCTCTCCAGAAGCAGCTACAGCAGCACGGGCAGCCGGAACTACGCTGAGCTGCTTTACGAATCAGTCACCTTTTAACTGTCAGCAGCTCTAAGAGATGAGGTACTGAGTCCCACTCCTTCCATGGAGTCCCAGGTTCACTGCCGGTACTGCTAGAATGGGTGGCGAGATCATCTAGCAGGTAGTTTGATGTCTTATAGAAAGCAAAACACTTTGTTTTATTTCATTGATGAGATCAGCTCCTGCATTTGCCTTAAATACCTTTTTTTTGCAAAGACATCTAACCTCTATTACAAGACATAAGAGATGAAAAATTCACCATATTTTAGAGCCTGTTTCAGGGGCTAATCAGTCTTCTGAGATATATGTGATCTATTAAAAAACACCTTTTTTGTCTTTCGATCTTTTTAATTATTGACTTATTATTTTCACTGACTGATTAAAAACCAACCAAACAAAAAACAACTCAAGACATTGCCTAAGAACCAAAGAAAAAGATCGTGCAAAGATGCAGAGATAAATTTATGAATAACAAAACCACACATGACGACTGTGGAATGTAGGAAGTTTAAGAGAAGCCTCTAAAGAAAAGAAAATTTTACTATCTTTGATTAAATAACTATTAAGCCCTAAATAGTAGTAATGAATTTTGTATCTTTGTATATGGTGGCTGTTAGACAAGGACTGAAAGACTGAGTTTGTCTTTGATATCAACAACTCTAAGAGGACCCTGAAGAAGAAAAGTTCAGTCAGCATCTCCTGAAATGGTTTGAGGCCTGGAGAAAAATGTCTTTTATTGTGAAATTTCAGAAAACTCAACCCATTTATTTTATCAGGAAGAAGGTGGAGAATTATTTCTATTAAACTCTGTTAGCATACCTTAATTGCAAAATTTAGGATAGAAATGATGTCATGCTGATTGATAATGATGCTTTCTGGTCCAGAATACTACGAATCTATGAAGGCCTGGTTAAAAAAAATCATATTTCTTATGACCAAATTGCCACTGATCTTTTTGAAATGGCAAATTTCTGTGATAAATTATTTAAATCTTTAATTTACTTTCTAATGAGTCCTGTTTAGAAATTTTACCCTTTTTAGAGTGTGGCAGATCTCATTCTGGGCTGGGTAGCTCATTGTGAGCACAGAGTGGGGTCAAGTAATTGAACTACTTCTGGCTAACTGAAATTCAAGATGCCTTATCCATTCCTAAAATGGTAGGTCCTGTTTACTATAAGAAGGATTTATTGCAAGGTGTCCAGTTATGCACTTTTAGATGCATGCAAGTCTGAATTTAGAATGTAAACCTGAAATTAAAAAAAAAAAAAAAAAAAAAGCAATCTTGTAAATGTAATTCATGTTTTGTTATTTAGCTTGGTGAAAAAAAACAAACAAACAAAAAATGCAAAAAAATTAAGACTCTATTTTGTGAAGACTATGTTTTTTACGTTTTAAAGTTCTGTTGATGGACACATCCTGTTAAAACTCACATCATGTCTGGCTGCAGTTGTCACTTTACATTGAATTGTAACTTGACAAAGAAAGTCCTAGCCAAATGCAGCACTTTAACAAGACAACACATAAGACAATCAAAGCTGAAATGACATGCTTTTCCTTTTTCACTTTCTTTTCTCAAGGCACAGTATTTTTATGAAGTAATAATAATAATAATAATAAAAAGGATGACGTCTAATACTGTCTAATTAATTACATTGGTAATAACAACACCTGGGCACCTAACTTAATCTCTGATCCACACTTTTAAATGTCAAAATTGAGATGGGATAAATCTAGACTAAAATAACAGAGCGAGGTAATGGACTGGTGAGAAGTTTTTAGGGAAAGGACTTCTGTATGTCTGCTTTTTTGTTTTTGGTATTGTTTTTTTTTTTCAGAACAGATGATCTAAAAAGAATTAATAAGAAAAACAGATTAGCTAAAAGAGGACAGTAAAGATTTGTGTTTCTTTCCTTCTTACCTGCAACCAGTGTGGATGCGGTGTTAGCCTCACATTAAAGCATTCAGTTTTGGAAGCTCTGAAACCAGTTGCAGTAAGCTGCTCCCATACTCTCCTAGTTGTTTACACTATTGCAAGTAGGGTTTGGGTGTTTTTTTTATTATTTTTTTTTATTATTTTTTTTTATTTTTTTCATGCAGCAAGACACAAAGAAAAGAGAACTGATGAATTGTGACCTGGAGACTGAGTCCCTCCATTTACTTTTTACAGAAAAAAAACATAGTATTGATTGTTCCTGGGACCATTTTCTGTCAGTAAAGTTAGCTGGTCCATGAGGAACTACTTTAAAATGTAAGTTAGCTAGTAAGTTAGTTTTTAACCCAGGCTGACAGAGATTGCAGTCTGTTTTGGTGTCTGGTGAGCCATTTTACTGGGAAAACAATGAAGATTTAATTCAAATAGAGAACTCAGAATACCTGGGTTAAGCAGTGACAAGGTAGATTAACTCCAGAGCTCACAAAATAGTTCCCCAAAACAGCTTCACTCGTACACCTACTTTGTGTCCTAAAAACCTTCAGTAGGACTCACTGCAAATTCAACAGAAAAATCAGAAAATCAGATCCAATCTCCCACATCCATCACCACCTCCCCTTCCACTCCTGCCTCCCCATGACTCATTTCCAGTTCCAAGCATTGCCTTGGAAAGCCATTCAGTACCATTATGTAATGCATTATTTTTTACTTCTCTTTTCCAAGAGAAACAATCGGGAGAAAGAAAATGAAAAGTCCACGAAGGTGACTTCAAGAACGGCCCTGTCAAGAAGCACTAGGTTCCCCTGATGTTTAATGAGGAACATTTACTTTCAGGATAAATATAAAGTGCTGTTTCCAGTGTCGACGGAGAAGAGGATATATGCAAATGCACTGCTGACAGGATGCATGACTTCCAAGCTTGTGTGCTTGCTCCCTTTTTGTCTGAAATACTTCATATGAGAAGTGTGTTTTCCCTGGGGGGTGTGCAACAAGATTCTGCTCCACTTATTTATTTTTTTTTTTCCTTAAATTAAATTAAATGATATGGCAATGTAGCCCCCAAGGAGGGTAGCGGTGGTCAGGACTGCTCTTCATATCCAGATAAGACGATGACTTATTTTGAAAGCAAGTAACTTCTGAGTAGGTCTAAACTGCCTGTGACAAGAGAATGAGGTGGTGGGGTGAATTAATGTGAACATTTAATGAGCTATGTTGTTACTGTCCTACTGAGAAAGACTAAGACTTTCTGAAAGACTTAGGGGAAGGGTGAAGAGCAGATATGACAGAACAGAAAAGAAAAAAAAATCTTTGTGGGAAATCTGAATTTCTATTTCTTTCATATTTTTAGTAGCTGCTCATTTAAAGCTTCAGTTGTATCACGAGGATGTTTCCTTAGTACTTTGCTGTTAAAATCACAACTTTTAAGAAAGGTTTCCACTCTGTAACTTCTTAATATTAGTGTACCAAGACAAGAATAAGTTACTGAAAAGTAACAAGTCATAATCTTCAAGACAGCATTCCTCAAGGGAAGCAGATGTGAAAATCACTGAGGATTAACAAATTACCTCAAGGTATTTGGAATAGTGATTAAATGTCTTATCAGGATATGAACTCTTCTGTGCTATGCCATACAGAAATGAAAAAGTCCCTCTACCCTATGAATAAACAAGGCAACTAAATAGATAGGAAAACAAGAGTCCAAAGGGCACAGTGACTCAGTTACTCATGATTGGCACCTTATGGCATTAAAGGACCCAGGAGACAAGTTCCCAGATCCATATTAAATCTAGATTATCACACTGAAATTTGTGCTTCTTGTCACTTTGTAGAATGCTTAGTCCTTCAACAGTGGCCCTGTTTTTCCTATATAATTAATGAATAGTGTTATATGATTCAAAACATGTTTACTGAGGAGAAATATAATTAGCAAGTGCTCAGGGAAGGAGTGGGACATAGCTTCTCATTTTCATCTTATCCTAAAGATCTCATCCACTGATATGTATGGTTCATATCCTGTTTCTCTGTGATATCCAAGAAAAATTCATTCCTGCAAAATGCTTGCCAAATTCTGATTCTCTATGCAAATATGCTAATCAACTTTCAATTCAAAATTATTTCATACAGAAATGAAGCATTGTAATTCACACAAATAAGACTGACCAGGTCTNCCATTCTAAGCTTTTTAGTCCTGGGGCTTTCAAAGCTACTATATAACTATGAAGTATCTGTATAAGAAAATTCTCCTCTGAAGATCCCACTGTCTGATACTTGTAATAATGACATCTCAACTATGTCAGTATTTAGAGGCAAGATTCAGAATACAGGTCTCAAAACAGCATTAAGCAAAAATCCATAAAAATTAGTACAGAAAGGGGAAAAAATAGCAGTCAAGTACTAAAATTTCTGCCAAATCATTTCTGCATTTTTTGATATGTGAATATTTTCTTATTTTTTTCAACAAGATCAGCTTTAGTCAATATAACAGTTTTGAAAAGCTAGCATCTCTTATTATAGATCTCTTAGTATAGATTATCTTATTATAGATTTAAGGATCTAAATTTAGATGAGAATACAGCTAAAAAATCACTGAAAGAATATAACATCTTCCCTGAGAATATATGAAGGCAAAAACTATTTGAAATCTTTATTGTTCCATAAAGAAGTACTTCTAGGATACTTTTTGGAATTTTAAATGCTCAGAAGCGAGTCCATAAGATATAGATATAATAAAAACCCTTGTTATTTAATACACTGGAATGGCACAATGAGTTAAATTATCTTGTCATCACATATTTAAAAATATACAAACTAAACAATAGATATGATAAAATACAAAGATATATGTACCTTGTTTTCAAGAAACAAGTGATTAACAGAGAAAAAGCTAAGTGTGATCTATTGGTGCAAACATTAAACCAATTTGAACAAATTTTATGAATATATGGATCATATATTCTCTTCCATAAATGCTTTTTAGATAATAATATCCTTCAGCAATGACAAAATGATTGCAGCTAATCTACAGTGTATTTTTCTTTATGTACTTTATATCCATGCAACAATAAAAAATTAAAATCTCAGAAAAGGAAAAAAAAAAGACTGGAAGTATGGGAACAAAAAAGTTATTTGTGTTTTTATTGCTGTTTTTAAGCTAAAATTAATTTTAAAGAGGGAGCTGAATGTGCAGGGACAGAGAAGCTGTTGTTTAAGCATCCCTCATGGTCCATCTTTTAGGATCTTGTCTTAAAAGATAACTCGTAACAGAACTTGAAAGAAGGACCAGTTGGCATTTGATAATCAGTGATATCAGGGACTAAGATGGTTCTAAAATATCCTATGAGACTTGAACTTTATTTATCTTTTTACATGTCCCTGAGGGTTTGCATCTGAAACTAGACCCTATAGTACCAGCTTCTTAGCATTTGATATGTCTGCCTTTAATATGTGGATGTTTTATGCATCATGTTATATAATCTAGGCAACTTTTGCAATATCATCTCCCTCCACCTTCAGCATCCATCAGGATCCTCTGCCTAGTGGCAATTTTCTCTTTCTGAACTGAGAAAGGAGAGAAAAAGGAGAGGCAGGAGAATTGGCAAGTGATCATTTCACTGATTAAAAATGACTGTTCCTGGAATCATATCAGCTTTAACCTGAACACCAGGTAACTCCTGTCTTATGCTTTGATTGGAAACTGTTTGCAAGAGACACAGTGGTGTTTTGCTGAAATGGCAGCATATTGTCCAGCGAAGAAGAAAAATAGAATGGAAATCAGTGGCTATCTGGGTGGAGAAGACACCATTTATAATGCAGCGTTTCTCATTATCCATCTTCTATCAAGCACAGCCACACCGGGGCCCAGTTTGGCCCTCTCTGTTTGAAAAGCGCTTTGAAGTTGAAACATACTTTGTAAAGTGCTAAGTATTATTATTAAAATTAATTGATAGAGTGACTGTTCGGTGCAGCTGCCTGCTAGCTCAGATTGAGTTATACTGCAGGATATTGTTTGTGCTGTGCTGAAGAGCGCCATGGTAATACTGTATGACTGCCTCCCCCCGGGAGCTCTCCCGAAAGCAGGACGTGCATCTGATGAGAGTAGCCCAGAGAATAAAGTTTTAAATATGTACATAGCATGAATAGGAACTAAGAACATGTGTGGGAGGCAATTTCTGAGGATTTTATAAGCACTAGTCTTCAATTTAGATGAGAATTGACTTTGGTCATTATTTTCCTGCTGCGGGGGTAATGGGCAGACCAAAGTTGACTTTGGTATGGAAAAGAAAGTTTATCTGACCCCCACTTTTATTTATTTATTTATTTTCAGAACAGGATCAGGCTCTCCTGACTCCTATACCTTGCAGGATGGTCTCCTTTGATTTTCTTTGACTAATAGAGGAAATTTTGGCCACCTTCACCTTTCCACTTCAATTTAGGTGCCTAACAGGTATCTCATTTACAAAGTCCATTTACTTAGGTGTCCATTGCAGTCAGGGTCAAAAAGACAAGAAGCAAGGAAAGGGCAGATGAAGCAGGATGACTCGTGTCTGCTATGGACTGTGTCACTTATCCTCTTCTATTGCCTGGAGAAGGATTCTGCAGGAACTGAGCATCGGTCCCTCAGCTGGAAAGACGACCCTGGGCCAGGTCAGTTTGTCGCTATACCGAGGCAAGGTCCAGGTAGATACCTGACCTCAAAGGCAGTTAGATGGGGTAAACTGTCCCTGCTAATCACCTTCCCAGTGCTCCCCATTTTCTTTTTCATTTTCTGCCTTTTCTTTGAGGGCGAGTTCTCTGAATCCTCTGCTTGTTCTTCCAGGTTTCCGGTGCTAAGTCTCCCGTGCAAACAGCTCTGCTAGGATGCAGCTGTCTCATTTTGCATAGCAGACTCAAAACACAGCTCTCACCAGCCTGCGTTATGCTAACTTATCATTGAAACATTCAGACCTGAACCCCTGGAATTTTCCATCTGCTTTTCATCTGCTGAGCTGACGCTAGAAGGGCAACTGCTGCGAGAAACCCTGCAGGGCAGGTTTTACCAGTGGGTGTAATTGCAAATCAGTAGCTAACGCTCTCAGATACAGGGCAAGGGATGGTTAATAAAAGAAAATATAGATCAAAAAGATATAAACACGCATCACAGCTTGATCCAAATCAATGTTGTTGTTAGGTGGCTTTTTTATATACATATACACACTCACACTTTCTCAAGAGCATGTGTGTTAGCGTGTCTCTTTCGAGGATGTAAGAAATCCAAGGTTTGTGGAACTTCATCAGCATTTCAATGCAGGGACTGGTCTTATTGAGATTCCAGACAGGGAGAAGGGAAAACTGAGAACCACTTCCCCACCAACAGTGTCACCCGATTCTTGAGAAAATCAAATAAAAAAAGAAAAAAAAAAAAAAAAGATTTTAAGTGCTTGATACAACATGCCTTAAAGTACGAAGTATACGAGCCTGATCCTACAGTTTGCTGAACACCGTTAAGGACCCTGGGACCTTGTTTCTACCTTGCAAGGTGCATCTAAGAAGTGAAGAGATTGTATATCAATGGTGGCAGGTAAGCTACCCACCGTAACAGGTTAAGTGTTATGCACAAACTGCTATCTTAGGGAAGAGACAGAATTAAAAACTTAAGCTAATTCCTGCTCAGTGGCACTAAAATGAGTCCTATACTCTGTAAATGGGCCTGAGAAAGGGTCTGTAGCAGACAGGAGGTTGCACTTCTTTGTAAGAAATACTAAAAAGGCAGTAATCAAAATGTGACTTAAATGATCTTTAAATTTGCTGTTTCCCTGCATGTTTATTTGATTGAAAAGAAAAATAAATAAAAAATGGAAGCTCAAGAAAATGCACACAAATGCACCTGCATGTGCACACATACTCATACACAGAGAAATCGTCATATAAAATGACCAAGGCAAATCAAGGAAAATAATTATGGCAGCTGATGGAGCAGAAACCCCATTAAGGCTAGATGCTGGTTCACAATGTACAGTCCTAGAGGTCCACAGCTAAATGCATTTTGCAGTATCTTCAGCACAATTTATTAAATTAAGTTTTAAAATGAATCACATTTCTTTCCCACACTATTTTTCTCTACTCCTTTTTCTGTTCTTAGCAGTTTGTTGCCTTGCCTACATTTTATAGACATGGTGTACCACAGTTCTAGTTTGGTTTGCTTCCTCTCTTTTTCAGACCTGATTCTGGATAGTGAAATTATCCATATCTGTGTGCTGGAGACACTATCCATACACAGAGGAATTCTGAGGACTCGCTGGGAGGTGGAGAGGAAAAGTATCTAGAATGGCTTTGTATGTTTGTTGAAATCCCGAGGAGCTTCATCTCAAACCAAATGAAAGTTTCGTCTTCTGATAATTTGTGGTACAACTGATCAGGGCAGATATAAACATGTCCAATAGCTTCCTAAAGGGCCAATATGAACGAAAATATGCTAGATCTATTCTTTAAAGCCTCTAGGCCTGTCCCTGGCCTTCCTCTTTTCCCACAAGGAGTTTGCAACAGTGGAACTACTGCATTTCTTAGTCTTAGACTCACTTTCATGCTAGTTTCAGAGGTGGCCTGAAGGAAATCTGGTAGGACCTTTCCTCAGACATAATCCTTTGGCCATGCAGCTAGTTAAGCCCAGATTCTTTCTATACACCTGAGTCTGTAGAGAGATTATTCTTTAGGTCTCTTTCAAATAGAGAAACAAAAAAAAAGAAAAAAAAGTTCAAAATCATGTAGCATATGGCACACATTGTTAGGATAATTCTTACTTGAGTTTCATCTTTATTCCTTTAAACTTAATATAAGATAGAAAAAAAATAATTCCCATGAGCTTTGAGTCTTGTCCTGAATTTTAACTCATTTGAGCCATTTTCCTTTTACCTCACCTCCACTGATCCTGGCTCTTGAAAGCAGGAAAAACTGTAACCACTTTTCAGGGATAAAATAGACAAAAGCGACATGGCAAATATCACAAAAAGAGGCAATTGCAAAATGGACAGTGCCAGAAGTCCTGTTACAGGAACCCTGACAGAGGACTATAGCAGAGATACCCAATAGAGGCAACTGTCAGAATGACTCATGGAGTCAAGAAATTATAATGAGGAATTAAAATCAGTTTGGGGCTTCTGAGAAGGAATTGCAAGAAAGGAAATAGGAAGTAGGGGGAACCAACCCCAAAAAATAATTAGCAATGCCTTCTTCTGTTTATTAAATATGAAAAAAATGAATTCAGTAAGTAGTTACTGACATGGATTTCACCACACTGTCTACTCACGTATGCAAAAAAAAAAAAAAAAAAGAGTAGCTCTAAGTATAACCTGGTTGAAGTGTGATTTAATTAATAACACTCAAACTATGAGCTTTCACTTAAAGTAAGATCCTCTGGGGCTTATTTCTTTAGATCACTGCTAGAATACAAAGGAGACTTAACACTAGTGTAAATTACCTTCACATATAAGGTATGCAAAATGGTATGTGTTGAAATCTCCATGCATATGTGAATAAATACGTGTGTGTGAATATGTGAGTGCACGTGTGTGGGTGCGAGAGTTTCATATTAGGTAGAGTTGTGTGAAGAACATGTTTTTTAAGATCTTTATTCTTGATTTCATTTTCCCCTTTTCATAAAAAGGAGCGTGGCAAGATTATCTTTTGCAGTTATTAGTAAGGATCTATTTATACAGATGCCTTTCTAAATTATGAATTCAATCATCATCCCACAGATAAATGTTGAGTCATAAAGGCACATGTTGATTTAATATCTGAGAATGAGACTTTTGAGTCAAAGGACTGAATCACATTAGAAGTGCTGGGTTAGAAATGGTTAGGCTTTGAAACTTAATACTACAGCAAATAAATCTGACAATACGTTTTAAAATTGAGAAGGGGGAAAAAAAAAAAGATAAATGGCAGCCATGAAAGGATCATCAGAGTATTTTTCGACCAAACTGCTGCATATTTCAAAGGCGTATTATCAAGGCAGTTTTCTGTTTGAGGGCCAAATGAATAAGTTGTTCATCAGTGTAATAAAGCATGTTATACTCCATATAAACATATATGATTTAGATAGAAAACAACAAAGAGCCTCAAATTGGTAAGGTCTGAAGTTTGCCCAAGGAGTGGCAAGAATATAAATTATGGGAAGAAATTTAGTTACTATAAACACAGGAATAACATTTTTCCAGTGGAAATCTATCAAATCCTTCAAGAAATATGACCGAAATTTTATCTGCTTTGTACATTCAGGGTCAAATTTCAGAACAAGGAGACAATGTATTTGCACTTAAAATACTCTTCATACAAAGTTTTGAATAGAGATATACCCATAAAAACACCAACAAAACTGCAATTGTTAGTGGTATGTGTAAACCTGGATCACTGTGAACATGTAACTATGGCTATCCATTATAAATCCACAATGAAAATATTGTATTGTATGTAAAGGCTGTTTTATTTCCCAAGGATTCTATCTCTTTTTCTTATTAACACCATTAATTAAGATGCGAGGTAAATTACAAACAATAATCCAGTCAATTTTCTGAACTGCCTAACTTGCAAGTTTTTTAACTCATAGTTGCTTCCCTAATCAGCCTTCAAGTTCCTCAGACTCCAGTGTAGGTGCTTAAACATTCTCAGAAATGCATATCCTAAACAAGTAGTATTCTGCCACATACAACTGGACTGTAACACAACATAAAGCATATGGGTGTCAGCCCATATTAATTCTTCAGTGAGGGCAAAAAATCAGCCTTTTGGAAGGCTGTTGTGTCAATCTTCTGAAGAACAGGGTTCTTGCTGAAGATGTGGGAGATCCAGGTCCTGCTCAGCACGGACTGAATTCGTCCAGCTGAGAAAGCTGACCGCAGCGCATGGCACTGCTGCAGAGAAGTGTCTCGGATGAAAAGGGTTAATGCTGAACAGTGTGACTCACTCTGCAAAGGCACAATATCTCTTAGTCAACAGAGCCAAGCCGAAGCCTTAGATATGTAGTTTGGACTGCCTGTGAAGGCTTACAAAGACATATTCTTCTCTCCACTTGGTATATATGAAGCTTTAGGTGCCTAGATCAGTGAAGTACTAAGAGTTACCATGAAGCAGTATCTAAGGTCATCATCTAAATCAGTTGATTTGGACTCCAGCGTGAGAGAACATGGGCTAAACCAAGTGCCAACTTCCTGTCTCTTCTCTCTAACTCTCACTTATTTTTTTTTTCTTTCCCCCTCAAAGAAGAGATCCGATCATCAGATTTACCATCTGACAGTTCAATGGATCAGAAAGCTCAGCAATCTAGACAGATAAGACTTTTCTCATTTTACTCAGTGTTACTGGATCTATAGGAGATATGCATAGAGATTGGGGTATTATCCCTGACTACCAGATACTCTCCAAAAAGAGCTGGTTGTGGATAGATTTCAAATATCAACATTCATGAAGCAGCTCTTTTTGACAGATGTTCTGGAAATATTTTGGAGAATTTGATCTGCAGATTTGAAGATTCATGGTTTGCAGTAACTCTAGGCCCAAATTCAAAAAAGTTTAAACCTCTGAAACTATTGATGAGCCTCTCATAATTTTCAGGATACACTGGGCTATGCCAATTTGTAATCTGAAATGTTAACATACACATCTAGGGCTGTGCTGTCACAGTCATATTTTTAGGAAGTTACTCACTGAAAAGTCACATGGATTAGTGGGTCTCGCTGTCTGAATAGCCATTTGTGAGAATAAGGTGGTCATATTTTCTCTTAAGAGATCGCAGATTTTTATTTTTTTTTATTTTTATTTTTTTTTTCAGATGCCTTTTCCTTCCCTTTCATGCTTCTGTTCACAAAGAAAGGCACTGACCATGGCATCCTTTAAATTACAAACAAAAGATTACGGCTGGTGGGAACTGAAAAAGAAAGAAGAAAAAGATTTCATCCCACCTAAATATTTTGAAGTTCATTGTTTGTTGAATGTGGAGAATTATCTGGTCTTCTTGGTTTTAGTCAGAGCTTTGGATTACCTTGATTCAGCATATTAAGTAACACTATGCATTTGCTTTTCAAGGAACATGAGAAATTGTTCTAGAAAGGCCTTATTAGTTCTGCTTTTCCAGTTCTCAACAGTGTGACATTATGAACAATGATAGGTTTTACAGACTTAGTAAAATGTGTTATTGTCCTTGCTGACAAACCCTGGCAAGCTGCTGTTTATGTTTTTACAGAGCACAGTGTCAAAACTTTCTCATACAAAGCTTGAGGACCTGTACAGAATAAGCTACAGCAGGCGAAGATTAGCAAATTCCCAGTGTAGCTGTTTACAGATTTGCAACTTGGATATTCACTTGCAGGGCGTCATGGTTATATATTGAGCATCCATAAATCACAAAGCTCCCCGGCCTTGTTATGGAAATATGACAATTCTGCTCGGCACCTGCTCCACCCTCTATTTCTGTCACTTGCCAGAATGACAGCGGGCTATAAACGTCTCCACATCCTAGAGCCCCAGCTTTGATTCTGATGAAATTAAATGACCTTGGCCAAGATGATAATTTTTGATGTGGAGAGCTTATTCCATTCTTCATGCAAAAGAAGCAGGGCTCTAAACCTGAGTGACACAAGTCAAATCTTCTTGAAGAAAAATATAAAATAAAGTTGACTTTATTTTATATTTCTTTCCCAATGTGCAGAAGTTTCACCAGGTAATTGCCCGACACAAATATTTATGAATGTCAGACCATGGGATTCTGTAGCATTTGCTCAGAGAATAACATCACTTAATGAATTCTACCACGCACATGGGACTCAGGTCTTTAATGAATAGGTCACTGTGATTTCTAGAGATGGCTGTCACTTTGAGATATGAGAATCATTTCTCTTTAGTGAAGAGGAGCTTGGATATGTGCATATTTAGGGGTTCTATTTTGCACAACTTTAGACCTCTCAGGAATGATGCAGAGCCAGGGCTAAGATTTAGGAGATTTTAGGTGTCATATTACTGATATTCCCAAAGATTGTGGGAATAAAAACATACAGATGAAAAAAGACAAATACAATTACCCCTCCAAATTAGTTATTTTGAGTTATTGCTTGAGTCCTGAAGCACTGGAAGCATAGCATTTTTTCATGCATTTTACTTTGAAGGTTCACTGTTCATTTATTCATTTCATCATTATTCATCATCTGTCAAAATTTCAGTGTTGCCATTGTAAAAATTATAATTATTTTAGTATAGCTATATCTTTCACCTTCAGGTTATTTTTTTCTAATACTGAACAGAATGAACTAAAGTGAACATGTTTACCACTCAGGAGAGAACTTGATGGTGGTTTTCCTGTAGCAATCTCATATATAGATAGGAATCTACAAATATGCAAGGAAAATTAACCTCAGAAAAATCAACTTATATCAAAATAATTTTTACTTGTCTCAGCGCAAAGAAAACCTGGGTTTCTGGTAAAGCTGAGAAAAGTTGTGGTTCCTGTAACTCAGCAGTGGAAGGCAAGGTAGAAGCACAGCATTACTGTTCATGACTCTCTCAGGGGAAAAAAGGACTTCAGTTCCCATGTTATCTATCCAAACCAGTTTATTTTTTTACAAAAAAAAAAAAAAAAAAAAAAAAAAAAGTAAGAAATAAAAGTTTGCTTCTCATCTAATTTAACTCTTACAACAGTTGCCACCTTCAGAAGGCTGTGGGCCCTGCACCCCTGGACTGTGGTGACCGCACATAAGGCTCTGCCAGACAAGCCAGCTCCTTTTACATCACTTTCTCGCCACTCCTCTCTCTGCTCCTCCCTGTCTCCTTCCCTCAAGTTTCCCTATAAAGCCCTGCATAGTCTCACTGGCCCCTCTTTTACCTACAAATCCTCATATTCATCTATTTAATCCTTCTCTACAAAGTCCAGATTGGCAACATCTACAGTTTCTCAATGGCCCAGCAACTAATGACTGAAGGAATTGCTCTTTGTTGTTCTCTTCATTATCTCTTGTCCACTAGGTTGGGATGTTTCTGTGCCTTTTATCTACTGCTTTCCCCTTTACTTATTTTCCCCTTTGCACTGAAAATGTCCTTGACCGAGAACTTTAATAACACAGGTGTTGTCACGTACCGCATATTCTCACAAAGAGCAGAGTTCAAACTCAAGGACGTTATTCCAGAAATATCACCTCAACCCCTCATGCTGAAGGGCACTTGCAAAGGCTCTTACCATCTTTTACTTTTCTTGAGGTTTTAGTCTTTGCACTCTGGTGCCTGAAGCTGTTACCTATTTTAAGGTGAATGACCTCGGGCAGAAATTTCTGTTGGCTGGTACTTCTCTACAAAATATAAATCTGAATGTTTCCCTGCAATAACATTACCTTCTAATTGAAATGCTTTTCTAGCTTAAATGCTACACATAAAAAACATGTCTCTCGTAACTCTACAGTTCTTTTACTTTAATGTTTCTTTTTCTCTGTCAGATGTTTTTGTCATTCATTTTGGGGGGATATATGTCCCTTTGGGAATTCCAAGGGAGGATAACAAAAGAGTTTTTTTACCCTTTCAGCTGTAACTGTGAGGCCTGTAGTTGTTGAAATTATATACGAAGTTTAGAGTTCGTCAATGTGAGTGATTTTTTTAAAAAGTAAAAACAACAAAGCCTGACCTTGAAAAAAAGATATATATATATATTCATATTAAAAAAATGCAGATTTTGACCATAAAACAATGTTACAAGTTTTGTCATAGTTTGAGAACTTGCACTGAACATACTGCTTGCTTAGGATTGCTCCACTGTGTTCCTAATGCCAGCCTAAGGCAGCTAATTTAGAGCTAATCAAGTGCTTAGTCAGAAAAAAAAATAACCAAACAAGCTATAAAGAGAGATAAAATTTCCAAATACTGTATCAGAGAAGCATGTTTAGACTTTTGTAAAAGAAAAGTCCTCTTCCTTTTAATTTCAACAGTCACTAGAAAATACCTGTTATTTGACAAATCAGACAACACAAACTATGGAAAGGAACAAAGGAAACTGCAACGAGGACCAAAAGTCTCCAGTTGCTGTCCCTGGGCTGTGAGGAAACCGCAGTAGAGTTTTGGGGAGGATTTTGGGTGGTTCATGGAGGTTCCCTGCAAAGGGGCAGCCCCTGGTCCTGATGCTCCAGGCTGGGACTATCCTGGGGTAGTCCGGAGACCTCTGGAGGCACCAACCTTTGTAACACTCCTCAATAGGCACCAAAGACTTTATGGTAACTTACTTTTAAACAACAGCTGATTTGCTCCACAGGCAAAGAGTAATCTGAATAAATACAGAACTGATAGATGGAACAGGCAACTTTGTCCTTTAATATTTTTTCCTTGTTCTTCACCACTCAATTCTATGCAATTCTTAGACTGATGAATAGCAGAGCTTCTTCTAAGGAAACATTTCTGCTGGTCGATATGACCGGCAACGCTGCCTAGGACTTGGTCTCCTGACTGCCACTGTGTTTTATGGATTTGGCTGTAATGATGCCACATTCTTTCATTTCCGCCCAGACACGAGTGGATTTTAGCACATTCTGTTGTTAAGTTGGGGCACTAAATCATTCTCTTTCCCATGTAGGATACTCTGCAGTTTCAGGAAACTACTCACATTTTAAAGAAGAGCTTTTTATTCAAATAAACACCAAACAATAAACTGGCTTTCCAAAAGGGATGCACTCTCAAACAGGCACTGACATCCTGTGCCTTAATCCACTCCCCTGACTCCAGAAATAAAGTGACAAATGAAATCAGTGACTGTAGAGAAATAACCATGTTCAATTCAGCTGGATACACACACACATACTGCTCCTGAGCAAATCTTTCTTTTAAGCAAGTACTCTTTAAAGTAACAGTGTCAGATTCTGGTTGTAAAACAAAACAAACAAACAAATCCCAGCGAAAAGCTCTTTTAAAACATATGCCTAGAGAATAAATAATAGATAAAGCTGATAGTTGATGAGCTGATATACAGATTAGTTCCACAGAAGCGGCTGAAGATGTGTGGCTGAGCGTGGTAGGTACACTCATTCTCACAAAAAAAACCACTAAAAACCCTATAGTACTCTATAGTAAAGTCTCTAAATGCTATTTGAAGCCAAATTGTTGTATCTATTATTGTGGAATACTGCAATATTTGTTTTTAATAAGCATTATGTCTAGACTTCTCTCCAGTGTGTTCGTGTTCACAAAGACTAATCAATAGTTACTTTACTTACTCTATTGAGTTTCAGCACATTAATTAATGTATCTCTCAGTAATCATGACAGACCTCATCACTGGATCAAAGGGAAGAGCCTGAAATTGGTTTTGTTAATGGTGAAGCCATTTCTCCCCTCTCTCTTATGACCTTATACAAGGAGAATATAAGTGTAAAATGTTACCAGATCAGAACAATCGTTTAATCAGCTCATGTGGTCCAGGTAGAAATATCTGCCCAAGATGAAGGCAAGGGAAAATCAGTTCTGATCTTTGCTTGGCATTTCATATCGATTGACAAAATCATAATCCTTTAAAAAGGACTGATCGAAAGGAATGAACTTACTTTCTTGACTTCAAAGAATTTGGAATTAAACTTCTTTTTTTCTTTTTTTTTTCTATTAAATTTGCATGGTGTGCAGTTTTTGTTCTAGTACTGACAATAGTATGGAATAGCACTAGTGAAATGCTTATGTGGTTTAGTTCAACACACTGATGATTTCTAACACTTCCATTCCCTGAATTATTGTTTTACAACTTAAAACACTATTTCTTGACTATACACACATACAACGTGACAGCAGAAGTCACCACTGCAGGTTTATGAACTGGGACGTGGTTGTAAATCAATATTGAACATCATGGCAGTTTGCCATGTTAATTTAGATTTTAGAGTGCCAGGCGGGAGTTGCTGCCTCTCAAAGCAGTTTCCCCCTTGATTTTGGAAAAAAAAAAAAAAATCACAGAGGATGCCTGTTATCTCTCATGAGCCATACTGGCACTAGCTGCTGTAAAAGGATCTGGTGTTGTTGAGATACCCGTTTTACAGACCTGTTTTAGCTCTGCCAGGGCAGTTGTACCTAGGAGAGGTGCATAATGCAGGCTAGAGAAAGATGGCTTATTTTATGCAGAGTCCAGGTTGGCAGCCAATGTATTCACAGAATAACAGAATGGTTGAGGTTGGAAGGGACTGCTGGGGATCGTCTGGTCCAACCACCCTACTCAAGCAGAGTCAGCTGCAGCTGTGACCAGGACCACATCCAGTCAGTTTTGAATGTCTGCAGGGATGGAGACTCCACAACCTCTCCGGACTGCCTGTTCCAGTGTTGAACAGCTCTCATGGTAAAAAGATGTTTTCTTATGTCAAGGCATAATTTCTTATATTTCTGCTTGTGCCAATTGCCTCTTCTTGACTGAGCACCACTAAGAAGAGTTGGATCTATCTATCTTCTTTACTTCATATGTATTGCTGTTGATCCACCTGAGCCTTCTCCAGGCTGTATGGTTCTCCTCGCATGAGATGCTCCAGTCTCTTAATCATCTTTGAGCCCCTTTCTGGACTTGATGCAATAAACCCATGCCTTTCACTTAAGAGGGAGCCCAGAACCGAACAGAGCAGCCCAGATGTGACCTCATCAATGCTGAGTAGAGGGGAAGGATCACCTCATCACATTATTATGTGTTTCTTCACCTTTGGGTATGCAAGTTGTCAGGGCACACTACTGAGAATTAAGGTTACAGAAAAGAAGTTCTAGCACTAGTGAAATTGTAAACTTTTCTCTTAGGATGCTGCTACCAGGACTTCATTCCTTGGAGACATTTGAACTGCTGACTGTTTTCTTGGGCAAGTGAAATGATTAAAGGTGAAGAAGCTATAGTGGAACCTCAGATCTGGAAACCTCTTATACTAAAAACTCAAAAAAAAAAAAGTAATGTTTTGCATATCTAACCTACCTGTATTTTCACCTACCCATTTTTAGAATATTTAGAGTATAAAATAATATTCTTTTTTACCTAAATCATCTTTCTTCAAATCAAGTTATGTAGATAAAATGAGTTGCAGTTGCCGTTTTAGGATGAAGCATCTATGCAGAATGTGTATTAGCAGTTAAGATACCTTTGTACACTATTTTAATTTCTTCCTTTCAGTGTTCCTGCTTTCAATTTACTTGGTCTGCAAAATAAACGAATGCTAAAACTAGTACCAAACTAAAACAATGCTAAAACCACTGTACCTGAGTTTTCTTTCTCAAAAAGACTGTTTTCTTGTAGTGAATAAGCTCTGTTGAGTTGTCTAGTCTCCTTACAGATTCATTGAGGTACAGTGTTTGCTCCAGGCACTCAACTGTGACAGAAGTTTACCAAGTTTTAGCTACTTTTAGGTTTTCACTGTTGTGAGTCTTCTGAAAAAATCACCAGCACAGCAACTTGTAGCCGATATTCCACTTCATTAAGATTGCTGGAGGATCAAGTAGCAAAACTTCTCCTCCTTCCATTTTAGATATGAGACTGAAACATCTTTTCCCATAATAAGACCACTGTCAGAACCAGGCAAATGGATATTCTCATGGGATACGGCAAATAACATTTTCTAAAACAGACTGCCAACATGATCCTAGAAAGGGGTTCTCATTCTCTTTCCCATACCAGGTAAGGTCAAAGCTTAGCTTCTTATATCTTTTTTTTTTTTTTTTTTTTAGGTGGAGGGAAA
>VZSV01000045.1:3221111-3241093 GCA_013398735.1 Nothocercus julius
AAAAGAAAAGAAAAGAAAAGAAAAGAAAAGAAAAGAAAAGAAAAGAAAAGAAAAGAAAAGAAAAGAAAAGAAAAGAAAAGAAAAGAAAAGGAGATATTTGATATTTGCTAGGAAGTGAAAGAGATAATTGGAAGAGTAAAGAAAAAAGTAGTTCTGTAAGGATAAATATGGAAGAGGTCAACGCCATGTATAATTTCTTAAAAAAAAAAAAAAGCACACAAACACAATACCACCCCACAAAACAACTAAATATACTTATATTTGCTGCCCTAGAAACATGCTCTCTTTCCTCTGCTATAATGTATTTTCTTCTGAATCGTAGCAAATGGTATGTGCCTGAGGGACCATGGAAACTGAATCACTGAAATGCTAGGAAGTGAAAAAAATAGGGATTATTATGGACAGCGAAATGTTCCTCATGCACAGTTTGTATCTGCAGAGCAACAGTCACCACTTATTTATTTTTAATGCAGACTTTTTTTTTGGCAATCTGCTTTGCAGCATGAAGAGCAGTGGCGGCACAGCTGAGGAGATAATGAACTGTAGGGATGGTGGAAAAATGAGTCACCAAGGGTGGGAATTTCTCTTGGTCCTTCATGGAATGAGAAAAGCCGTGTGGAGGAAGAAAAACCTCTGAGGTTTGAGACAGGAAAATGTTGAGAGATACTCTAGTTTCACAGGCACTCATGTGAAAGAGGCAGCCCGTGGGCATATTGTGGCTTCACTATTGCTGAGAAGTTAAAGTGAAAAGAGATTTCTGTTACAAGTCAAAGATCTTTAATTTTATTAACAGAATTTTTGCACCAGCTCGAGAGAGAAATGAGAAAAGATATATACATAAGTTTGGCAGAAAAAAATTCTAACAATATTTGCAAATTATGTTTTATTTTGCCTTCAAAAAAATGTGGTAACCTCAGAAATTTTTTTGCAAATATATGTAGTCATCCATTCTGGATGGCAATATAGTTATAGACCACTGTTTGAGAAAAAAAGAGGATAGGTATGTATGTATGCATACACATAAAATTTAGTGTAAAATGTAATATGATATACACTTAAATTTATGCAGTGTTATCCAGTGTGTATATATATATACACATGTATACTATATTATAATTACACATAATATACATATATAATTATACATATATACACATATGTATGTGTATATATATTCTCTTTATATGTTCATTTTCCCATGGTGTCAGATTACGCTGTTGATGACATGTTCGAAACATTCTCTGAATATAAATCAGGCATCTCATCTGATTCTTTCATAGATTCATAGATCTAACGTCCAGAAGGGCTAGTGTGATCTTCCAGTTTGACCTCATGCAAAACACTACCATAGGATTTCCTTGAATTAATTACTCTTACACGTTCAATTGCTTTGTTTGAACTGGAGTGTTTCTTCAGAAACAGCAAAGCAAAATGAAATTTCATAAATAACTCTCAAAATCTGCAATAGGTGTTTTTTTTTTTTCTTTTAATCAGCTTCTTCTCAACATATTTCTTGAAGTGTAAATACAGAAAAATATGTCCTTTTAATGTAGAGCTATTTAATGTATATAAACTTTTCAGTACTGGCATGGCTAAATGATCCTACCAAAGACTTTTCAAATGTAGCGGAACGAAATAAAACAGTCGGATCATTAGTACAAGAGCCCTAAGTTGTTACCTCTCTAAAACTTAGTTTTGCAGCTCGGTTATGTTGGGAGATATCTATTAAGAGCCAAGCTTTCCAAAACTTCTCAGGAACACTGTTAGAGCGGCCTCCACAGTGGACCTGAGCTGTCAGCCACAAACCAACGGACCATTTCATTCTGCCTCTGCCGATCAAAAACCTACAGGGTGCAGCAGGCCTGGATGCTCCCAGTCTGATTTAAATCCATGAGATGGTTATGTGCTTTGTCACAGGATGGAAGGAAAGTAATATTTGCTGCTGATCCGGCCTCTGGAACTTCTCCGTGCCTGTAATTTCCATGCGTGAGCCCTAAAAAAGCTAACTGACATGCTTTGGTTAGATAATATCTCTAGAGCAATTATTTATCCTTGTGTCCTGAGACCTTCATCCGAAGAGCAACGGCTCATCTGAAGGCACCCAAACCACACAAGCACACATTTCAGAGGCAGGTTTCACCCCTTTCCAGCACATATGCTCCACACAAGATACCTCCTTGAT
Organism: Nothocercus julius; assembly: GCA_013398735.1. Taxonomy (NCBI): domain Eukaryota; kingdom Metazoa; phylum Chordata; class Aves; order Tinamiformes; family Tinamidae; genus Nothocercus; species Nothocercus julius. The sequence continues at coordinate 3,223,294 of VZSV01000045.1, forward strand.
CTTTTAACCATTCAGGTCTGATAAATGGAATAGGGGAACCTTTCAGTCCTGAAAGGAATTCTGTTTGGAAGATCCAAAATCCAGTTAAGAAACTGAGGTAGGTGTCAGGATGTGAACTAGAAAGCTGGAGAGGTGCAAACAGCTCTTTGTTGCCTTGCTCAGACAGGTTGTTCAAGGAAGCAGTATAGGCCCAAATCTTTTGTAATGTTATTTTCCAGTGTTTAGGAACAAACAGCAAAGGGGTTTCAGAAAGACCTTTCTTTGACCTAGTGTACAGAGGCAATTTGCTAAGCTGAATAATTCCTTTGATATTTATTAGTGCTTCTGTTACTTTAATTTTATGCCATGTAGAAAGCAAATGGAAATACAAAAGCATCAGAGCTGCTTAGGTGGAAAAGAAATGAGGAAGGGAGAAGAGAAATGAGCTGCCTCTGTAGAAGGACCATAAACAATGGGATTTGGTGTTTTTTTTCCCAGGCTTTGTTGCTTTTGAAGGTCAAAATTCCTGTACTGTCTTGCAAGCCCTTTGACAACTGAACAGAAGGAATCAAGCTGAAGCTTGTATGAAGTTTCAAAAATCAGATGTTTCCTCCCACAGAAGAGACCTCTGGCTCAAAGCAAGGGCAACTTTTGCATTAGAGATATCTTCAGAGTCAGACAGGGTTATTCAGGGTCATATTCGATCAGGTTTTGGAAATCTCCGAAGATGGGGATTCCACAGCCTCACTTGACAATCTCTTCCAGCGTTGAGGTATCTCCTTGTTTTAAACATTTCTGGTGATGAAAAATACAGCACAACCCTTGACATGTCACTCCCCCAAATTGTTAATTACCTTCCCTGTTTTATGTATAGTTCATTTTTTTTTTCTGTCTTCAACTTCCAGATGCTAGGTCTGACTTTTCTTTTGTCTGCTAAGCTATATTATTCAAATTCTGTTTTTCACTTTTGAGATAAATATATTTATAAACTATGGTCATGTCAGCCCTATTTATAAGCTGATAGATGGAGCACCTTGAGGATCTCATGATGAGGCATGTTTAATCCATCATTCATTTTTAAGGTTTCTCTGAAACCTAGCCTGGTTTCCAATGTTGTTTAGGATTTTGGCCATGAAAACTGGACACACTATTAAAGCTGCAATTGTACTTATGCCATATAAACAAATAATATAGGCATTCAGGAATGCAGGCATAAAGTGGCTTTTTCGGCTTTTAAGTCAGATTCATCTTATTCCAGTTTTAGAGGATAGAGGCAATCCGCTGCAGGTCAGTGGGATCCTGGTCTACATCAGGAGGAGCTGCCAGCAGGTCAAGGGAGGGGATCCTGCCCCTCTGCTCAGCTCTGGGGAGGCCCCACCTGGAGCACTGGGGGCAGTTCTGGGCTCCCCAGGACAAGGGGGATGTGGAGCTTCTAGAGGGGATCCAGTATAAAGTAACAAATACAAGATTAAGGGACTCAAACATATAACTTACAGGGAAAGACCAAGCAAGCTAGGCCTGTTTATTCTGGAGAAGATTGAGAGGGGATCTGATCAATATGTATACGTATCTGAGGGGAGGATGTAAAGAAGATGGGGCTAAACTCTTCTCTGTGGTGGCCAGCAACAAAACAAGGGGTGATGGGTACAAGTTGAAACACAGACAGTTCCATCTCCGTGTGAGGAAGAACTTCCTTGCTGTGAGGGTGCCAGAGCCCTGGCACAGGCTGCCCAGAGAGGCTGTGGAGGCTCCTTCTCTGGAGACCTTCAAACCTGCCTGGATAGGCCCCTGTGCCCCGTGCTCTGGGTGCCCCTGCTGGAGCAGGGGGGCTGGACTAGATGGTCTCTAGAGGTCCCTTTCACACTTCAACCGTCTGTGAGTCAGGGCTGAACCTGCTAGTTGACAAACCCAAACAAGAATGGTCTGGGCAGTTCCTCGGGCTCATTCGATGTACATTGTACTTTTCAAGAACACATTTGACTTTCTATGCAGGAGGGTGTACTTGCTGCTGCATTTTGCAATCTAGCTTTCAGGATGATGGATCAAAAATTCATACAAGGTCACTCTAACAAGAACAACAATAATAAATTCCACCAATGTATAAATCAGGAGCATCTGCAGTGAAATAGTGACATTCAATACACAGAGAAGCCATTTCAGAAGCATCCTCTAAATTTCATAAGCTTATGATTAGAGCAAGGGACCTGGTGCATTATATTGAGAGTCCAGGGGAGAGACCGGCATAACAAAACTATGGTCGAGTCAACGGGTGCTATTTTAACATGTTTACAGACAGTGTTGCAAACAAGGTTCACTGATGTCCACAGTCTCCCCCGGGGCTCAATTTATAGCCTTGGACTGAAATTAAGCCAAGCCTGATGTTCAACATGGGGCTAGTAGTGATAAAGACACTGACATGGGCCTATGGCCACTTTGTTTAGAGCTGCTGGCACCATGTAACAGTACTGAGATTGGCATTGCAAAGATGTGCCAGCAGTTTCCATTGGTTTTCAAGTAAAACTACACCTTTTCCATGATCTGGCCTTTTTTTTTTCCCCTCCCTGAGATACTATACCATGCTATATAGCCCAGGATAAACCATTCTGGTGATTGCGTTAGTATTTCTAACTCTTTCTGCAGCAACCAGTGCAAACAAGGGCAGAAGCTCATCCGAGCCTGAGCCTCATGGGAAAACATGTTCAGAATCCCCTTTGACTGCAACAGCCATTTGGAGAAAAGAAAAATCAAAAAAACACATGTCCATGCACACATATATACATATATATAAATACAGGTATACATATATATACACACATAAAACATTTATCATTTAGAGGGCTTAATCCTGGTTCCTTGCTTACCCCTCTCCCATATTTAATTTGCTGCCTGAGTGTTCAGGTGTTCCGTATAGCAGATGAATTCCTTCTCGCTGTTTCTTTTCTTTTCTTTTTTTTTTTTTTTTTTTAAGTAGCAGAGCATTTGGAAAGCTTACGTGCTGCTACAGAAAGTGACTATGTTGGGCACAATAAAAGCTTGGTTTAATTCAGACCTTCTTTTACAGAGGTTGCTATTACTTTGAAAAGCTTCTGGCATTCTTCAGACAATGAGAAGGTCATAAAATCCCTTCCTTCCTGAAGAGCATCCAGTTTAAAACCTTCTATACGAGAGAAGCAGAAATCTGCCACTGCTCTGCCTAATTTTCCCTGGAGGATGAATGTACTGTCATTTCAGACCTATTAGCAGTTCCAGTACAGATAGGGAGTGCCTGGGTGACAGTCTGACTTACGTGTCCTGTTTACCAGCCTAGAAAATCCTGTGAGCCAGAAGAGTATCCCATCCTGGTCTGAAATATAAAAGGGGCACCACTAACGTCCTGCTTTGGGAACTTACTTAATTCCCCTTGCAGATTCATGTATTTTTGGCTCCTGAGAATGCCAGCATTTCTGGAATTGGAGTTTAACACAATAATCCAGAAACCTACATCATCAGCTCTGCAAAAATTGTTTTAAACCTTGAAACATCTGTATAGATTTACTCGCTACTAACCAGTTTATTTCCATGGGCTAACCTTTGATTTAGACTACAGGAGATTCATCCTATGTAGTGTATTGCATACAAACACTAGAAGGTGAAGACAGATTTCAAACTTCTGTGGAAATTTATGGTTAATTAATATATTTTTCTGGTTTTGGTTATTTAAACTGTTTCTTGGATGCATTAAAGCAAGAAGCAGATACCTTTATGCCTATATCCAGATTTTGAGCTAGACACCTCACTATAACAGGTCCCCTGATCTCTGATATTTCTAGTTCAGTTATAACCAAATTAATTCCAGTGGAATTATATTCTCTTATGCAAGCAGTGAATTTGATCCACCAGCTTGAAGATCAACTATAAGGTATCTGCCTCATATCTAAAAGATTAATTGGCTGAAGGTTTATGTTGCAAAAAATTATATTATAAAGATGCATAATAGCCTATGTGATTAATCATTGGTTTATTTTACTAAAGGATGTGGAAAATTCTTCAGCAAATTTATTTAAAATATATAACTAATGGACTTCTTTCTTGTAAATACACTCTTTTTCAGTAAGAATTCTTGAGCCTGAAGCATAAAGTATTAGGTTGAATTTCTATGACCTCTCTTATTCAGGCTTTCAAAACAGGCAATCATAATAGAAATCAATCTTAAAATCTGTTTATACAAGAATGGATTATGTAATTTTCAGTCAGATGCACATAAAGTTACGAACTCTTTATCTCTAGTTGTTGGGGTTTGCTTCTTTCGGTTTGTTTGAAAGCTGGAAGAGTCACAAGAATGCATAAGGGACAGCCTTCACACAAAAATAATAATATTTTGCATATAAGTCTTTAGGAACATGAGGCAAATATACTCTACAAGCACAGAAACTACATAAAAAGGGATGTCCTTCCACCACCACCACAACCAAATCCTAACGCCCCCATGGTAGTCTAGTCTGTGGTACGCATGGTTTAGTGTTTAATAAAAGTTTATGGTAAAAGTTACCCCCCCCAAAGGGTATTCTGTCTTGATTGTGTTACACATGGCTCTATGGAAAAAGGCTATAAAATGTAACAGAGCATGATAAACTTGCTACAGGATTTTCAGAACCAATATATAGTATTACATTGCAAGGATACTATTTTCTATAAAATTCTGTATAATGGTTTAACAATTTCATAGAAAGATTTCATTCTTTTCTGCATTATGTGGCATCTCAGAATATCTTTCATATAACTCTACTCTTGTCCTTCTTTTAAATCCTGTTGTGCCAGAACAAAATATGAGAAGATTACATTTATATGTCATCTTCCATCTGGATAAGTCAAAAATCATGTTAACAGCTACCTACCACCATGAATGTAACCATATCTAGTGTGAAGGGTGTCCAGGCTCACCTTACATAAAAGTGCACTAATAAATACCCTGCACATCTCAACACACAGAGGCAACTTCAGCTAAAGAGGATTATATTAGCACTACTTTTGGTAAGATATACTGTGGATTTGATAATAACCAAGACAAATTACAATGAGTTATAAAATCACCTTTCAGGAATTATTTGGGTGTTGCAGGTTCTGCCCTGGGGTAGAGCATGTAGTAGGTGACCTGATGTAATTGCTTGCTGTCTTTTCTCCTGTGCTTCTTCAGTTATATATATTACCTGCATATGGTAGCTGTAGACCACTTTGAAAAATATTAAGGTCAGGATTAATTCACTTTGAAAAGACAGGTGTTATTTACTACACATCCACTGTCCATGCTATTATTCAGTTTCTGAGCAGGCTGGAGACAGCTTTCTGCATGAGTTCTGGTACTGATTGGCATGGCTCTGAGCTAGTGATATGAACCATTCAGGGTGCACCTATATTAGCATTTTTTTTTCAAATCAAGAGTGCTATTTGGAGTGAATCTTGCTATCATCCCCATGCACCACGCCTAGGTTTGTGTCATAGAGCTGCCTCAGAACACATGAATACGCTGCCTGCAGAATGATGAACCAGGATGTACGTTAGTACCATGCCTCAAATATTAATAGTAGATTGATCCACAGGATGTGATTGGACCTAATCTGATGGAACCACTCATAATGCCTACAAAGTGCTCATATGGTCCCCCACACACCAGCTGCTTTTTCTTTATGTGCACACACTCCTATTGCACACTACTTGCTAATGCAGATTTAGCTTGCTTCTTTTCTGCCTTTTCATGCCAGGAGAATGGAGGTGAAATGCAATAGATCCTAAGACAGGATAATAGGCCTGTTCTCCTGAGCTGGAAGTAAGTGCAATTCAGTGATCAAGGACCTCACAGGAAGCAGAATGTGACTACATAAATTGCATTTATTTCTTTGGCTTTGGCAGAAGTTAATCTACAAGATATTTGTATTTCATCCTCCTAATAAGTGTTCCAGAAAACGTGCCTCATTATTAATTACATAACCTACTCTTCAGAACTCCAATGAATTTTACTCCTTTTAGAATAAGCATATTTTAATTACAGAAATTTGGAATTAATGCAATATATTTTTGCAAAGCATTTTTATTAGGCATGCTGCAGAGCATTTGAAACAACACCAACCAGATTTGCTCTGCTTCAATATTTCCTCTAAACATGCAGAATTACAATGAATCACTGTATCATGTGTTACTTGATCTCAGACTTACAATTATTCCTTCTTACTCTTTTTTTTTATTATTATTATGGTTATTATTTTGTCCAACATTAGTCTTGTAAAAATCATAACGAACTACTAGTCAGTAGTACTGGATAAATGATAGAGATTATCCATTCTGTGACTCTTGTGACAATATTTCATCAGTGGTTATCTGGGCTTATGTCTTGGTCACACACTATTAAACCACAGTAAATCATTGCCTGCTGTGAATGTGAGCAGAGAGGGTTCTTACACCCCTTCTTCTCTCCCTTCCCCTTCCCCCCTCAGCAGCCCTTCCCCAAAAAGCTGCACCCCTGAACCTTTGATTGCTGCTGCTGGAAAGTGGCTTCATCAGAAAAATACACCGGATCAGAGTCTGTAACTGGAGCAGCCAATTTCAGTATGGGAGAGGAAGGAGAGACTTCGAAGAGCCAATTCTGCCGTCTTGCTTCTTCCCTTCTTTATTCAAGCCATGGCCCATAGGAGAGCTCAACTGGTGTAGCCCATGATACTACCAATATTTTTATCACTGTACAGGGCTGTTACAATCTAACTACCAGTTAAGGTATACTTTTTGGTTTTCCAAAGCTAGGCTAGCAAACCAAAGAGAAAAAGGGTTGATGTATCTTTTCTATTCCAGGAATCAAACATTCACCCAATATGGGGCTTCTCATCATTACCGAGTAGAGCTATATGACTTTCTTTGGCCCAAGTCTTAGCCTGCTGCTCCACAAGCCTCACAGTTAAATATTCCCTACCTAAACCAGAATATAGGTAAGTTTTACTCTTAAGTAAAAGGATGACAGAGCAGAGACCAGCAATGTTGAGATGCATCTTCTTAAATGACTCTCCCCTTGTAACTAAACATGTCTGCACAATCTGTTGCTCCCAGATCACCTTCAAATAGACTATTATTGAGCTGCAATATTTCACACACTGGCCTTGTGCTTCACTGATGGTAGCTATTGCCTCAAAGAAAGATTTTGTATGCCCTGTGCTACCTACATTACATGTAAGATGGATTCAGACTGATCCTCCTTAAAGGGTTCAAGCTAGCAATTAAGGCAAAATATATACTAAGGCTAAAAAATAATATTGTAAATATTGGCAACATTTACCTGATCCCCAAGAAGCTGCCAACCCTCAGTTTAACTCAATGTCTCCTTCTTTACAAGCTACCTGCATGTCTTCTCTTTCCCTTGAGTTCTTGGATTTTCCTTCTAGGAAATGAATGCCTCATAGAGTCTCCTCACTGCTTTAGGAAGACTTTTCTATCCTCCTTCCAGGATGCCCCTCATGGTACTGCCTTTCATTCCGGGCTTCTGATGAGCACAGCTATATGAATTCTTGCCAACTTCAGCTTTTTTTTTTTTTTTTTATTACAATGTGCAGTGAAGGAAATATTGAGTTTCTACCCCAAATAGTGACGCACATTTACCAGATATTTTTCTAACAAAATAAAACTGAGAATGAAANCTCCTGAGAGGAAATAGCAGCTTAGTCATACAGAATCAGACATCTGAGATTTCTATAGATAGGAAAAGAAAACAGATGCTCAAACATATATTAATTACCGCGCCATCCCTGAAAGAACAAAGGTATTTTTAAAATACCTTGGAAATCTCTAGAGAAACAATCCAACATAAGTTTCCTAATATAGTTAAGTGCAGATTATTTCTAATACTTTCTAGGATGAGATATTCAGGATTAATTTTGGTGGGTAGAAAAAAATAAAAAAAAGGAAAGAAAAAATGTAATTTAATGTAATTTCGACTGATTAGGTTCTCCATTTATCCTTTGAATTTTTGGACTTTCACAGTTAGAGAATCAACCTATGCTTTACCTGTATTTTTATTTAGATATATGAGAGTAAATGTGGAATTTCTCTGTCTTATGTTGCTTGTCCAGAAAGTAGATAATAACCTCAGACAGCTCACTAACTTCTTTCTGTAGGAAATGCAAGTAAAAAGGAGGTTCATCTTGTTCGTAGTTGTATGCTTAACATAATCCTAATGGATCTCCTCCTGAAATCCCTGCTTCTCTTTTTGCCAAAGACAACTTACTACGACTTAGACAATGAAGTACTTTAAGTCTAGAGTTAGGGGGAAAGAAACCCCTCATTTTATACCTTTATCTGAATAAGCTAAAAAAAAAAAATTCACATTTTCAAAATATGGTTCTGTTTACAAGCCAGTCTTATTAACACTGGAAGTTAGTAGTATGTTAATAGGAAATGCTTTCCTAGATCTTTCTCAGTGATATTCAGACTGCAGAAGGAGAGCTGAGAACAACCTGCAGGTCCTGACCGGTGAAGCTTTAGTCCTTATTGTGAAGACTCCTACTAAAACACGACAGCTTTGGTAGTAAAAGAAGAACCCTGTGTCAGGAATGTGGGCCACTATGATAAGTACTGTGGATACACCAAGTGAAAAAAGTGGATCCCGTCCCAAGGAACTAAAAAATTATTAACAGACATCCCTTTAGACATTAAGCAGAAAGCTGAGGTTGACTTTGATGGACACAGCAGAAGTACTGTATGTGTATGATAGATGGCCTGAACCTCCGTAAGGATCGGAGAGATGTAGTACAACTAGATGTAGCCGATAGACAGACACAGCTATTAAGAAGGGCCACGAGGTACAGGTAGACAACTAATTAAAGTAGATGGACAGCTAGAGAGTTAAAGCAAGTATAAGGATAAGTGTAAGGATAAGGCAAACGGACAGGTAGCTGAAAGGGACTTGAGTAGAACAATTCATACCACAGTCTATTTCTACCAACAACCTGGCATCCCGTCTTTAGAGAAAAGGCAGCAATTCCCCTCCTGTTCTGCACACTTCATCCACTGCTCATAGCAGCCCCAAATTGCACCTTCCAATCTCACCTGTGGTGAAAATGCAGCGACTTCACCACATTTACTGCAAGGACACATTTAGTCTGGCGAAGCAGTGCTCAAAACCAGGGTATTCTGGTTTACATGGGGATGACACCAGCTGAGGCTGTGCGGTTATGAGGAGGAATGAGAAAAAAAGGTAGCACACCATGAGTCCTCTATTAGAAGTTGTTCAATTAAGTATTCATTTCACAGTAATATTTTTTCTTTAAATAAATCTGAGATATCTTTATACCTTTAAGCTCAGTAGTTTTCTGCATTAGCTTGATATGCATATCAAAATGTGCACTATTTCTTAAATTGGTAGATAGGGCAGGTATGCCATTAACATTTATGCATTTAAGTTCCATAGTCACATGCATAGAATACATTTCTCCTTCAAAGATTTGTACAGCTTTCAGCTTGTAATTTATTGCTGGGTATATTAGGTACACTGAGTCCTTCTGATTCACAGCTTTCTAATCGGCTATTTAGAGTTTACACCAAGCAGAAAATCAATGTATTCAATATGTAGTAGCTCTCTCGTTAACTCTAGTCATTTGCTTAAAGAGTAATGTTGAGCTGATAATTGAAATATGGTCTAAACCATGCATTTTAATTTAAAATAAAAAATGCTTGAAATATTATTAATTTGATCCTTTTTTCCTCTCTTCTCCCTCCTTCCTCTAAAGGGCATATTTATTTCTGTCCCTGCTTTGGGATCCTAATTCCATGGCTGACTAGGATTTCATAATAAAAGCATCTTTTATTTCATATAGCATCCTACGGAAATCTTGAAACACTTTATAAACTTTCTGCTGAAAAGCTGCCACTTCGGGGGTATGAGATATAGCGTTTAACAGCAACCAGGAACATGATACAGTATTTCAGCACAGGTTATAAAGAATATTTGATCCAAAGGAATAAGCAAGAGGAATTTATAAAAGGCTGATTGTAAAGGAATTTGCCTAGAATTTGATTTGTAAGACAAGTTTTTTTTTTGGAAATATGACTCTTAAAAACAAATAAAGAGGAAAAGAAAGTGAGGGATAAATATTAAGAAATTTATTCCTCTCATCTTGCTTAAATCTGGCTTGGGTTATGTTTACTGAAATATTTTACATCAATCTATTGAGCTTTTACACGAAAAATGAAGTAAAACTGTAGGATTGGGCTCCTGTCCTACACAAACTGACATGGTTGTTTTGATATTGAAGGAACAGTAGTGATTTGTACAGATGAAAACTTCAAGCTCTTTTACTGTGACTTGTGCCAAAATTATGCTTATAAATGCCCATCTTGGCACATGGATTTAGGAGCCTGGCTAAGAGCTAAAAGCCTAGCTACACACAGCCATATTTGAAAATAAGCCTTGTGTGTAGCCAAGAACTACAGGGAAAAAAACATATATGTATATGCAGAGCCCATAGCATTTGTATTTTGGCTGTATTGCAGCAATTCACTCATCTCTTGGGGTCACACGTGAGATTGCAGCTTGACCATACAACGGTGGCTGCATTACCTGGATCGGTCAAATCACTGCCAGTCACTGTGTAACACCACTGCTGCAGGGCAGCTGGACGGAGCTGGTCAGAAGGGAGGAAAAAAAACAGGTTCTCATTTTATCTATTTTATTTTTATTTTTAATTTATTGATATTATTTATGAATTTATTATGTTGTTTTTTATTATTTTGGCTATGAATGTTTGCTTATTTGAGGACTTTTTCTGCTGGAGGGATATTTTCTAGCTGATTGAGCTTGGAAAGTCTGGCTGAACCTTTCAAAATTTATTGTGGGATGGTTTCAGGGATTAGCATTTACTTTCTGAGAAAGAAAAAGGTTCTGAGTCTTTTGATAAGTGAAAATAATCTTAAAAAAATCGAGTTTGAAATGTTTTTTTATCCTTTTGTTTTCCCCTGAAAGGTCAGCACCCTCCCTCCTCCCAGTACGTTCCCAACCGCAACAGAACAGCAGCCTTATTTCCCAGGGAGCTCCCTCAAGCCTCCCCGCGCCGTGCCGGAGGAAGAGATGCAATCGAACATTTGCCGTTCCGTAAACATCCCCTTGCTCCCAGCACATGGGGGGACTCTGCCCTCTTCCCTCCCTTTCCCTCCTTTCTCTCCGGGCGGGTTTTGACGGCGCCGCTGCCCGCGCGGAGCATCGCGCGCTCCGGGCGCGCTGCGTCCCCCGTGCCGCCCCGCGAGCTCCGGACACGCCGCCTGCACAGCTCTTATCTGTCCTGCGCAGGAGCCGGGAGGGAGAGCGCGGAGAGCCTGTTTGCTGCAGTTCAAAGTCAGCTTCCTTTCATGTTTTGTTTCTCTTTTCTTCCCACCCCCCTCTGCTCTTTTTTTTTTTAATTCCTTCCTCCCCCCGCTCCCTCCCCGCAAGATAAATAGAGGTAGAAAGGACAAGCAGCTTTGATTAGCATTTAAAATGTTGTCAATTTTTAATGAAAGCGTAACCTCCAACCATCAACTTTGCACGAGCCGGAGACAAGGTTGCAAAATGAATGCTAATATCTTTGGCACGCTTTGGCTGCATTGCCCTTCTGTGAACTTCCCTTGTTGTTAATTTGTTATGTCAGCCCGTATTAGTAGTTTTCAGAAGCCTGAACCGGCGCAAGCATCAGCCTTAAGGAGCCAGAGCCCATCGGCGCTTGCGGCCACGGTTATTACTATTTATTTGCACGTGCCGTGTTGAGGTCTCGCTCCTCCAGCAGGGCTATCTGCAGCCTCTGCAGATCCAATGCTCCCCAGATGGTGCTGCCCCAAAGGGGCTTCTCATAAAATGCAAAACGAGAGGCCAGAAGTGACCGTGGTGAAGAGAGGAGGTGGGGACATCACCCCAAGTGACACGGGTGACTTGCCCAGAGGAAGAGGCCGCGCTTTCCCCGAGCACCTGCAAGGGGCTGCGGAGGCGCCCTGGGTGGGTTTCCAACAAGTCACTGCAGCGCGGGCGAAGCGGCGTTTGAACGGAGAGGCGACATGGCTTTGTAGGTATTCATGAAAGATGTTCCCTGAGTGCAGAGGGAGGAAATTGTAAATACGGTGTGGGAAAATTTGAGCAGTGGAGCAGCAAAGGTTGACAGTGCTGGCACTGCACTGAATATTCCATTATACTTCGAATATTCATTTTGCTATTGAGCTCCCTGTGAAAAATCACAGGGTAAATTGCTTTTTTTTTTTTTCTGACTGAATCACCTTTATACTTGCCAGAAATCTTTCTAACATATGAAAGAGTCAAGCAGCTGCACAGAAACTTCTATTTAAAGTGAATCAAACACAAACAATGTTATACAATGTACCACTATATACATCCTTGCTTTGCCCATGACATTATATCAGACAGCCACACAGGTCATTTAATAGTTTTGGATCCATATAGGAGGGGAAACAGATTAAAATTAGTATTTTTCCCTATTTAAAAAAAAAAAAAAAAAAAAGACAAAAAAATGTAACGGACTTTAGCTTTCATGGAGCTTTATTCTGATCACTAAAATCAACAACTTAAAATCTATGTATCTGTGGAATTTGTCATCGGGATATCTTTACCACCTGCATCGCTCATCTGTGCACATATGCACAGATGCATTTAGACCCAGTGCAATTACAAATAAGTAAATTGTAAATAAGTTACCCTGGCATGATTGAAATGCAGTCAGTGGTGGCATGCAATGCAGTGACTGTTTAATGGTGCAGATCGCCACTATTAGAAGAGGGAGCAAAGAATATTTCTGCATCTAATTGAAAAATGAAAGGCCCAATCCTGCTATCACAAAGGCCCATAAAAACACTCCTTAGGCCTCTGCTTCTATTCATTTGCGAAAATTTTTGTACCTGCATGAGCTGAAAGCTCAGGTCACTGCAATATAGATCAGAAATCAGTTGAAGCTAAGAAATGGGACTCAGGCAAATTTGTTGGCTGCAACATTCTTTACGCGGAGTTTAAAGTACAGAGCTGCTCAGACTCCACAGTGTGCAGTTTGTGTATATATGAATATATGTACCACTTATGGATGTCTGGGTATCTACCCATCTAGATGAGGCATACATACATGCCAGACTTTTACACATAAGTAGAAAAAAGAGGAAAAATTAAAAATAAAGGTCATGAAATTTGATCATCTCCATATTTAAGGTTACTCTAAGCACTCTGCAAATAACAAGGTGCTTTAATACCCTGCTTGCACTTTAGTCTCATTTAATATAAAACCTATGAAAGATTATTCCTGAAGTCATTATCTTTAACTGTTGAGAGCATAGATCATGCCTAAGTGACTGAAGTGCCATGGGAACTTTCAATGGGATACTGCCGAAGAGCTGATATATGGCTTTCAGTCTCCATCGGACTCAAATGACATGCAGAAGAAGAGCGGTGATAACTTTGAGGAATGAAATGTGTTCTCCAGGCAGCCAAGATCATGAGCCCACGGCAAGCTTGGGCTGAGTGAACAATAGCCTGTAAAACACTGCAGACTGCAAAACGGTGTCAATGCAATGTTATGGGTGATTTGCTTTACCTATTAATGCTGTTTGGTTGGTAAATTCTCTTAAGCGGGGGGCGGGGGGTGAACTCCATGCTTGTGATAAACATTGGGAGCAGACACCAGCATGACTGCAAAGGGCTGTTCAACTGTCCTGGCTCCTAGTCAAGCGGAAATGCCCAGAGACAGCTGACACATAGGAAAACTTGAGGTTGCATTTGTTCAAAGGGGTTGAAATCTGGAAAACAGAAAATATCCATAGGGTAGAACAGAGGAAGGAGATTTTAAAGCCAGGAGTTAGAAACTCAGCAACTTTCAGAGGAGGAGTGCAAGGGAAAAGGATGCTTAGGAATGGGAAGGAAAGTCAATGATAAGAAAGAGATATTGACCCTGTATTTGGCACTCTGGGAAGGCTTATTCTTCCTATACAGAAAGTCATGGAGAAACGGAGAAAATAATAGTGGTCATCGAGGTCAAGAGAGAAGTTTGGCCTCACTTCCAGGAAAGGCATGTGGACAAGAGATGTCCTTTGCTCTGGAAAAAGAAAGGGAAAAACCCATCGCTGAGATTTGTCTGGAGCAAGTACAAACCAGCAGTCAATGTCCTGACACAGCAACCAGAATTACCTGACAAGTGCAATTTCCTCAGGAATCTTGGAAAGAATAATAAAACAAAAACAATTTTGGGCAAATCCCAAAATTGTTACCTGGTTTCACAGGGAAAGAGTGATTTTCCAACCCTTGGTTCCATTATAATAGTTGTAGAAAGAACCAAAGAGACCAGCTTCTAGATCCTAGGTTTGGCTCTTCTGAATCTTACTGTATAACTTAAAATGTGTCATAGGTGCTCTGCTTATCAGCTTGATTATCCCTGCAATGCTTACAATGATACTTCTTCAAGGAATCTTGTAGAATTGATGCCTGAAGAGGGCTTTGAGATCCCAGAATGTAATAAGCTGTCTCAGTCCTACACATCATCATCATCCAATTTCGGCTATTTTGTGCCCTTTATCCTTCTTTTGCAGCATTTTCTGACTTGTGTGTGTTTTGCTTTTTTATTAAGAAAAAAAAAAAAATGAACATGAGGGTCATTTCTATCTCTCCTCTTGTCTCTTGATTAGAGATTGCTGAATTATTTGATGAACATAATATCCTGTAAAATATGTAGCTCTTTTTTTTTCTTGACATGAATTATGCATAAAATGAGCCTCATTGTTGTAAACCAACTACTTGATGAATGCATCACATGAGCAAACTTTGGCTCTTTGGAGAAGAAAACAATGGCTGCCTACGTCTCATCCCCTTCGCTTTTTGACTGCCTGCTGTTAAGATGCATGAATAGTCAAAATCACTGATTATTCCCCAGATGATCATAAGGCTGTAGGTGTCAGCTAAAGGAATTCTTTCCTTATAAGAGTGATTTTATAGAAAAAACACACTGATATTTAATCTTGGGTGCCTTCCTGTTGATGGCCTTGGTAGTACTGGCTTATGGGAGAATAAGGAATAATTTCTGCAAGAATTGTTGAATAAAATTCTCTGAGATATGTTTTGAAGGAGGTCAGATTTAATAGCTGTAATGGTTCCTTCCATTAATAATGAATACATAGGAATTCAAATGAAATAAATAAATAACTATTCTACTTTGCTTGGAAGAACTCTCATTGAAATAAACAACTACAAAGAGTGCATAACAAAGAAGCATAAATTTGTCTGAATTTGGGAATTTGGATGGCATGAACTAAGCACTGAAAAATCACTCAAACTTCAACTGATTTGTTTGCTGATGGTTTTTAGCTTAGCTTCTAAAAAAATCTTTTGGGTCTCCAACTATCTAATCTATTTTTCAGCTGTATTAATGAAGTGTTTTTTATCTTTCTCTCTATATATTTATCACACCCTTCCTACTTACTCAAGTAGAATGATTAGGAATACGCAAAGATCTAAAAGCCTTAATAACAGGGGAAAATAAATATTACTATTTTAGTTAGACTTTGTTCGCTAGAGATTGTAATGGATAGATGAGATCTTGAGACATAAGGATCAAATCCTCTTCTCAGCTTCTCAGGAATTATAAATTTGCTATCTGAGAGACAGGATTAGGAACACAGAATCCTGGGGCATATTCCCCACTTAGTTACTTTCTGGCTGTGCACAGTCCAACAAATCACTTAATCTCTTTATACCTCATTTTAGCCACCTGTAATTATTATCATTAAGTAGGTATTAAAAATGCCCAGAGTTGCTGATCCCAATAAGAGCCCTGTTGTGTTAGGTACTGTACAAAGATTTGGTAAGCGACACTTCTTGAAGAATTAACCAGTTAAGAAACATGCCAAAGCAATGCCCAGTGGAGGGATGTTGTAATGTTTTTAAGCTGTTCTGAGATCTCCAAATACATCAAGGTTTCTATAGATAAAAAACATTAATATGCATATGAGAAACTATATATGCAGAGCCATAGATACACTACTGACACACCTACACATGGGTGATACACATATAGACACATACATTCCCCCCCCTTCATGTTTTCTCAACATATTTCTCCAATTGCACATAAATTTTGTCCTTGTTCTGTAATGATATAACGGTAAATGAATTACCACAAATAAACCAGACACACAGATTGGTGCATAAAGTTGTCCTAGCTTCATACAAGATCTGACCTTGGAACAAAGAATACTTTACATCCGTGATGATTCTATCTGCCGTTGATGAATCACAACTCCTGCTTATGTTTAATCACTGCTGACAGTAACAGCTGACAGCTAGTTAGGAAGAAAAAAAGTCCTCAGCAACTAAATTCTTTTCTGCAGAAGAAATAAAACTCGTTATATATGATCAGTTTTGCATATGGATAGAGTGATTGGAAGGATGTTCTGTAGAATTTTATAAACTAAATAAATATAAACGCTCTGCCTGCTTTTGCTCACTAAGGGCACTTTTATTTTTTTTTGTTTATTTTCACTTGCTATCAAGATTTTAGCACTGACTTTTGGCATTTTGGTTAGCTATTTTTTCATTCTTGCCCAAGCCAAAGGGTAGAATTTATTTGTAAAATTCAATGAGAAAATGTTGTTGTTCTTTTTTATTTGGAGCAGAAAGGGAGTTTGTAGTGTTAATTTTATTTTGAAACCCAATTCAGTACATATTTGAAGGGCAGTCAGTTTTAAGAGTTGCTGAAAGGAAGCTGTTAATATGAAAAGGTAATTTTGATTGTTTTTTGGTTATCAACTTACTTCTATTACTGGCCCATGAAAATTAGTTAGACAGCAGGACTATATGTGCTTTGTCTTGTGTGAGCAACACTCTGTAGGGCTTTTGGACTGGACCTGTGATGGATCCAGCCAGATCAGTTGGGACAGAAAGTACTTGTGGATGTCTGCATGGATGAGCATCCTCGCAGACACTCAAAGTATAGAAAACTTGCTCCCTAGAAAAGGAATAGTAAAGACTTTATTTATTTATTTATTTTTAACTGAAATGAGCAAATGTTCTAATCCTGTGGGTGCTCAGAAATATAGGGAAGCAATATTACCATTTCCATTATTTTGTTTGGTCCTATAAAGTTGCTTTTTTAAAAAGTTGTGACAGCAGTAGAAGATTAAAAAATGAACTCCAGTAACAGTTTAATCTCGTTAGTAAGACGAGAAGGATAGGAAGCTTTCTGAGCATGTATCATAAACTAACCCATGAACAGATTGTAACAGGAGACATCATTTAGTAAAGATTATAAAATGCACCAAAATTTTTGCAACTCAAAGCTGAAGCTAACCATGGTGTAAAACACAATTCAGCAGTAGCAAAAGTTTTCAAGAATACTCCGTATGTTTTCTCCTCTACATCTCCTAAGTGAAATGTAAGATAAAGAACGGTACGGATGTAAAAAATAAAAGAGTGTGTTTTTTTTCCCCCTTTCAGTCATTAGTCCTCATCTTTGACTTCCACAACCTTTGGAGCTGTGCTACAAAACTCCTTTGGTCTGGCGAGCCTTAGTACATCTGAACCACCTGCACATGTAAGAGCTGCATCACTGGCTTTTTTGTGAAGTGAAGAATACCTTTAAAATATGAGTAACGCAGTTGAAGTGAGTTGGATTTGGGCACAAGTCACTGTTATGAACCATACTCAAATCTAAATCTTATTTTATTTTTTATTCTTAAATACATTAAAAAAAAAGGAGTAAATAGCATGGAGGGAGAGAAGAAGGAAGCAGGGGATAGAAGGGAGGTGAACAGGAAAAGAAAAAGAAAAGGAAGAGAGAGAGAGAAAGAGAGAGAGAGA
>VZSV01000045.1:3241778-3255396 GCA_013398735.1 Nothocercus julius
AGATGTAAAAAATAAAAAAAAAAAGAAAAAAAAAAGCAATTCAGAGTTAATCATTCAAAGGGCTGGTTTCTAGTTAAAAAACAACTACAAATATTATCAATACTTATTTGATTCTAAACTAATTTATGTATAACATATTATTTGTTTCTCATTTAGTCATATGTTCAGAGAGGATAAATCATGTCATATCTTCAAATACAAGGTTGTGGAAGAAAAATGCTATAGATTTATTTTCTTAGTAAAATTATATGTTTGACATTGTATGCATGCTTTGTTCTCAATGTCAGAGACCCTCGTGTTTTCTAAATGCGAAAACAGTTCATTGAAAATAGTGTCCAAACAAGTGGTTAATGCATGAGTATGAAGAGGTCACTGTTGCCTGGGCCAATCCCAGGGAGGGAATGTGCACACACTACTGGGGTATTTCCGTTCTGCAAGAGGAAGATTTGACCTGAGTCTCTGTCTGATGCTCCCTCATTTCTGACACCGTCAGTACAAATTCTGAAGTCAAGACCCTGGTGACATATACGGCACGTTATTGCTCCCTGCACAGGCAGTGAATACCCAAAATTTGTACCCAAAATGCAAATGAAAAAAATGAAAATTTCTTTGTGTTTCATTAAGTATAATACAGATGAGAAGAATAGATTTAAAGGGTATGACAGTAGTCAAGGATGTGATAAAAGAGGAACATATAATGATAATAAGCTGCATGAAGGAAAACAGTTGGATTCACTGGATCCTGGATCAAATTTCAAACTTAAATGTGAAATACACTCCTACTGAGAGTGGAACCATTAGGTGGAAACATGAGGACCAAAAGCAGAAAAAAAATGGTACAGCATTATTAAAGAATCTGGGCCAGGAAAAGTGAAAACTTGTTGCCAAGTACTTGTGATGCATTGGAATTTAAGGATGGGAATTTTTCAGGGAGAGATTGATTCTATTATTTGATTTGGGAATCCCACAAAATGTTAAAGATTATAAATAGAATAAGAAAGGCAATTTAAACTTACTGATATGTTGGTGAAAAATAGCATCCTAAAAAGGAGAATGTTTCCCTGCCATCACCTCCCCCAATCTTTGATGTTAGAGAAAATCTTAAAAAAAGAAAAGATATGTTTCCACCCTTGCAGTACATAAT
The DNA here is from genome assembly GCA_013398735.1 of Nothocercus julius. Taxonomy (NCBI): domain Eukaryota; kingdom Metazoa; phylum Chordata; class Aves; order Tinamiformes; family Tinamidae; genus Nothocercus; species Nothocercus julius. Next base: position 3,242,923 of record VZSV01000045.1, read on the forward strand.
TAAACTAAGATCCTTAAACTTTTTATTATAATTACATTACATCTGGTGTCTTTATTAGCATGCAACTGTCATAAACCAGTGAAGAAGTATTTTGAACAATATTCCCAGAAGGATCTTTCATTCTGTTAATTTCTTCACTTTTTCCATTAAGCTCTTGTTGCTATTTTCATTAACCTTTCTCCTGCAATTTCATTCCTTAGGGCTTCTTTTTTTGCTCTTCCATTGTGACTGTGAACTAAATAAACCCCTAAAATCAGACCCAGAGTAGCCGTAAGATGAAGAGATTCCCTTTACATCCCCTGAAGTCAACACACTTCTGACTAGAGAATCATCTGGAAATGAGTGGCTGATGAAAAGCATCTCTCTGCAAGACAAAGGCAGTTTCCTTATGGATGCAGGTGATGTCCTTGACCTTTTCCCAAAAGTAGGTGACCACCTTGCTCAGAAATCATGTAAGGATGAGTTAAAAGTACAGCCTGCAGAGGCGATAAACATTTTTGTGAACAATCTACATCAGAGACTTGATTAATAAAGTGAACAAGATATGTGAAGCTCAGAATTATTCCTTCTTTTAGCATCAATCCAAGCCAAATCAAGTTAAGCCAAGCCAACCTCACAAAGAACATATCTTAAACAGCAGGACTACGGATTGCTTTGCAAAGGAAAGGGCTTGTTCAGAGCAGTCTAAGCAATTAGAGACTAAATATGGGAAGAAAAAGACCTGGTTTAAAACACATTTCCTGTGCAAGGTGCTCTAAGTGCCCCTGCTTATGCAGAGGGGTTGGACTACATGATCTCCAAAGGTCTTTTCCAACCTCAACCACTCTGTGATTCTCTGACTATTCCATGATCTTAGGCATATTATCCAAAGTCTATTTCATATGAAACAATGGTGGTTCCCATATAAAGGAACTTTATGGCTTTAAAAGAAATCTCAGCCCACAAGCTCACTGTGGTAGTCTGAGGACATACTTGAATCACATTCATAAAACTGACCTGCAAGTAATACATAGTGGGAATCTTTTCCTCCTTTTAGAACACAGGAAAGGGAAGAAAAGGGTGGTTCTCTCTCTCCTCTGGCTAGAGGTTTGGATTCACACAGCCCCTTTTCTCTTTCCCAGAAGACCATTCGAACTATTGTATTACTGGGTATTCTAGGAAATGTAGTCTCTCATTCCCTTCCTTGAAGTTATTCCGTTTTGCAAGATAAAATGAAATATTCATCAAGCCAGGCAGAAAGAATGAATTCCAAGATCCATTTGGCTGTTGGGTTGGGTAGTCATGTGGGAGAAGAACACATGGGTTCTTGTCCCTGCTCCAATAAATACTTAAAATGTATCAGTGTATAACTCTGGGAGCAAGTCCTTCACACAAGGCAGGTAGAGACATGCCTGTTTTGTGAATCTCATGAGGATTTAGGCATAAAATAGATATCTCACTCTGTCAAGACTTGAGCTCTTCTTGGCATGCTTAGAGGCAAAACTTTAGACACCAAGGAAACCTTGCTGTCAGGAAAACTCTCAAGTTTGCACAGCAGCAGCTTTGGAAATAAGGATATAAGATCTTAGTATACCTAACCCTAAGTTCTGTTTTTATTATATGCTATTGTTACTAACTCTGTTTTCTGTTAACACACAGGCAGCTTGTGGTGGATTGAGAGAATGTTACTGTAGCAAGACGCACAATGTTCCACGTTCCGCCGTCTAGAGGTAAATCTCCTTTACAGCGTGTGATGGAACATGCCCGTGCAGTTACGCATAGGACATCGAGGTTTTTGCAGCTGCAGCTACAGCCATGTGCATGTGGAAGCATGGCCAATTGTCTCTGTTTGCGGGAGATATTTAATGGTTTTGCTACCAAACATCACAGAAGGTCAGGAGGGAGATGGATGGTGATACACTAACAAGCAAAATTGTTCTAACAAAGCATCTGTGAGCAACTGCTTGATCAAAATGACAGACATCAATCAGAATAATAACTTCAAATATGAGATTTTCAATTAGCGAGGGAACATAAATAAATGCGTCTGGAAAATAAGCATAAGGGATTTGGGAAGGAGACAGCACATACATAACAAAAGAGAGAGAAAGAGGCAGCAGGAAGAAAAACGGACTGATATACACAAAGCAATGTGCACAGAAGCAGACTTACAAACAGGTCTGCTGGGAGATGCACAGATAAACAGAAGCATTACAAATATTGTCTCTTGCTTGCACACAGAAAATTCTTGCTGGAGTTTTGCAAAGATCTTACGCTGCACTTTGCACTGAAAGGTAAAAAAATAATAATAATAACAATAATAATAATTCAGCCTCTCTGCTACGCTTCCTCTCCCCTTTCCAGAATTTCTCTAGCACAAAACTGCCTGTAGGAAATGTTTATCAGAATTGTAATCAAAAGGAGCAGCATATTCAGGCTGAGTGCCTCTTTTGCCATTTACCTCTGATGTTGTTATTTGCATCAGTGGAAAATGTGTGTAAAATGTAGCCCGATCAGAATGACAGCATTTTACTTCCAGTTTGCACAAGATGATGGGCAATGAGGACTCAAGGCATAATTTTCAAACTTTTAAAATTAAAGACACCACCTCTCTCTCAGGAAAACCTTGATCTTCAGGTTTCTGAAAGGTGGAGGATATGCCAGGGAATTGTTAATTATATATGTGGTTCTTGTACTGTCATCAGGATAACTCCTGTTGGACTGGATACAGGGATAGATGGACCTTTGGTCTAACATGGCATGGCCAGGTTTTCACAGGCTACTTTTAACTAGCGCTTCAAGCATCTTGGCGAGTAAGAAATAAACTACAGACTAGTCATCCTCAAGACCTCTCTGCTGTGACCTTGCATCGTCCTGCTTTATGATAAGTTTGTGAAAGCTACGAAAGCTACTCAGAGTGTCAAAACATACCGAAAGGCCACAGAAATAGGGACTGCAAAAATAAACAAAAAAAAAAAAAAAAAAAAAGAGAGCCAGAATACAGGAGGAAACTAGGGCCTCGTTCCTGTGAGCAAACCTGGATTTAGGAGCCTCCTTGTATGAATCAAACCCCACACCGTTTACACTGCTGGAGCAGTGAGATAATGTTTCATCTTGGAGAGATGAACAGGGCAGGAAGGAGTGAGTGTTATCTGTTGTTAAGTTTTTGGAGAAATGTAACACCCCTTCATGAAAATTACACTTATTTTGGGAATATCAGGTCTGGATTCACCATTCAGCCAAAAGCATTAGTTATTAGTTAGACAATTAGTTATTACTAACATCGTAAGACAAAGATAACTGGCCTCTTTAATGAGGCGGAGGAAGAAGGAGCCCCCCTGTTTCCCATACAGGAATTGGCTATCCTTTAATTTGCAAAAGGAGTTCTGACAGATGTAAATTTAGACTGTGTGGGTGCTACAGGCAGCGATGTAAGTAAGATTTTGTGTCACAGCCATCACTCCACACCTGTGCTTTATATAGGATGGAAAGCTTAAATATTTTATGACATAGGCTGTCCTCAAAGTGAAGGCGACCGGAAAGGTGGCACAAATTGCCACAACTGCTTCTTGCTCTTTTTCTCGTACATTCTTCTACGTATGTATTTTTGCTGAAGATATATTGAAGATTCTGAAGACAGAATGGAGGTGTATCAAAAGCTGCTCCAACAGTAAGGGAAGCTGGAGAATTATAGTCTAGATCAGATAGAGACATAAGATCTGATACCTGAGAAATACATCCAGAAAAAAGGAACGAAAATAAACAGAAAGAAAAATCCAAGTCCATCAGCAGGACACTGGAACAAGCATTTGACTATTAGCAGTCAGTCATTATCACATGATGAATGGCAGCTTGTGTGAAATGAACTGGTATCAGTCCAGTGTGCAGTTGACAAGTCTACAAAACAGGAATGGCAATGTCAGTAATCTATCTAAGTAAGCAAACCCATGATGTGCCACTGAAGATAACAGATTTCAATTTGCACAGGCACATCATATGGCTACTTAGCAATATTACCCAACTTTTGCAAAGGAGCCAAAATGCTAAAGGAGCTATCATCAGCTGTATGTATTTCATTCCCACTGATCGATATAATGACGAGCAAATCTCCATTCCTCTAAGAATTATGGACCTAATCCTATCCTTGGTACTTTTTTTGAGGGTCTAAGGGCAGAAATTTGGTCCATCATTTTGACTAATTCAGGTTCAGTTCTATTTGCGGTTGTGATTTTACCTTCTCTCTGGTGGGGCACTTGCCCTGTTTTATGCTAATTATCTGTCAAAGTGTCTCACAGCTCCAGAATTTGGTTTCCCCTTGAGCAGCTCCCAAGTTTATTAGTTTGACCTTATCAAGCTTCTTTTAAGGCAGCTTTCAACGTCAGTCCAAAGTTACAACTGCCCTTCAGTCTTATTTTCACAATTACGGCTCTTCCAAACTCTTCATTGTCAACCCTGCAGCCTGAGTCTCTCACCTGAGACATTTCTCTAAGTCCTGGGCGTTTATGGTGAAGAAGGAAAGGGAATGATGGGAACACAGTGGAAAATCAGTGCTTCCCTTCCATATGTTACTCTTCTTTCCCTTCTTTTGTCAGTGACCTGTCTGCAGGCAAACGAGCAGTGGTTTCCTCCAAAACCTGTGCTGTGAATCTCAGAGGCAGAGCAATTTATGGAATGAACAAACCTCCTGTACTCTCCTTTTGTCTGAACGCAATTTTCAAGCCCTTTCTTTGCTCCAGCTATAATAAGAACTTTTCTTACAACAGGAACTGGGAATGGAGGGGTATTTTCCTAAAATTCTTAGCTCAGTTCTTTGACCATGTTATTTATAAATTTACACATCTCTCTATATATAATAGATATAATAGATAATATAGATATATAGGGGAAAACATCCTCCCTGCTTCCTATACAGGATCTATAGCAGGGATGATGAAACTGTCTTCAAAAGATTATGCTACTTTGGCCTGTGATCTGTCTCACAGTATCTGTATTTTACATATTTGTTATATATACATACATATATATATATATATATATATATAAAAGCATCAAGTGAAATCATTGCCTGGTGCAAGACAGTCAGACTGGATAAAAGTCACCAGTGACACTGTTTTCCATTACTGGAGGATATGGCACTGGTTCTTCTGGTTTGCTCCTGCCAGCATGGGAATCTCGACTTTTGTATACATTTGCTAGCCAGTCTGGGAGCTTTCATCACTTCTCCAGCTTTTTTTTCACAGTCCAGCTGTGCTCTCTGACAAGTAGACTTTCTTTCTATCCCATAACTGCTTGTTGTTTAATACTGCACTCTTCTAAAATATGTAACTATCTCTTCTTAGCTGGTGCTTAGCTGGTGCTTAGCTGGTTGTTGAGTGAATAGTTTCAGGTAAATGGTTGCTTTTGCAGCATGTCCCAAACACATCCCAGAAACACCCCTTTCAAAATATGTCTTTACAAGCCCAAACAGATAAAGAAATCCTTTCTATAGGCTTGTAAAAAGCTACCAGAGCACCCTGTTAGTCAGCATTAGCCAAGCAGTGCAGACTTTTTCTTTTCCATCTTTCCTTATGACTCGTTGCCTACAACCCCTTCATCATTTTGTTTACTTTCCACTGAAATGTTGCAAATTTTGGACCTCTCTCACAACACAACACCTGCCTTTTTTCTCTTCACTTGAGCAGTACACAAGGGTAAAGGATAAGAGTTTTACCTTCGTACATGCTCTACTTTCAAGTTGCTGTTTTGGGGCTGTTTTGTCCTATTCCTCTGCCTCTTCACCCAGTTACTCTCACTCATTTCAGTGTCTTTTTCCCTCCTGTCCAATTATATCCCCTCGTTTCCTTTCAAAACCAAAGTAATAGTGTCACTGCTACCAGGGATTCTGTGGCATCCAAAACCAAGTATCCCACCCATTAAATGGGGCCCAGGTCCACACAAATCAGCAGGACACACAGCAGATCAAGAGGTTGTTTCTCTTTCATTTTCCCTGTTTTCTGGGATTTAGGCTTCTGGTCTATGTTTAGGATGACTGGATGCTAATTCCAGTGAAACGGCATTTTCCCTGGCCTGTCATGTTCAACACCCGAAGTATAGCAGAGATTTTTTCCTGAATTTTGAAGTCCTTTATTAAAAAGGGGGATAAAAGTTCGGTTTTATGTGATAATATCATAGCTCCTCCCTAATAAATGTATAATTAGATAAATATATGTAGATTGCATATACAACAGACACTAATCCATTTAATATGTTGACTGTCTATACTTAATTATGATAATCTCAATGTGCTATTAAATAGACAAGCAAGACAAAAGCCTCCCTGAGAGATTTGTCAGTAGTATTTTAAGAGCTGATATAGTTTACCTATAATCCTTCACTAACTCATTAAAGTCTGGACATAATACTTTTTTTTCCTCAGTCCTCTCTTCTAATCAGTCTTTACTTCCCTTTCATAACTTACATACTTACAGTTTGCATTTCCCTGGAACAAAAGAGCCTTTATTATTGATATTAATGAGTGATACCTATCCAGGGCTGAATAGGCCTCTGAATTTCATGTGGAGTGGCTGAAAAAAATGTCTCTTCATCTCTTTAATTTGTATGAAAGGATCAAGACGAAAAAAAGAGTAACAAATACAAGTTGAAAAGAATAGTTAGTAACTCATAGGAGAGCCATTACAATTCAAAAATGAGGGTTACACACTCAATCTCCTTCTCTTTTTATGTAAAAAGTGAAATAGATAGAACTCCCACACATTTTTTTTTTTCCTCCAGCCACTTTGAATATTGTTCACTCTTGTTCTCAGCTTTGCCAGTGATAAAAGGTTTATTCCACATATTCCCTGGCGAGAGTAGAGCAAAAAATATACCTAATGTGACTGTCCAATGCATTGACATTCATATTTAGTCTCTAAAGTCAAGTCATTTCGGAGGAAAGGGGAGTACAATTTGCTATGTAATGCACTGAGACAATCCTATATCTCCGACTGTGTTTCATGACAGATCTTATAAAAGATCGTAAATTACTATCTGTTGAAATATATGAATTTAATGGATTCCATTAATGCACACACCTGCACATAAGAGATTTTGCAAGCCAGAAGATATGATCAGTCAAACAGCTTTAATAGTTATTAATTACCACGGCTCACTATTTATTCCTCACCAACATAGAAATGTTAAGGTATTTTAATACCTACATTTGTGGATGGCATGCATAAAACAAGGGAAACAGCCTTTTTCTTCCTCTCTGCAATCAATCAGCCAGTTACCCAATGCTTTAAAATCTTTGTTAGACATTTTCTGAGAGGATGCTTATTTTTCTCCATATATTTCAAAAAAGCAAAGGGAGATTTCTGTACAAAGACTCCCATTCTTCTGATTCTGTTTTACTTAGGCAAAATCCAGAAAGCATCAGTTTGAGCTTAGCATGAATAAAAGATTTCAGCATTTGGTTCAGATTTATTACAAATAATGTGAGGTGCTTCAAAAAAAAAAAAAATCCATAATGTTGTTGCCTTGTCAAGTGATTTGTTCAACTCTTAAAATACAGCCTTTCAGTAAAAGTGAAAGCCTCAAAAGTGTTGAAATTAATTAAAAAAGCTAAAGTATTACACAGCAGACAGACTTAAAACTGACGAACCCGAGCTATTACCACGCAGTGCCAAATTCATTTAAAAATGTAACAAAAACGCAGGGCTAAGAATTCCATCAGCCCAACAAGGTTAATGGATGTCCTGTAAAACATCCCGACGAGCCTGGCCTCCAGAGTTTGAAATGGACAGTGCACAAGCAAGTGAATAAACTCACGCCCTCATCTGAGAAACATTTTAAATACACTCATACCTCGTGTCCTGTGGCTACATCTGAGCAAACCCTATGGGATTTGGCTGTGCAACAGCATGGTGTGGGCGATGGCAGATGGCTTGGTAAGTGGAAGAAGTGGTCTGCCCCTGAATTCCTCTTGGAGCCCCAATTTCCAAACCCGTGAAATAGATTAGTGGGTTGTAGTTGTTCGATTTAAAGGATTTTGAGACCCACTGGTGAAAAGAGCAAGTACTACTCTTAACTGCAGAGCACAGACTTCCTTATCTTGCAGTCTTGATGCCTTGTAGCAGTTCTGATATTACACATGCTGATTTTTCAGTGATGTATACAACAACGCAAATTGCAAGGAAGAGAGCAATCAAACTGTAAAAATGTGAATCACATTCCTTTATGCAAAACCCACCTTGACCTCAAGGGCTGAAACAGCGGGGTCTAATGCAACAGAATAGCCCAGGGTAAAAGAGACATAGAGAAGCAGGTTAACAATGTCAGCTGCTCTCCCGCAGCTGTCCACATCCATGCTCTGACTCAACATGAGATGTGAGGGAACAAACCTCCTCTCTCAAGATGGCAAAACTGTTGTGTGCTTTATCCAGGGTTAAAGTGTGCACAGAAGCAGTTAAGCATGACAATATAGTCTTTATTCTAACTCATATTTTCACTTGTTCTAAATCTTCTCTCATACAAAATACTTAACATATTAGTGGATTTTGCTTGTGGTTTGTTTCTTTGTTTCTTGCATCTTAATGCATGGGTTCTTTGCCCTATATTTTTGTTAAAAAAATGTATGTTGAGTATGTTATTGACCATACATAGATTGTCACAGAATTTACTAATTTGATTTCATAGTTCAGTGCTTTATATTATTTTTTATATAAGATCTCTATTTTATTACTGTTGCACCAGACATGCATAGAAGTTAATGCTCCCAATGTTATCTTCCCAAGTATAACTTGTTGACCTATATCTTGGATGTTGAGTATTCTCAACCCCTGGTTTTCTCTTTGAATTACTGTCAAGACTTCAGAAATTAAGGAAAAGATAGGCACTGTCGAGCATAACAAAATGGATATTTCCAAAACTGGAAATCGCTTTAAAAATTCAAGCCTCCTTGTGACAGCCAGCCTGAGCCACCGGCTTATCAAAGTGCAAAGGGATGGAGTGAAATGAATCTATTAACTGCTGACACTGCATTTGCAGCACTTGACCACTATGCAGGTTTTCTATGGATCATGGCAATGGGGGAGACCTTGATTCTTATTCTTGATGAGGACCCTTAAGCAAAAATAAATGAACCAGTTCCAGAAGTCCTTTAGAAGTCTGTAGCTTTAATATAAGTACATACATGGGCTCTGTTAGATGTGCCCCTGAGTGCCAGAACCTTTCAAAACTTTAAGAAATTGATACAAAATCTTTAATAACACCAAGTCACAAAGAGGAGCTGAGTAGATGGCTCTAAGGCCATTGTTAGAGCTAACGTTAGCTGTTCTTCTGGGTTGCTATTCACTGTATTTTTAACTCAAGAAAATACTCTTGCTTGATGGAATGGCCAGAGTTTGCCTTACACTGTTCTATGTTATGTCACATTATGCACTATGTTTTGTTATATTATACTATGTTATGCCTTAAGTTTTATGCTACATTTTCTTTCTGACATCTCAGTAGGCTTTGAAGCCCAAGTCCAAAAATGTCCTGAGAGTGTTTTAAAAGGAATGACTTTTCAGTTATATCAGTCATATGTTTACAGTCAAGAGCATCTTTACATACATTCCTGAATCTGGGTCTAGGTTTGTGGAGTTATTTCCTGAAATAAGGAATGATGCCATGATTGCACGATTCAACACATTGATGCTGAGACAGAAACTCTGGGTAAGAGCACTTCCTTTTCAAACATAAATTTTTGCCTACATCAGAGGCAAATATATTAGTATCACTCTGCAGCAGGACTTTTCACATTTTTGTCACAGCCTGACAAAGATGCCTGAAAAAGCATCAGCTGTTGAAGAAAGACAGTGTTAGAAGAAGAACCCAAGAAGATCGAGGGAGAAGGTGGAAAGGTGATGCCTGGGTGCTGCTCTAGCACAAGATACTTTGGATGACTCAGGGAAAAACAAAAATCCCTATGTCTTGTGTGACTTTCTTTAAAATAAATGAGGAAATAATAGGCAATCAGTAAGAACAAAAATACAGTGAAGAAATATTTGAGAGCAGAAAATTGTAACTTCTTTTGCTGATTTGTCCACCTTGCTGCTTTCCTTTTAGGTTGCTGTTAGCAAGTTTCTTTATTCGGCACTGATGAATTTCACAAAAATAATCTTTCAAGTACAAAGAAAGTTCATTTCATTTTGAAAGGAGAAAGTAAGACTGATTCTCAGCTAGCATAAACTGGCCTAATTCCATTAACTGTAACTAATCTACTCCAATTACCATTATCTGAAGATCAAGACTTTCAAGTGAATTAAGGTTTTCATTGACCTATTAAATAAAATAAAAAAATTATTAATATGTATGTCTCTCACACTAGCAGCTATCTCCATAACACTTCTGCTTACATACTTTCATAGACTATTTGGTCAAAGACTTAGCAGGTTACATTTCTTAACAAATTTGAAATGATGATTAAATATATATATAGAGAGAAAAACAATTAATATATATGTATTTTCATCCACCCAGTCTCATTTCCAAAAAGATGTAGGCAGAATATTTTGAAAATATGTATTTTTGTGCATTTGTTTTATTATGGGAATTAAATTAAAAACAAACTTTAAATCCTAAAATTGCACAAGATCCATTTTTTTCACTGATTACGATTACAAGTAGCTACCCGTATATATAGGATGCTCTTTAGAAGTATTTATTTTCTATACGCTAACTGCTTCTTTAGCACTAGCAGAGGCTTGGCTAGTGCAGCAATCAATGAAAAAAAAAAATCAGGAGTGGTAAGCTCTGGAGGTTCTGAATCCTTATCATAGCATATGCCAGCAAATTCATGCAAATACTGCATTTCTATGCCCAGATCTCGTCACTGCATGTGTCAAATGGATAGTCAGTGAAGTACCTACCTAGATCAGATCGTATTATACACTCTCCGAGGCTCAGAGTATATGTATTTTTCATCTTGCACAATACTGAGCAGATGGACCTTGATTTTCAAAAGCCCTCAGCAGCCAATATGCTGAAATCTTTTCAAGGCCTCTCCTGTTGTAGAAAAGGGGAAAAATAGACAAGATACTTTTACTGCCTCAACAACAGCCCACTTTTAATGAGCAACCTCCGAGATAATGCACTGTCCACCAGGATTCATTCTTTGAATGGGATGAAAACCCAATGCTCTTATCTCTATTCTGGATTAAAAGATGCATTGATAACTATGATCCAGTAGGGCATTATTTTTCTTATTGAAAATATAGCTGAATGTAAACATAAATACGCATACACTTATCTACATATGTATGCTCATGTGCATGTGTATTTGTGTGTCCTTGCATGTGTACATATTCCATCTGTGTATATTTTTAAATATGCAAACAAAATCTTTTTTATTCTCTCAGTAGAAGTTGTTAAGAGTTTCCCATAGCAACAACTCACAGATAAAGAACCTCACATCAAACCAAATGGTACATTGAGGACAGTGCTGACTGTTATACCAACATTACAGGCCTGATTTAAATCCACAGAATTAAGGAGGTTCCCACTGCAAGCCTAAACTCAGCTCACCAGGCTATGATACAGCAACGCATATGGCACATAACATCATGCCCTCTTCTTTTCGATGTGGAAAAATGAGTTAGAGAGTGACTGGGAGTCTTTATGCTAAATATGCTAACTTTTCTGGGTTTAAATCTTCCCCCAAATGTTAATGTTATGGAAACTGTGGTTCTGAAATTCCCAGAGATATTCAGTCCTGCAGCAGTTATATTTCTTTCCTCCTGGGTTGGGGGGTTTCTTGTCCTAGGCGGTCAGTTCAATTGAACAGCATAAAATAGAGAGACGCTTCCTTCTGGCAGGACAGGTGGAAATTTTATGCTCCAGGACTGTTCAATAATGATCTTTGGCTGCGTGCATATACACAGACCCAGCAGTTAGCTGTTAATGTGAAGACATGCAGCACGGTAAATATAATTCATGACTCCCTGCCCTTTCACATACACTCTCGCGCTAGCAGAAATTCTTCAGTATTTGTCAACACTATGAAACATATGGTTTCTACCCTAACTTCCAGCCACTGGAAAGTAAAATAATTATCACTGGGTTCCATCTTAAAAGACAAGCAAACACAGACTTTGCAATATTCAAGGCTAAACCCTTCATAGTTGATGCAATAGAAGACTTTCATGAGCTAACTCACAGTTGGTTGCATTTTACTTAGCCCATCTCCATTTCATAGTTCACACTTCTGTGGTTGGGTGTTGTTACCATATAGTATTCTATCTTTGGCCTTGTTGAATTTTTGTAATTGCAATATTTATTTTTGACTTTTTGTTTGTTTGTTGTCATTATTGCTTTTAGAAATTGAATGAATAATTTAACGCTATAAAGCTCACTGATGGCTAAGTTTGGGATGGGGATATTAGAAAGGTCATGTAAAAGTTGAGTCATATAACATTTGCTCTTTTAAAAGACTTTAAGATAAAAATTCAAGTATTTTCTCAGGAAAAACAAACAAAT
>VZSV01000045.1:3262091-3279073 GCA_013398735.1 Nothocercus julius
TTTTTTTTTTTTTTTTTTTTTTCTTATAGAAAACTATAAACCTATATGTATATGTTAGCATTAAAACTTTTGGAAAGTCACTTCAGAATTTACAAGAGAAAAGAATGTTCTGTTTTAAAATTAGGATTCTTTTTTTCTTGCTTTTAAGGTTGAGTAATCAGGAATTTAACATTAAACGAGAAAAAGGAAAGTAAAAAGGAGCAAAATAGCCATGCTGATTGGCCTGAGCTGATTATTAATTTGATTTGCTTATCAGATCCTTCTCGTCCCATCTGAAGTGGAAGAAAACAATGTATAAAGTATTTGTGAAAAAGAAAAAGAAAGAAAATGTCAGCCACACTGAATATTGGTGGCAATAACATTAAATGAATCTAGAATTCTATTCAATGGTTATTCCTTGATAATTCTAATAAAGGGATCAAGCATATAATCCACAACCCACTATTACAATGCACTTATGATGCTGTAATCATTTATTTTCATATTAGATCATTAAAATAGAACTTTGACAACACATTACTCCTATGTTACAGAAGACTTTCTATTAAAAATATTTCTTATATGAACCTTATCATTAAATTAAGCTACATATCCATTACAGATACAGATTACATATCCATTAACAGAAAAGGAAGGAGTTTTAATCCAATTGTTCATGTCATAAATATATATATATATATATTTTAATTTGCAATAAGTTCTGTTTAGAAAGAAAGTAATTCTCAGAATGTGATAGGGGTAAAAGGCATACAACCAAAGCATGGCCTATAGTATCTTAGACATAATACTTGTCTTTTTGCAGTATGAATTGCTATGAAGGATATGAATTTTCTGAAGAACTTATTGGAATAGGAAGGTCTGGCAGTCCAGAAAACATATTATTTTACTTTTAATGATACAGATGAACAAAGTAATGGGTCTGCAAAGGGAAACATGGCATATCCACGAATGCAGATCTCCTCATTCTCATCAAGTTTCACTGTTGTCTCTGCTGGCTCACCTGTTGACCTCATAAACCTTTTAATTTTTGCCATTTTAGACACCTCTGTGAAGCATCTCAGAGGAGACAGGGTTGCTGTGGGTTCCTTGTCTAGTGAAGGTACCTAACTGTGTTTCAGACACTAAATACTGCTAGAGAGTAATCTTTCTCCGGAGAGAAGGAAAAGGCTTACACCTGTCCTATAAGCCTCAAAAATTAACTAAAATAAATCTTGCCCTTAGTATAACCATATCAATAAATCATGATTATCATCCACATTTTTAAGAGCAAGAGTGCAGACATGTAATGGTGTTCAGAGAATCTGTTTTTGTCTACATATTCGCCTTCTGGGATATGAAATCTGTGCTCCCTTCCAATCCATAATATATAGTGCTCAGAGAAACTGTATGAAGTGATTGCTCATTACTTCCTTTTTGTCTTTGCAAATAAAGCGCTCTTAATGCGCTTTGCAAAAGGTCTTCCATCCCTGTTGTGATTGATGGATGCAAACTGCTGGGGACAATTCCAGTTGGTGGGTAAGCAATGCCACCTCGTTTATCTTTATATCATATCTGTTGCAAATTAAACTAAAAAACATAGAGTTTGCACGCTAAAAATGGTTGCACCGCGGAGCAAGGCAGCTATAAAACAGCATGCTAACAAGCACGGCATGATGAATGGAATGCAATAAACTTCCGTAGTTTTGGATTCTCCCAGAGGCAGGTGCCGAGGCTGTCACCTGTTGAGCGGTGACACTTGGTGACACTGTAAGGGCAGCTCGGAGAAGGGCCTTGCTGGAAGCGAGGGCCACGGGCGCGCTCCCAGTTAATGCCATGCACGCTACATCCGAAATAAAATTTGCAATGTGAACAGCTAATCGCACAGACGGTCAGAGCTCGCTCGCGCAGAGTAACTGGCGCTCCCGAAGAAGAATCGCCTGATTTTTTCAGTAGATGGCAGCAGTACAGACACATGTTAAAGGCAGGAGTCGGGAGCTGTTTGTAAAGCAAGGCTCTTCTCTTCGCGTACTGCCCAGGACCGCTGTCGGGACCGCAGCACCTCCCGTCAGATTTTAAACCACAGCCCCCCCAGCTTCAGTAGTGACATGATTCACATCTGTGCAAAACTTAAAAAAAAAATAAAAAAATAAAAAAATAAAACTCCTTACTGATCAACTCTGCTTTTATGTGCCAGTAAACATTTATTAGCATTAACTATCTAGCTGTATATGCAGGTATATTTTTCCTCCTAAGGTGTCCCATGACACTACCCAGGAGGTTTTTCATCAGCGTTATGGCTCTCTTCAGGAAGATTTCAGTAGAGCATGAATCACTAAGCTTGATTCAAACGTGTGCATATATTAGGTGATTATTTTTAAAGTAATCAGAAATATTAAAACGGTCCATTCAGCATTCCTGTAATGCCACCTTTGAGTCTTTTTTTTTTTTTTTTCTTTCTATCTTTTTTAGAGCAGACAAAAGCCCTCAGAAACAAGTGGTAAAACTCAAGTCTAAGTGATGGTCACGGTACTCTTAGATGTAAAAAATTTGGATTCAAATTCCTCTGTCTGGTTCAGCACAGGCTAATGGTTTTTGATTCCTCACCAATCAGTGCTCTAGCCCGAGGGCTATAAAAAAAAAACAGTTGTGCATTCAGTCAGGTCCAGTAAATATTTCATTATTTATAGATAGAGGTTGAACGCAAGGACTGCAGTCTGCACCAAACATACAGGTGAGAGGCAAAGGGAGGCTCCCCTCACGATACGATTGACTTGCTGCAGCATAATATTAGCAGATCAGCTTTCTACTCTATTGCTTAAAAATACCCTGTGGCATTCAGGGTCTCAGGCCTTTAAGATTTCTGCCCTTTACACTCATTGCAGGAAACAGAACAGCAGATCTCTAGAGCAAAAATCATCTCCCAGGGAAAAAAGCAAAGCTTAATAGGGACAAAAAAGAACTCTCACCATTTTGAAAAATAGATTACTTAAAAAAAAATACTGTGCAAGTTGATATACAGTTATGTCACAGAGCATTCAGATATGCGGAGATAGGAAATTCATAGTTGTGAAGACAAAAAAAAAACATTAAACTAGTTTTCAAGGATGTTCAGATGTGTGTGTGTTGAGAAATGGTACCTAGTTCAATGATTTAAATAATACAGTGAAAATAATTAGTGAATATGAATATTAATAGTAAGTAGCAAATATTTTTTCTGAAATTTGTAGGTGAATTTTATTTTTACCTTTGGATTTATTTTTCTAATGGTTCAGGTGTTAGAAGTACTTTCATCTTGCCTTGCCATACTTCTCAGAGATAGTTGGTTTCTTAAACGCTATTTCACCATATATTGTCATTATGTTAATTAACTTTGATAATTTTTTGTTTTAGATTCAGTCATAAAATTAAAATACAATTATAAAAAAAGGAATCCTCTGTGCTAGCAGCTTGTGAACATAAATGTTCCTTTCAAGCATCTATTGGTAAGGATTTAAAAAAATACTAACACCTCATATTGATTGCCAGGTCAATGCTGCTCTTGAAACTGTAAAATATGAATGAGTAGCCTTTGAACAGAATAAGATACTAGATAACTTTGATCAAATCTGAAATGCATTTCTGCACCATTACTCACTGAAAAAGAACAAATAGATCATAATCCTCAGATGATCAGCCCTGTATCCACAAAAGCTTCCTTTGTATAGACCAAAAACTGAATATATATGGACCAAATGACAACTTTGAGAAGATATGTTCATTGTTTAGGATTCATTAAAAAGAATAAGCCCCAAAAAGGAGAGGATTTAGTTAGATCACTCCAAAAGGACTATTCCACAGATACCTAGAGGAAGCTAAGCAGAGAAATTTATAGAGTCAGGAAATATGTCTTTATAATAGAGAGATCTGTCAGACTGTAGAAGGTCCTGTCAATGGAACAACTAGCAGAATCCCTCTTGTTTCCCTAGTATAAAACTGAACCTCATAGGGTATTGCTGATTACAGTTAGCTGTACAGGCTACAGTGGACAAAGGAAAATCCTTACAGAAAAATGAAATTTGAGTTTCAGGGAGTTTTACATATAAATATATGTGTGTGTGTATGTAAATATGTGTGTGCGTGTCTTTCAGAGATACTAGCTAAACTGCCTTAAAGAAATTTGTGGATCTTGAGACTCTATTTTCCTTTTTACATTTTTGGCTACTTACATTTGTTATTATATATTTCTAGACTGGAACATACCATACCTAGGTGAGGTGTGCTACAGTTGAAATACTGCATCCTGGTATGAAATATGTTTGATGACGGCTGTTTCTTGCTCTCTGGTCTGGAATCCACTCTTTGCATGTGTTTTCTTAACACAGTCTGATTTCTTTTTGCTGGTTTTAACTAATATTTAAAAGTTAAATAATAATCCACCTCCAACCCACATCACCATAAAGGGTTAATATTTCTTACTCAGTGATTATGGAGATTTGTTTGACCTTTACTGTGTATGGCATTCACAGATCTAAGATAAAGCAATTTGGGCAATAGCTACTGGATCTAAAGATAATTGTTATCACAATCTAAGGTTATCTCGGGCTAATAAAAGTCCCGACAAAGCCTAAGACTTTGCACTGTCAGGTCCATAAAGACTCTGTGGCCTTTCACTGGGCTGAAGAAGGGCGGAATATTTCCTTCAACAACCTTCCTTCAATGTTAGCTCTCTGTAATTTAATATGAACGCTTAATATTACCCACAAACATACGGGGTATGAGCTTCTCAGAAGAGTCAGAATTTACATGTCTTTCACACAATTAGCAATGACAGCAATCCAAAAGGGTTAGGGGAAGCGAGCAAAGTGAGATCATTAGGATGGACATGTTGCTGCTAGACTTCAGAAGTACTTAGGTCTAGTAGTGTTTTCTGCCTGTCACCTACATTAGTAAAACTCTTTGAGGAAAGTCCACTTAAGTTCAATGAGTCATTCTTAGCCAGCTTCTTAGGTCTCCTGTGATAGACGTTAAAGATGTGGCCCAAGATATTCTCTCTCATCTTAGAAATGGAGATTAATTTAATCCCTTTAAATTGAGTACTAATCACTGTAGTTTAATCTGAAGCTCCAGAAAGCACAGCAGCCAGAATTAGTGTCCACTATTTTTTTTTCCTCTGCTTGTACACCTCATGAGAATGGCAGAGAAATATCAATAGTTAAGATTTTTCCTAACAGAAATTTGTGCCCAAACAACATAAATTCTTAATTAGGAGATGAGACTCTATAATCCATCTGTAAGTCAATTAAAAGAGTCTGTTCGTAAACTGTTCCCTCAGCTGATTGTGGAGGAAGCCTGGGCTCCTAACCTTTTATCCTGTAATAAACTTAGACAATATAAATATCTCAGTTCCCTCTTCTTTGATTACCTGGAAAGATTATTGAGTTTAATTCAAGACTGCACATGATACTAGATTTAAAAAAGAGTTTTATTTGCCTAAGATGTAGAAGAGAGATACAACCTGCAAAAGAGTTCAGAACCACAGTGCTTTTACATCTCTATGCACACAATAATTTGCATTCTCCTCTTGGCAAGATGAGAAGCAGACAGATTGATAGGAAAACAGGTTTCCTGGCTGATTGTTAAAGATGTTTCCTTGATTTGTGCAGAACAGCATGAAGCTGACACAGGATAAGTAATGCAACAATACAGGGGAGGAAAAGGGCAATTTCAAGGTGTTCAGAAACCTGGCTTTGGAGCTCTCATGGGATTGTTCTCAATGGCTGCTCACACTACATTTTAATTTTCTTAAAACATTTTCATCATTGAAAGCAAAATGGAATCAAGGAGAAAGCTGCCAGAAACCTATAGTCAGGTTTAAATTACACATACAGTTGTTGGGTTGTTTTTTCAGACCCAAAATATTTTTTGCCTACCTAAAGATAATGATGATTTCTTTTGATTGGCTCAGGAAAATATACAGTGATATCTCAGGGCAGATTAGGTGTTCGGTCAGAGCTAGAAAATTGTGCTCCTTGTGCAGCTGACATTGGGAAATTGGTGCTTCTGGAGGTCAATTCATCCCATTTTATGACAGGGGCTTAAGAAGTAGAAAAGGATCACTTTTTAGTAGCAAAGTAGAAAAGGATCACTTTTTCTACAGAAAAAGTGATTCATCTTATCTATATCTTTTCATTGACTATGGAGAGTCTAAAATAATGGTTTAAATTAGACATTTCAACACAGCTAAAAGTAGAGTGAGTTTTAATGTTCCTATACAATGTACAGTTTTATATGGGTACTCATCATTCACAAAGACCATGTTCAGCTGCAGTTAAGAATTTGTTGGTGGCTAGACTGACTTTTGGATGGCATCCTTCCCACGAAACTCATCTATCTGCACAAAGGACCTGACCTGCTGAAGTCACAAGAACTTTCCAATTCATTAAATTACTGCAGAATTCACAGCTCTTAGAAAGTGGTAGATACAGCACGTTCCTGAAACCTCAGTTTCAGGACAAGTAAATAAATAAAGTCTACCTTACAGTACTAGTTTTTCAGATATTCTCACTTTTTATTCAAGATTGATATTAGAAAGCCTTTTCTCACAAATAGTGTTCAGCAAGGAAATATTTAGCATGAGTACAGAATTCAGACTCCCCAGTCAGTGAATAAGGCTTAAGAAACTACTTTCAAAACAGTGCAGGTAACCAAGTATGATGAACTGCTTGCATTGCAAAATTCTAAATTATTTTTCTTGGCATGTCTAACAAAAATCTTAGCCAACACAGAACACGCATCGATAAAGTCAATGACAAAGCTTGAAAGAGAAACAACTGAAAACACAGAAACAATTACTGCCCAACTGTCTTTGTTTAAGCTGCCATTTAGTTATGAGCAATTGGATCTTATTATTTCTGCCAAATTTGTATTTTACTGCAGTTGGGGAAACAAGACAAAGCAAATCTCTGTTCCTGAATTCAAGACAGCTGGGCTCTACGGAAGGTGCTTCTGGGTTCCTAAATGAGTCAGAATCAACATTCACACAGAAACTGCTTCCCTTCTTTGACAGTTAGGAGTCACACACTTATTTCCTAAAGAGAGAGGAAATAAGCCGTGTATAATTACTTAGGGATGTGGTGAAAATGAATCTATGATTGCGCTGTAATGCTGAACTGGAAATGAATTTCTTGTCTTGCTAATCGATTTGTTCATTGGAACAATCTCCAAACTTTTACTCAGGCTCCAAGGCATTTGAGACCTACATTCCTTTGAGGAGGGTTTAAACAGCCAGTCTGCTGAATGTAATGAGGATGATGTACTTACAAAATTGCAGGGTAATTTAGGCTGGAAGGGAGATCTGGAGGTCAACAACTCTAATCCCTCACTTGCCTCAGAAGTCAACTTCAAAGTTAGATCACATTGCCTACATCTTTGTACCGTCAAGTTCTGACTACCTCCACAGAACGATAGTCCACAACTTCTCCGGCCACTTTGTCCTATGTCTAAACTTCATTATGACTTTTTTTTTTTTCTTTTGTATTTAGTCCAAATAACCCTTGCTGCATCCTTTGAGTATTCCCTTTTGCCCTTTTCACTGTGCATCTCTGAGCAGCCTGTGGGTTCATCTTCTCTATAGCCACTGAACCTAACCCTTGTTAGACTGCTGAAACCAGCCATTAGACCCCCAACACAAAATCTTTTTCTTCCCCAGGCTGAAGACAGAAATTTCTGCCTGTCCTCATACACCTTGTGCTTCAGTTTCACAACATCATGGTGACCCTCCACTGGATTTGCACTAGGAAATCAATAACTTCCTTTTTTGAAGGTAAACGTAACAGTCTTCATATGCCTGTGAGATTCTTCTGTTCCTCCAGATAAACCATTTTGTTTAATTAATATTCATTAATAAATGACTTTGAACTTGACTTGCCCTTATTCCCATGACAGATTATGGAGATTAAGTTACTGAATATGACAGATTATGATACTGAATCAGCTTTTCATACTCTACCTAAAGAACATAATCTAAACAAACAAGTCTGAAAATGGTTGAAGAGAAAAATGTTATTGCCTTCATTTTGCTATCAGGACCTTTAAATCTAAATATCTAAGGGATTTTCTTTAATTGTATAAGAAAATCTTAGAGAAACAATAAACTGCAGTCTTATTATTGCTACCTCAGTAACTTGACTACAAAACCATTTTCATTGGACTACATCAATGTTGGGGTGGGGGAAATCAAGATATTTAAAAATTTGTCTGTGATGTAACCTGTCTTTTCCCTATGCTATCTACGCATATTTTGATTTTTCAGTTTATTGATATTTCTGTCACTCAATCTCGATTTTTTTTCCTTCTCCTCCCCTCCCTGCCCAAACTTGCAATGTATTCCCTCTTTCATCAGATACATCCTTTATTTTGAGTTCCTCTCCTCTCAGTTTACAAAAGATCCCCATTTTTCATAATAGAAGAAAGTCATGTAATCTCTTACACAATAATGTGAGTTTTCTGAGATACCTCAAAAACACGAGGAATCCAAGAAACACCACCTAGTTTGTTGAAACCAAAAGCCAGCCAAGTCAAATATGCTTTTTCAATTCATTCAGTGGAGAAAACCACAAGCTCCATTCTACTACTTTAAGAGAAAACAAGTTTTTTTTTGTTTTTTTTTTTTCCCCTGTTTCATTGCTAAATCTGTTCATTCCTAGTAAAAATTATAAATATCTAGATTCATTAGATTCATTCTTGGCATTAACTGTTATAGGAAGAGTTTTGCTTCTTCCCTGTTCCCTGTTCTAGGCAATCAGTTATCCTACTTTTTTCCCAATCCTTATGTGACAGTATATATTAAAAAAAGATAATTTATTCTAAGCGTCGGTGAACGAACCTGGGAAAAAAAAAAAAAAAAAAAAAAAAAACTTGTTTTACTCCTTGTTTCATTTATGTCATGCATATTTTGAGAAAGTGAAGTCAGAACGTTTGGAAGTATGTTCAAAAGTTAAGATGCTTTTCTGAAAGTGATATAAACCTCTTTATGCTAGAATATTGTGCAGGAAATCTCATGAGCATATGATTTGTTATTATTATGACAGCTCATTAGAGCTGTCTGGAAAACAACATTTCCATTTTATGAAAAAAGATTGTTTCAAAATTAGCTTTTGTCCTGATGCAGAATTAAAATGGGCTATGCTTAATTTCATGATATCTAGGTGCAAAGAGACATGGAGATCAGTGACCTATAGCTGGTTTTCTATTTTCCATAGATATATCCTGACAGCTCAGTTTTTCTTCAAGTTAATGTGACTAGGAACTTCACCCTCAGCTCATGAAAACCTCACAAATTTTGCCAAAATAAATGCTTTCCCCGCACCCAACCCAAATCAGTTTTGATAAATATGCATTGATATCTGTCAAACTTCTGTCTAGCTATTCAGATCAATCTGTAAAGTGGTAAGTAAGACTACTTCCAAAGGTGTTCAGGAGCATCTCAGCAGGATGTATTTACTCTATCACAGTACTTCAGGTCTGTACCTGTACAGTTTCTTTGCTGAACACTGCCCATGCACTGGCATGAATCGACCTCCTGTGAGCCAATTCTGAAGGTCTGGTCAAAAACTGCTTCTTTAGGCTCATGCTCCTGCAAATGTTTCCACTTGAGTTTTACTATGTATGCAAACAGTCCCCTTAAAAGTCAGTGTACAAAGACAGTAAGGTATTTGAGATTTGTCTTGAAAGTTGACTAACATTCTTTTTTTACAGCAGAAAAAAAAAAAAAAAAAAACAGTGAGTGAAGTAGGTTTGTCATTTTCTGTAATTTGCACACAAAAAAGCAACAACAAAAGAATAACAATAAAAAAAGAAATTATCCAAATATTTCTGAATGTATTTAGTATAAGTTAGCTTTCATAAGAGTTGACTGGGATCAGTTTTCCAGGCTGGTTCCCACCCTCATAATGCTATTCAAGCTGTGGAAAACTACACCAATTCTTTTAAAAGAAGAAAACAAATTAAAGCAGTTGCATCTTCCTCTAATTGTTGTCTTTGTTAGCATTCCTGTGAGGCATTATACAAAACAAACAGAGCAAGCCTGCTCTGCGCAAACAAACTACTTCGATCTACCACACAGAATCCTGCTCTAAGTCTTCGTATTTTTCTCTATGTTTCCTATTAGCTGACTTTACAGCCGGTGTACTGTTAAAGGATAGCATCAAGTACAGCATCAGAAAGCCTTGGCATCCTGCCTGAACATTACACCAGAAATAAGTGTATGCTAATATTAATGTAGGTATTCAGATGCATCACACAACTGAATTGAGTTCCTGGTTTCACGCTACGTCAAGCTTCCACATAGCTGTCTTCCAGATACCCTCCTTCATAGTCTTATAAGTAAGTGTACGCATTTGTTATTGTATAAGAAAAAAAGAAAAATAAAAAGAAAGGCTCTCTGAAATTCTTCCACAGTTTTTACAAGGGTATTGACAAATTCCTAAACCCAATGCATAAGGTTTGCCACAGGAAACTGAACACACCATCCTGTCCTTAGGAATAGCCAGCATTCACTGCCTAACAAGAGTGTTCAGACACTATCCATGGAGGTACTATGAAATAAGTCCCAAATCAGGGCATCTGCTGCCTAATTCTCATTATTTAGAGACCGTTGTTTTGTCCAACTCTGAACAAATATTGCTTCCTGAGAACAGAAGAACAACAGCCAGACTCATTACAGCTCATTGTCCATTGAAAAAGTACAGAAAGCTGTATCTCGCCAGAAGACCATATTCTGAACATATAGCAAAGCCAGAATCTTTTAAAGTAGCCATTAAAAAAAAAAAAAGCAAGTATATTGCTCTTTTTGAGCTTTATCATGCCTGTTTTGTAGATGAAGAAACCAAGACGGAGGGAAATAAGGTGAAATTAGGTGAAACATAGTTGTGGCTCTGACTCACTATCTCACAGTCATAAGCCTTTTAACTCCAAGTCATCAAACTCATGATTTTTACTTTCTTCTAGCAACTTTTATCTCAAGATATAAAATCATGCAACAAATTAAGGAGGAAGATTTGAGGTACAGAACTGCCCTATATATTTTTACTCAAAGTTCTTTTACCAGTTCTTTTCCTCCCTTTAAAAGTAACATTCACAATTTTTTAAGACACTGTGAAGGGCAAAATGAAATAACAGATTTCAAACACTGGCAAATATCCATTTAGCACTTCAATACATCTAATATTGCTACCTGTGCAAAGAGAACCTCAGGGACTCCATTCTACTTTCACTTATGTCAGTAAATCTAGAGCATCTTCACTGTGAGTGCTGTAGTCAATAGTTATTCCTGATTTACACTTATGAAGCTGAGGGAAGATAGGACTCTAATTGATCAGCAAAACCTGTTTCAGTAGAGATTTTCCTCCAGGAATCATCTTGCCGTAGTAATTTCAAGAAAAATAAATAATAAGATTCAAACACCATAGTAAGCAGTTAAGGAAATTATATATCAAGCAAGTTCCAAAAAGCCTGCAGAACTGCAAACAGAAGTTTTGCCTTACAGGTCTCATTCCTTATGTAGATTTAAATAATTCAATTGTTGAATAAATCTTCCATATTCTATTTATCCAAGCACTTTCTACCTTTTTTTTTTTTTTTTTTTGCCAGCAGCCATGCCGAGAGTCATGAGGAAGAAAGGATCATTTCTGACTGTAGTCAAAAATAACATGAAAATAAGTTACAGACCCAAGAGTTTCTGAATACTGTGTGGGGAAAAGTATAGATAATACTATGCAGCCTATAACTATTCCCAGCAAGAGTGGGATTGGGGGGAAAAAAAAAACAGTTTCTTTCCTTGACTTAAATAATTCACCAGTTGAATACACTGAATAAATTTAAGGTTTTGCCATGTCTTCATAGATTTCCTGTGATACCTTTTCTGGCAGCAGAATTTAAAACAAAACAAACAAAAATATACCTAATCTTCCTTTACAGAAGTACCTATCAGATAATAAACACTTTGTAATTTCAGAATCTTGCATCATACTGAAGATTACGGTCTTCTTTGTAGTAACTTTGGTCAGAATATGATTGTTGAAATACAGGGGATTTTTATTATATATTTTAAACAATTTTTCAGTCTTTTATCTGGAGTTCTTTGATCAAATATAAGCTACAGGGAATTCAGAAAAGCTTTTTTTCACTTTCCATGTTCCCCTTCTGAAATCAAAGAGATAGAATTATCATGTTGTCAAGGTCTATTGTTTGACAAAAGTAGGCACAATATTGACAAGGGTTGATTTGACCCTCATTCTTTTTAAAGTTTTTTTTTTGTGTGTGTGTGTGTGTGTGTGTGTGTGTGTTTGCCTGAAGAAGTGTTTCAAATCACCGTTTGAACTTTGCTGTGTTTGCATTCTTTAAGATGAAAACTATTATGGCCTTACCATTGCCATAGAGCTCAGAGCTCTTTCCAAAATTCATTTTTTTTATGTAAAGAGATGACAGTTTCTAAATGTGGTCTGCTTTGGAGCAGAACATAAGTGATGAAGAAAAACCTACACACACACACACCCCCAAAAAAAAAAAAAAGCACTTGAATAGCTCTCAGCAACTGATGCATTAGCCTTTGTTTTTGTTATGAAATGAGGTTGAGATTGGGAACACACAGTTCAAGCTGATCATCCCATAGTTATGGTATTTTGGTAGGCTTGTCCACTTTATATAGTTGTTCTACACTCCCCTGCCAGTTTTCAGTACAACTTTGAGATTGATTGTTGCGGGGGAGAGGAGATATCAAATAACTGTGGTAGCTACAGGCCCGACTCTGGCAGTACTGGATTCACGAACAGTCTGTCGACTGTAGGTCCAATTGCCTTCAAAACAAGTAGTCAATTTAACGCATAGCACGATTTATTCAAATGCAACATTTACAAAGCAGGTTTCGGATGTCAGTGCAGGAAACTCTCCACTACAGCGTGGGGTTTTTAGCTAGCTCTGATTTACCAGTGCGCAATCATCACTCACCCCAGAAGATGGGAGAGGGCTCTCCGTCTCGAGTCTCCTCAGTTAGTGCCCTGATCCGAGCCGAGGGGAGGAAAGCGGGATCAGCCTGTCGACTGATCCAGCAGTTATGATGGAATCTTCCTGCCTACTCCTTTCCTCCTTAGTTCACCTTTTATACTTTTTTCTACATTTAGGTGGAGCTTGAGTGACTGTAGTAACACTCACTTCTGTTACGGGTTGGTGAAAAAGTCTCTCACTTTCTTCTGAAGGTCAATAGAAGATCTAGAGAGGCTGCTCGGTGAGGAGTGGTCGTGCCTCGGAGGCGGGTGACTTTTGGGATGGAGGTGTGTGTTAAGGTTATAATGAGCTTATAACGAGCAAAGTTCAAGCAAAGGTCACCCCAACGGAGTGATCTGCCACCCTCGCTGGCTCAGCACCAGACACCTCATCCTGTGTCTCCCCTTGGGCAGCTCCTGTGCGGCTGATCAGCGCCCAGCACAGGGAGTGCAGCAGAGTTTGCCCGCGGCGTCTTCACTCCTCTTCAGCCTCTGTTACTCCTCTCTGCAGCTGCAGGGAGGGCAGGTTGTGCTGCCTATGGAACTGTGGAGGAGAGAGTCCCTGCAAACCAGACTGTCCTGGAAGTGGCAAATGTGTCTCACCCCAAGCAAGCTTCTGTACTGCAAATCTGCTGTTAGGCCCTAGTTATTCTCTAAGTCCCCCCTTTTCAAGCAATTCTTCCACATTGCTTTGTGAAGTAGACTGCTAATCTCATGCAGGGTAAAAATGTTTTCGCTTTCAGTTTCTGTCAGACAAGGGAAGCTTTCTCCAAAGTCTTTATCTTCTGATGACTAAGAACAAGAAAACAATTATCCACATAAGCAGCTTTGCATCCAAAGGAGATAAAGGCATGTAGGGGGCAGGGAAGTAAAGACACATGAACATCCTTCATACCAGCATGGCATCATGATGTCGTGGAGGACAACATAAACGTATATGCAGTCAGTGTGAATTCTGATGTGCGAGAGCTCTTTGTCAGATGTATTCCTGCTAGCTTCACAGCCAGTCTAAAGACAGGCTTGACTTATTAATGGTTTGATTTGCTCACTGCTCACCGTAGAATCTTTATGTTCCTGGACATGGTGCAGGGGTCAGGCTTTTGGTGACCTTTCAGAATGGGCGTTTCACCTCTTTTACTCAAATGTTGGCTCTCCAAAGTTGCATCAAAATTTCAATAGCAATTAAGGATTCTCTATGCTGGAAATATACTGTTTTTAGAATGAAATAATTAAAAAAAAAAAGTTTAACAAAAAGACTTGCCAAGTAAGAAAGAAAATGTAAAAAGATACATAAAATGAAGTGGTATAAGGAACATTGTGACATTGCTGGCTTTCTCAGTACTTAATGTATTTCTATTTCTCAGAATAAAAGTTGTTTGCTGTTTTTCCATCATACCATTTTAAATGAGATTTTTCCCATAAAACACTACCCTTGATATTTATTTGGGAAGAAAAAAAAAAAAAAAAAAACAGCTTTGATAAGGTCTTAGAACATTTGATTTTCCTCATCAGTCCACAATCTAATTCATCATCACACTGAACCATATATTCCTGGCTAGCTCAGATAAAATTCTGCTCAGAAAAGCAACATTTCTTGAACTGAGAGAAAAAAAATATTCAAACATACTGATAATGAAAATGAGAAGATATGGAAGAATATGTAACCTGAAAGAACTTCAGAGGTCACTAGGACATGGTCTGGACAGCAGAGGAATGGGGGTGCAGCGCCCAGGGGGGCAGGTCAAGGGGAGTGTGGGAGAAATCAAGCAAGGACTATATTTGTATAAGGGATATTTGGTCAAAGGAAGAGGTACAGAAGCAGGATGAGTGAATTAAACTTGCAAACACACTTAAGCAATCCGTATTTCTTCAAAAAGATTTCTTTAATATCTTTAGAGACAAAGGAGCAGAAAGCTTGCCTGCATGCATGCATGCATGGAAGAATATATTTATGGAGACTTCCTCTGCCTATTGGAGCTTTATTTTTGTCTTTGCATGTTTGAAGTTTTTGTCAAAGAATGTTCTGACTTTTTTTCTTCTTTTTCCTCAAGAGTTCGCAAAAGAAAAGAAAGAAAAAGCTCTGCTGTGCTCATACTTTTTGCTACTTCTCGAGTTAGCTCAGGGTGGGAGGTGGAGCTTGCTCCTCCTTTTCTTTCGTTAGTTGCTTTGAGATTCACATCTTTTGTTCTTCCGACTCTTATTTGAAATTCTTCTCTTTAAGTCAGCAGGGAGCAAGGGTTGATGAGCCCCAGCCTCAGCTACAGCCTTGGGGCAAAGAAGCTTCTTTTTGAGTAATAGTCTCACAGTTTTGTTTTATTTTTTCCCCCCTCAAATATATGTTGGATATGATGATTTGTAAAAAGGCTTGCTCCTGTGACTTGCACTTCTCTTTTCTCTATAGTTTTCCTACCTCTTTAGTTTTCTTTTACTTTTTCATAAGTTTATAGAATTTTGATAGTTCTTTTCCAGAATCCATATTTTCCCCCTGTTATGGCAGCTTTGATATATTCATTCTGAGCTTTGCTTGTTCTTAAACTGAAGCAAGATCAGAGTAAAGATTTGCCACCCAGCTTCCTAGATATTTAGTGAGAACAAGTATTGAATATCATGGTGCGTTCGCTTTTCATACATAAAGGATTTTTACTGGGACATTACATGCCACATTTCGTTGTTTAAACCGGCACTTAGAAAGATGAATACCGTGTAGGCCTGGGAGTTTTGTTAGGAGACAAGAGGTAAAAATTTTCTGCGATGCTTTTGATTTATTCCTAGTTTTCATCTTTCATTCTGCATAAGGTAGTGTGTAGAGACACTTAAGAGCTGGCCTTTCTGAGCCCGAATTGATTTAATTCTGCATTTTCCATTACCCAAGGACAGACCCTATCCCCCAAATATACGTAAATTCACGAATCCTGTTGAGGCATTTCTGGCTACACACTGGTTCATCAATATTCACAGGGAGAGAGCATGAAAAAGAAAACATAATTTGGAAGCCTAATGCCTGCAGTACTCCACTGAGAGAGAGGAGGTCTGTGTTCTAATCCTTGCTTTCCTTATTTATCTCTTAAATTAACAGTCAGAAGGGAAATCTGGGGTTTTTTCATTTCACACTGGTTTTGCTGTTTCACTTTAGTATAACATTTCCATCTTCACCAGCAACTGATTCATTCTTCACAGTCCAATGAAGTTCTTTGTATTTGAACGTGCGGCACTAAAAGGTGCCTTGCATCCCTTTTTTTGTGCAAAAGAGGGCCCTGTGTCTTGACTGTGAAAATTATCCGTTTCGAAAAATGTTATATTCAGTCACAACTAATCATGCAGTCTGGTTTACTTATTAGTTTTGATCTTGATATTAGCCATTCTGGGAAGCATGTGTGACATTTCACTATAACAGGCTATTGTTTACTATACATATCGATTCTTAAATGCTCCCCAACCAATGTTAAAGATGCTGAAAGCACCCATAGTCACTACTTGATTAATTTGTACACGTTCCTCTTTTCATTTTATGTATGTTACTTATCCCTTGGGAAATGTCTCTGGCATATTCCTTGTGACCCTTCTGTCTGTAACACAGGTCTTTGAAATAAATACATTCAAAACATCTATGCCATGTAAATGGCCATGTCTTACTCCCTTTTTTATTTTTGCCATGGGGGAAGGGCGGGATAAGGGGGCAGTGAGGAGCGGGACAACCACTATATGCTTTTGTCAATCCAGTTTATTTCATTCTAGGAGAAAGCAACACCTTCATAAAATCACCTATAGTAATAAACTAACCTGATAGCCTTCTACAATGGAATGACCGGCTGGATGGATGAGAGGAGAGCGGTGGATGTCATCTGTCTGGACTTCAGCAAGGCTTTTGACACCGTCCCTCACAACATCCTCTTGGACAAGCTCCAGAAGTGTGGGTTAGATGAGGGGACAGTGAGGTGGATTAACAACTGGTTGGATGGCAGGGCTCAGAGGGTGGTGATCAGC
>VZSV01000045.1:3279995-3298495 GCA_013398735.1 Nothocercus julius
GGGGGTTGGACTAGATGATCTCTAGAGGTCCCTTCCAACCTTAAGCATTCTATGATTCTATGATTCTAAAGACTGCTCTGAAATATGACAGGGAAGATGATGACATATACATGCAGAGCTTAAGATAATCATACTGCTGCTCTTCTGGCTTTAATTATTGCTTATTGATTTTTGTCTTCTTTAATTTGTATTTCTTCATTATGTAATATATAAAAAAAAAAAAATCCCCATTCTAAAGACATTCATGTTTACCACATTATTCTATATTCAGAAAAGAGGTTTGTGGGGTTCCCAGGTAAATCATTCATTAAAAATTTTCCTAACACTTCTCAGAATTTGAGAATAATCAGCAAGACTAATAACAATAAAAGACATAATAAATTTCCATGAGAAAAATGTTGCATCACCCAAACTGAAGTGTTTTTCTAGAATGTGTCATTCTGACAAGTCTTCACCAGGGAGAAAAGTTGTCAATGCATCATTTTAAATTTAGTTTGTTTGGTTAATCCTAAACTATCTCATTTTTATAGTTTTTTTTTATATGTATATACTAAGACTTTAATTAATTTTATTTATTTATTTTTCTATATTATAATTAAAAGTCTAATTATAACATTTTAAATTGTTATGGTCATTCAGTGTAGAATTCTATAATCAGTATTTTATACATTATTATGATGCTTCAATATAAAATTGAAGCAAATAATCAATGTAAGAACTCAACATTTAGATCCATTTATTTTAAAAAGAGAATTGGAAGTGTTCAGAGACACAATTTCAAATGTTGTGCTGAAATGCCAGAACTTCCTGTAGAACAGACACTATTTTCTGAACAACTTAAAAGATAGAACCATTTACAAGGAAATTTAGTGAACTTGCTTTTGCTGGAAACTGCTAGAACAAAATCAGACAACTTTCCAAAAAAATAGTCTTTATTATAAGTTCTGGAGGAAATTTATGGCTTATATGACAGAAAAGAAAGCTTACCAGCTTCAGAACTGTGCAAAGATTCTTTGCTCTTTTTATTGTAACAATGTCCATACTGTGTAAGACCTATAGTGGTCAGGCCCAGTATCTTTATTTATGAGCCAGGCCGTCAAAAATACTCTTTCTGAATTCACAAACTATATGGCAAGTGTGAGGTGACTTGTTCCCTGCTATGTTCCTTTGGTTTCCAGCAACTGAAGATGTTGGAATTTCCTGAACCACAGGATGGATGGATGCGTGTGTGTGTATATATATATATATGTATAATATATATATGTATATTTATAATATTACTTCCTTCTCAAGGTCCTGCTCACTCATATGGTCAGGGATTTTTGAAAGGCAGCTTGCAACTTCCTTCACCTGAGGATTTGTTTTGTTACAGTGGCACATAGTCCTTAAGAGCCACTTGTAGTTAATTTATGAACATCTACTTTATTCTAGGTTAAGCAGATCCTTCCTTATTACTTAAGCATAGTTGGGAACTTTTAATCATACATTAAGATCATCTCAGCTAAATCTAGCCATCTGGAAGTGAGGCATCCAGTTTCAAATAGTCTTCTCCATTACTTTACAGTCAGCAGAGGCCGGTAGTTGGGATAAATTGCACTCTGGATTTGCCTCTCTTCAGAGAAATAGGGAGCCTAGATAAACACCTGACAACTAGCAACCCTAGTTTTACACTGTTGTCTTTAAGATGAAGATCCCCTTCAATGAAAGAGAAGCCTCTGTTAAGCAACCCTTTTCTGTCCCCATTTCAGTAGCATAACGTCAGTGGACCAAGGCAACAGGCAACCTGATTCCTAATAGCATAGGAGCAAACATTGACATCTAAGCTAGTGTAGGAAACCAGTAGTAAATAATTTCTGCTCAAACTTATATTGTACTCATACACATACACTCTTACTTCTCAAAAGAAAGCAGATGTATTCAGACTAACTACTCTCCCCAAAACTACACTAACATCAGACTACGTCAGAGCACAGTCTGAGCCTATCTTTATAGATTAATAGTATGTGTGATTTTAAAACATTTAAAACATGTGCCGAATTAGTCAGCTATTATCATATCTGGTCAATAATAATACTCTATGGCACAAACCTGCTGGTTGAGAGGCTTCTTGTACAAAAAAATTCAATGCTTTTGGAATTATATAAGCCAAAAAAGTCTTTGAAATTCCTATCTGCTGTGATTTTCACACAGCACACAAACACACACACACGCACACAAACACACACACACAAAAAAAAAGGTCAATCATGGCTACACAGCTTTTATTGCAAGACCGTGGCTCACCGTATTGTTTCTAATCATTTCATTCTTGCCTCATGCTCCTTTGACTTATTGCATTTACTTGCTGTCACTTGCCTTAAAATTCTTACGTATTTGGAAGCTTTAAAGGATAGGAAACTTGTCTGTTGTGGGGTATAAATCCCTAGCAAAACATTTCCAGAGTTTTCCATTACTTGTTGGCGAGTGGTTTTGCCAAAAAACATTCTTTAATAGAAAAACAAATATATATACACACACATCATGTATGTAAGTATGTGACCAATTTGCCAACAGGCAGGTATATTATATAAGAATATAATCCATATTGGGCTTTTTTTTTAAAATCACAGAAAAATCCCTAAGCTGGCAGATATAAACAAGTCTTGATATTATTACATGGTTTTCATTAACTACTTGAAATTACAGGGTTTGACCCCAAACTAGTTTGCTTCCTTTGGCTGCAATTTGACACCTTGTTTTGATTTTGTTACTTATTTTCTTTTGCCCAAATGCCAAACCCAAAACTAAGTTCAAGGTTTTCCAAAAATAATTTTGGAATTAAAAGACAGCAAGAACTCCTGCGATTCCTCAGGAACTTAAGAGCATGATCTTGTGTCCAGTGAAATCAATGTGGTCTTTATATGGGCTAAAATGGGTTCAAGTTTTTACTACAAGGGTGTGGAGGTAGTTTACCTATGAGAAAGGTCTCCCTAAAGACTTCAAAAAGAGTTTTTCTTTAATCCTGTACTCCTGCCCCTACGTTCTTCCTTAAGGCAAACATTTTTCATTCACTTGTTTTCGTTTGGCGCTTTTTCTTTTAAACTCAGTTATAACAAAACAACAGGTAGTAACTGATATGGGAAGATCTGAATAAATGAAGACCCATGGGTCAGATGCACACCCTTCACCTCTCCGATGGAGTTTGTTAGGAAACCAGAGTAATTTGGTTAGATGGCCCAGCAGAGGGAATATTCAACCTTTAAATAAATACACAATAAAAATAGCACACTGTTACTATAGGGTTACTGGACTGTAGCAGTAAATGAACTGAATAAAATTTTATGGCTTCTTAACATGCTGAGGTTTTGCGATGTCGTCCATCTTGTAGCCTAACAACATTTCCCAGCCTGCTATCACTGAAACTAATAGTGCGGATGGAAATTTTATGAGAAATGGGAAATCTACATTGGTTTTATATTATGTCAGTGAAATGAATAAAGACCATATTTTGGCATTAATAGCTAATGGTAGAAAGTGCGGCAGGAGGGAGAATGAAAGAACTGCTCCATCTTCCGCTTTTGAATTGATGTTTTTTAAAGAGTTGGCCGTAATTATGATATTTGAATGTCATTATCATTAAGCTGATAAATTATTTAGTAAGAAGGTGAACAAGGCAAAGAGATCGTTGGTGTATTCAAGCATCTTAGTTGTATTCCATAAGTCTTGTTGTGACTCCCCGACTGCTGTATTAATCACATGGATACCATAGATATGTTCCGTTATTATCTTTCACTGCAAGGTCAAAGTTTTGTTCTAACATAGCGTATGGGAAGGCGGGGGGAGAAGAAAACTCAAAATTATTAATCACTTCAAAGAACAATGATAACAAAGGTTCTTTACTAACTCAAAATGGATTCCTTAATATGTCTCAAACAGAGATGTCATAATGACCTCCACATCAGACCGCCCCTAGACAACACAGATAGCACGCAAAGCAGATTTAGGAGAAGAAGCAAATATAACAGCAACAGAACGGCATGCAACCAAGGTCTGCTTCCATGGAGCCTGACGCACAGCCATGGGAACGTGCTTTGGAAGGTAATCACTGGATGAGTTTTTCTCTCATTTGTAAATGAGATGAGAATAGCTTTGCTCACCATCATGAATTTTTTGGTTGGTGACCAGACCAGAAAAAAAATTAATTATTGTAACTTTTTGAGGAGCAAACCTGGAATTTTGTAGAGCTTTGATGGAAAATAAAACAGAGTGCACAAGCCCTAACCTAAGAATAACCTCCATCTCCCTAGAACAAAAAGCAAAAGCACACCCTTTAATAACCTGTCACAAGCTAAAAGTCAGGAACACACCTGTAACTGCTAAAGCACTTAAGTACAGTCCCAAATGTGGTTGATTTCAGCTGATTTAAATCCTTCTCTGAGCTTATGTATAATATCTAAATATCTAATATATCTAATATATCTAATATATATAATATATAACATATATAAAAAAAAATTATTGAATTGATTTTGAGTGTTTCTTCAGTTTATTAATTTGGCAAATAGTTGAGATAAATAATTTTCATTCTGACTTGTAATGGAGTGTTATTAGCCATTAGATATTAATAAAATGATTAATGTTTCATTATATAATTGTTTCTAATGCTCAGTTTTTTTAATGCTCAGTTTTTTTTTTTTTTTATTTGAACAAATTTATCGGTTTTAATTTGAATAAATGTTGGCAAATGAGAATGTTGCCAATTTACATAAGGTTAGAGCCAAAAAAGTTAAAGTATAATGGTTGGTAAACTTATGGTACTGTTCAAAATTGTGGATCTCGGATGAACTTTTGAAGCAGACCTTTACCAGGCTTTTATTAGTCTGAATACTGGTCAAGTATATATCCCGTTTATAGCGTAAAGAGAGTAAGGGAAAGAAACATAAAAGATAAGAGAGAGAGAAAGAGAGAAACACAGAGGGAGAGAAATACACAATATATGGAGTATGATTCATTCTGTTTCATAGATCAGTTGTAGAATCGTCTTTTCCAGATGTTGCTCTCATCAGTAGCTATATGGGGAACTTACATACTCACTTTAAGATAGCCAGATTATGAAATGCACTAAGATGAAATGCATTTTTAGTGACTCAGTGTTGGTCTCATCAAATGGTCTCAGTGGCTTAGAATACATGACTGCTTGTGAAAATTTTACCGTGTCTCCAAAATATCTTAATAATCAATATGAATTTTGGAAAGAAATATTATTTATAATGAAATCCATTTTAAAAAATAAAATTTCCATGAAATTATCTTGGTTCTCCAAATGCTTACAATGAAGAATGTCATCTCTTATGTCTTAGGCAACTGTACTTTATGTCCTTGTTCACTGCAATATTTTAAAATCAGAATGAGACAGTTCTTTTATAATTTTTCCCATTATTTTGCTAAATCAGGTTTTCAGAAGACTTGAAAAATGCAGAGAAACTTTGCAAAATGATTTTCATATTTCTTGCCTTCTTTAAGGCTGCAAATGTCATTCATATCAGATTCTTAGTATTAGTTTCCATTCTCAGTTCCTAAAAGAAATATCAGCTCAACAGTCTCTCTTTTTATTTCTCATTCTTCTTTTCACTTTTACACTTAGACATTGGCAGTGTAATATGAACAAAAACAATGCACAATACAGTGTAAAATTCAAAGTGTTGATATTATTTGCATGATTGCTGTGTAGCATAATGGGTTCACAGGCCTTATCTTGGCCCAGCAAAAAAGAATGAGTGTCAGCCTTGAAGAATACAAAAGCAGCACTATTTTGTTGAAAACTTATATGCAAATATTAGGCATAAAAGGTGAAAAGACCATATACAGCGTATATCAGAATGTCACTAGGATAGCTGCCACTGTAATAGAATAATTTATTCTGTAAATTTAAAATCTGTGATTATTTACTTGTTGCTTCTTTTAGTATTTATGCAGTCGTGTTTAACTTTTTTACTTATTATAACAGTGATGCTGGTTTCTTTAGTTCTTTTATATGTGTTATATAGCACCTTTGTGTGAGATGTCTTTGTTTTTTGTCTACATGAGCAGGATTGCAACATAATTTAGATTTTTTTCTTTCTGGGTATTTTTAGGATTAGTGATCTACAAGACAGAACATCACAAATAAGGTCTTTGACCTTGCCCCATTACTTCCCATTTTGATAGCTGTCTGTTAAAGATGTATCAATTTTGTCGAGAGAAGTTGCGTCTCTATATAAACCCCATACCTCAAAAATGGAAAGCATTTCCAACACAATAGCAAAGAGAAAATATATAATGAAGGGTTAAATTTGCACAGAAAAAAAAAAAAAAAAAAGTCTTCATGTCATGCCACCAGCTGTGAACAGAATTCATTTGCCTCTCAAATATAGCCCCTAGGGAAGATCCCAGGAGTGGTATGTGAAATACAAGGTTGT
Organism: Nothocercus julius; assembly: GCA_013398735.1. Classification (NCBI taxonomy): domain Eukaryota; kingdom Metazoa; phylum Chordata; class Aves; order Tinamiformes; family Tinamidae; genus Nothocercus; species Nothocercus julius. The sequence continues at coordinate 3,286,433 of VZSV01000045.1, forward strand.
AAATGTCCCATAGACATTATGCAATTTTAGGGCTTGTTTAAAATCATTAAAAGAAATGAAAACTAAATAGCACCAAAAAGAGAATGAAAAATAAAAAAGAAACAAAAATGCTAAAACTCCCATAATATTAAATGTTCAGCAGGCAGAAATCAGGCAAGACTGAATCTTTCCTCTCCTACTTCATGTTTAATCTCAACTCTTTTCTAAGTTTCTCTCCATTTTCCTGTTACACTCAGTTGTTGGGTGTTGTTTTTTTTTTTTTTATATATATATACTGTCCTTTGTTCCCTTCTATTTCAGCTGCTATCTCCCAGTGCTCCTTTCTTTACTCTCTGCTTAATTCAGCAAAACAGTTGTGCCCATGCTTGATGTGATTGACTTCAACAGGATTTCTCAGATGCTATGAGTAAAGTATGTGGTTTCTGTCCCCTTGTCTCTCTTTCAGCCTAGTACTTTCCTTATTAACTTTTAAATACTCCAAATCTCCAGGGCCCTGAACTCCCTTAACTCTTTCTGACACAGATGGGAGCTAAAGACAACTGGCTTTTCATAGGCACTGCTCAGCATTTCACCTTATCGATACTTTAATGCCCGATGGGTCAGATCCAAAGTCTCTTGAAGTCAATGAAAAATCTCTCATTGACTCAAACAGGCTTTGGATCAAACCCTATTTGTTTATCTGCCCTTCTGTGTTAACCTTTTATGTTTCTCATCTTTCCCTATCAATACCCCTTGCTAGAGGCAATCTTGGCAGGACTAAAAACACAGCAAAAATTAATAAGGTAACCACATTATTCAACATACAAAAGAAAAAAAAAAAAAAAAAAGTTAAGAGTTTGCTTTAAATGAGAAAAAGTTTATGGCTGGAGCAGCATTTCAACCATTGGATTTGGTAGGTTGGATTTTGTGGTTTTCAGCCTCCTGTTGAGAAATCCATTTGTAAAATTCCATGTGGCTGGAGAGCTTCTAATTGACGCAAAGCACAATGGGAGGAGGTACAGGGGAAGAAAGAAGAGAAAGAAGAAAAAACCTTGCTGAATTACATTATTTTAATTTTGGAATTTTTTTATAAAACACATAACTCAGTGTGCAGATTCTCTGCAGTTTATAAAGAAAACATGAGATATGCTGATGCATAAAATATTGGGCCCAACATCGCAGTATGTGCAAAATTCCATACAAAATTCAGATGTGCGGTAGAATAGGAATTCCTTATTTCTCGTCTAGATTAAAATGGGTGCATAATTGATCTGGTGAAAAATATATGCAACACTTCTTTTTTAATAATTTATATAGAAAAGATGTTTAGGCATTTGGCGTCAAGGACAGGTCTTGTAAAAGGCTGACATGAAAACACATGTTAAAACAGTCATTTCCTATAAACAAAGGACATTCTCCTTCCCTCTTCTCTCCACTTTAATTAAAATGGCACAATATAAACATTATTGGCAGTACAAAAAATAAGTGACCAAGCTTATGTAATCATTTAGCAGTTGGTTGATGTTATATAGAAATGCATAACCCTTAATATTAGAGATACATGACAGATGCCTCTGTAATGCTAATATAATCTAGGAATCTAGGAAGTTTTCTTGTGATTCAGGTATTTATTTAAAAATAAATAAAATAAGTAGAAAATGGGGAGAATAATAGTCTACCCAAAAGGTCATATAGGTACTTGTATAGAACAGTATTGAGCAAACATCATATTTTAGGTTAAATAAGATTATTTGCCTGTTCAACTGAAGCATAGGGGAAAGTCTAAGTGAATGGGTTGAGGTTGCTCAGGGATTTTGCGCCTGAGCCCCCAAACTCTCTGCCTATTAAACCATCCTGCCAATAACAGGCACCTCTAGATCCTATCAGTCACTGCAGCTTCTATAAATAGCAGAAGGGTGGGGGGGAGACTTCAACATGTAATCCGATGTTTACTGAATCTGCAGGCAGAGAAAGAAAAACAAATTATTTTTCTATAAGAGGACCAGGGGAGCATAGCAAGAGCTGAGATTGTTTGAGAAATCAAACTGTTTGCAATTACAGCAGAAATAGCAGTCGGGCTTGGACACAGCCACAATCTGATGAGAGGACAAAGCAGGCATGCAGCATCACCCTTGTAAAGTAACGTGGAGTGTGAGCCTCTACAAGCTGCTGCTAATGGGGAGGTAGAGTCCTCTTGGCCCTCTGTGGAAAATACATCCTTATTAATTAATAAATCTTGGTGAAGTGTGAAGACAGAGAGTGAGGATGAATTGCCTGAGCCACTTCCCGTACAACGGTGTAAGCCCAGAGTACTCACTGCATGGAGACGTACATCAGAGAAGTCCCTTGGAGCGAGGTAAAATAAAACTGTAGTGCACATAATACATGTTAATGACAATAAAAATCAATATATATCATTGCTGCATATATGTATGTATAGAAGCAGGTAGCTACAGTGTAACGAAGACAGCATGTCACTGGATATTTTGCAGCATTTCACTTAAAGATCTCCTCATATTGGTGAAATTCACAAATACCAAGCTCCCAACCTGTGTAACAGAAGCTTGAGTTAGGTACTGCTAAAAGGGAAGAATTCAGTGGCATGGCAGTTGCCTTCTGAATTTCATGGATAGGCCAATTTTGTACTTTTCAGAAGCTTCATGTAAGGATTCCTTTGGGAAACGACCAACCCCAAAACAAACAAGAATGTGACTAAGATCTCATTTGCTATTTTCCACTTGATGCAATTCACTTCCAAGGGAGTGATTTTTCACTGTGTCTCGTTTTAAACTGAATTTTTAACTTTTATGTAGACATTGGAACGATGTTCTAACTTCTATGCACTCAGGTGTTTGCCTAATAATTGTAGATAAACGTCCTCACTGCAGGAGGAAGAACACTTTTCACTTTGCAGGTTCCAGTCTATGTGGTCATATCCTTTTTTATTTTACTTTTCTCTGTCAGTCTTCAGACTCTTGTGGTATGATTTAAGGGAATAAATACTTTTTTTTTTATATTACAATAAATTATTCATTAATGTTTCTGTTCGAGAAATCATAAAAAGTTATTCTTCCCCATTACAAAAATATATATTAAAAAAAGGAGAAACCCATATAAAATATTAGTGCTATCCTGAATGAAAAACAAAAAGAAAATAAAACAACTCTTGAAACTGTAAGATTCAGATACAGACATATGGTCAAATTCACCTACAGAGAATGTACATAACACAGAAATTAAACAAACTGTTTACAGCCTGCTCATATTAGATGAGAATATACAGCTGATTTCAGCCATTAACTACATCAGTTATCAGTACTACAGTCAGTAGTCAATCCTGTTTCTCCATTTCTGTGGGATACATCCAGAAATCTGATCAGAAAGGAGAAGCCAGTATTTTCATTTCTCACACTACTCACCCAGGAACCTTACTTATGAACTGTACTCTGATAGTTTCCATAAAGCTCTTTTCAAACTTCATGACAATACTTTTCCAGACCAATGATTCTTATAGACCACAGGAAATCACATCCTTCCTATAAAAGTAATATCACAAGAGACTTTTTTTAAAAAGTTGTCCGTTCACCTTTTTGATATATGACTTGAAACTTCAGATGAAAACTTGTCTTTTTGCTTGATCTGGAAGATTTGCTTCGCCGTCTCAGATAATAGGCTGATTTGGGCAATATTCCAGCTTGTGGCATCTTACATGCACAGTAGAATCATTTCACAGTCTTGAAGTGAAGTCCATCAACATTAGAAACTGTTGTGTTGAAGATCAGTGTTCAAAATATAGCTTTAAGCCACCATCAGATTTAAGCCATCATCATCAATATGCATCCTCTTCTGCCTTGTAAGAACAGCAAACACTCAAATTGTTTTCCCTACCTCATTCTTAAAATCAGAGTAAGAGTTTTGGTGAGCTCTGAGAGGTATTATCAACATCTCTGCCCACTGGAAATGGCAGCGAGAGCTTGTTGCTCAATCTGTGCATATTTTTTTCTCAGCTGGTGCTTAAGGTCCTGGTGCACAAGTACTGAATCTGCTTCCATACTAGTGTACAGGAAAAATAGTTGTTACCAGCATGTATGCAATGGTCTGAAACTCCACAAAGCTGAAAGCAGGCTGTTAAATACTCATTGATGAGGAGGGAAAAGAAGAACTCAGAGCTACTTTGAAGTGCAAGAGAGACCCCAGGCAGATGCTTTTACCCACTGGTGAATATAATAAAATAACCTAAAAAGCCTGGCTTTCACCTATGTGTTTTTGGAGCATTTTGAAAGGTTAAGGTTAGTTCAGAGGTGGGCAGATCTTTCTGACAGGAAAGCAAGCGAATTGCACCAGCTAGTAAGGAGGAAAGACATCTTTCCTCCTATATCCACCTCCTAGAAGAGCTGCGTAGATGAGCTGGGACGAAGTAAGGGAAAAGCGGTCACAGTAACTGGGGTGTAAACTCTAGGCTTAGCATTTTAAATGCTGTCATTTGTCATGACAAATTTGTCAATGAAAGACGTTTTGACATGACTGAAACAAAAGAGGAAAGATGAAATAGCAAACACTGTGCTGGGATACATCAACATAAATGCAGCCTGAATTAGTCCTCTGTTTTTCGTGATAAGGCCTTAACTAAAGCATAGTATCCAATGTCGAGTGCTGCGCTTCAGAGATAGAAGTGGAAAGAGGACAGAGGAAAGAAAACAGAGTGATCAGAGGTCTAGAAACATTAACTGGGAAGAAAAAAAATTAAATAATTGGGGTCATTTTACTAAAAACCAGGGTAACTTATAAAATCTTTTATATCTGTATACATAAATAAGCATATGCTTTTGTGTGTGTGTGTGTGTGTGTGTGTGTGCATGTATAAATATACATAAACTGATAAAAAAAAGGAAACTTTTATTCTGCATGTCCGTAATCAATAGGACCATGTCAGGAGTTTAAATTGCATGGAGAAAGAATCAGGCCAGATTCAAAGAGAATCTTGCCAGATTTTCAAAACACGGAAACAACGGGGAGTAGGTTGCCTGGAGAAGTTGTGGAGTGGTCAGAATCAGAATATTTCTGCAATGTATTTTAGGGGCATGATGTTGGTAAAGTTGTGCATTAAGACAAGAGATGAATAAGATGACTTGCAGTCAATTCCCATATTTCTGAGCCTTGATTCTATATGCATTTTAACTTTTTCTATTAAAAGTCATCAAAATTGACACATTTCCACAAAATGCTTGTATTTTCTGTGAAAGCCATAAAGCAGTCATTGCAAAAACATATCAACAACAACAAAATATTTTTACGATGAAGCTTTAGACATTGTGTGTGATATAGTATACTCTTGTGACATACCCATCAGTAATTGCTCAAGACTGTGAGGCAGCAGGTCTTTTCCAGCCTGAGATTTCTAGAATTTTTTTTTTTTTTTTCAAAAGCAGACCACTTCCAACTGCTAAAATATACCAAGTTAACATGTGGTTTGGGACTGTCAAGAAGTTAATACCTGACTTTCTAATTAACTTGAAAAACGGAGGTGCTGTGGATCTATTCAAGTTTCATTTGCAAGAGTTAACTGGTGTAAACTTACCGTATTGACACAGGCAGGTAATGGCCTGTAGATTTCACCTCAGTTTTCTGCCTTTCATGAATGAGGTTGAGCATCAACTTTGAAAAGACTTATGGTATTCTTTGAATTTCTCCAGACCCTGATAGCTTTCTCATCCTGCATACAATTTTACCTTTGGCTAATTTCCGAAGGGCACTTAGGGCTTCGGGTGCTGTTTCTTTTTTCTTTTTTTCTTTTCCGTAATTTCCCAGGTAGCCACAAAGCATCTCTTCATAGCTTGACAGTGTCCTCCTGACGGGAAAACAAGAAAAAAAAAATCTAATGGGCTTCTATATAATTTGTTTCTTAGAATTTGTCTAGGTTTTTACTTCACATTTTTGTACTTCTATAGTCTTCTGCTATTTTCCCATACACAACATTTTCATGCCTAAAAAGTATAAAACCATCCACTACACTGATTTTTGTCTATCCAAATTCAAAGTAGAAGCTCTACCTGTCTGGTCAGCTATGGCTTCTTTCCAATGAAATATAAAACTGTTGCTGATTTTTGCACTCACACATGTTTTTGAACAGTTTTTCACTAAACCCATGTTGCTAAATTTTAAGATGCTTGAGTCACAGTTGCAAAGCACAATTTCTGTTTCGAGTACTTTTTTAAAGATTTTCACGCTCATCCATTTTGTTTGCTTGCTTATGATTATAAATTAATCAAAGCTGAAACTTCTTAATTACAACATCAACTGCATGTTCTCTTTTCTTCATATTTTCTTTCAGACTCAATTGCTTGCTTACTTAACTAGATTAGCCTTAAAATGCCAAAAAAAAGGTTATTAAAAGGGAAAAAGGCAAAGAAGGAAAAAGTCATTTCCATCAACCACACATATAAATGAGCACATAAATCATTAAATTTACATTTTCTTGGCATCTTTTTTTTCAGTCTTCCAGTCTTCAGTCTTCTTTTAATTTAGCCAAACTACGGGGAAAAAAAAAAGACTTGTTTTAAAATGATTGCAACCTTCCAGATGAATGTATTCAAAACTGAAGAAAAATATATGAGAGAAGATCATTTAGGATCCATTTTCCATTAAAATATTTTTCCCTGAAATAGTTAAAAAAGTATAAGTAATATCAAATAATGGCTTTCATATTTACCCCACCACAAAATCCTTAATTCACTGAGTAAATAAACTTTTCTATGGGAACAAAGAGTTTCTCATTTCAACTTTCACGCTCCACCTCTCTCATCCTTATAGGTTTCCTGTCTAGCCCCAAATCAATAGCATTTATACTTTTGGTTTTAAGAAACCCTAAAAGGGGACTTTAGTTTCAAGCAGTAACAAGCAATTCTCTCCACAACTTTTCTATTCTTCACGTCTTCCTTCTCCTTTCCTAGTGTTTTCCCTATGATTTTTCATAGCTTTGATGCTAAGAAGCCAAAAGTGAGTTTCTGAAGAAATCAAGAATATGATTTATTTCACTTAATGTCAGGTGTCTGCACTACTGACGTGTACATCTGAGATTAGGCTCCCCTTATAGTGAACAAAGAGAAATAGAAACTCCACAGGTCCATTTCTTCTCTCATATTTAAACAAATCTTATGATGAGACAGATGGTACCTTTAGAAGCACCACCTTTGGTCAAACTAATTCCATCCCTGAGTATGACTCAATTAACTGCATGAAAGCAAGTCACCATGACTTGTATTATAGTTAGTGGAGAACTAATTGGTATAGTCAATGCAGGGTTTGGAACCATTTGTCTTGCCCTTAGGAAATGCCACTATTTAGATAGATGATTCAAAGCTCCTAATTCTCAGATCCCAATTGAAAAGCAGGACAATTTTTTTTTCTTATTTAGATCTGATTTTCAATCTTTTCTGTTCCGCATTGTTTTAAGATGTACTTTCTCTTTAAGTCACTTAATGAAAGATGCCATACCTCTATGAAACTGGTCGGGGAACTTTGACTATTTCAGTTTAAAATGTGTATATTTCATTAAAAAGTACTTAACTGACTGCAGAATAGTTTATATTCCATATTGTTTCTATTTCACAATATTATGTTAATATTTCACAATATTAAGTGTTTGTTGAAATTGTTAACATCTCTCAAATCATTTTTTTATTTAAATTTCTTCTTCAGAAATTGTATCAAAGTTCTAAACATTATCATTGTAGCAGTGAGTTTTATATCTTTCCGGAAAAGACTGTCTTCTGCAAGACAAAATACAAGATCTTTCATAGCTTTATTTTTACATGGAAATATCTATACATATATTTTAATGTTATTAGGTTTTTGTTTTAATTGGTCCTCCCAGAAGTGGTAATCTCACCTAACTTTAGCCACATAACGTCTCACATCTAATTTGGCTTATAAAGGTCCTTGGTAGTTTAGAGAAAACACCTCCAAAGTGTGATTTGTATGCTCTTAGACAGCTGTTTTGAGGTGAATTGCCATTTAGATGGTTGAAGTTGGGTAAGATGAATGTTCTCAGTTTTGCTCTAATTTTGCACTACTTCTATTCACTTCAGTTTCCACAGTAAAAGTGGCAGCCTTTGATATGCTTGAAGGATCCTTCAGGAAGGAAATTTCTTTATAAATACAGAGATCAAAATTTTGAAGGGAGAAACTATTTGAAGAAGAAAATTCTCTGAAAATCAGCATGGATGTACTGAAGGCAATGGTCCTGTGCTTATTTACACCCCCTGATATTCAGCCATCATCTGTGTGTTAGAGTGGACAGGAACTATGATTAGTCACTTCTTTTTTATGTATTTAAAAAAAAAAAAAAACAAAGGTTATAAAAAGAAGTCATTTCTTTGGATTTTCATCAGTCGATATTTACAAGATTCCCATGAAATAGATAAAGCTTGAAACAATATGTTCAGGGCCTTGTCGAACAAGTCAAATGTAGCTGTTATTCACACTAGGAGGAATGTTCTGGGTATTAAATTATCCACAGGCTGCAGCTGAGCAATTCAATACTCAATCTGCTAAAAGCCCAAGGAAATAAAAATCACATAAGGAATTCTGGACTGAAAGAATATTTTCTTTCTAATTTCTGACGTGTGATGACAGTTCATCTTACATCATGTCACATTAACTTAACACACTCAGAGAAATAAACCTGTTTTTCCAAAGCAGAGAGAGACAGGGAGGAAAAAAAAGAAGTGTTCAAAGGAATTCTTCTCCTCAAACGGATCCTTATACTATCATTCTGGACAGTGAGCAGTCAATCCAAATTTAGCAGGCAGATGGAGACAGAGCAGATGAGTAAGTGGATCCTCTTTCTCTGAGGAGCTGGCAGACGCTGTGGTTCACCAGGCACCTGAGTTATGCTTTAAATAGGTTAGCATGTCTATAATTTACAAAGAGAAAATGCATTTAGCAGAACAAACGAGCTAAGCATCTGGTCTATGTCGCTAACTGGAGCTGTGTTTTCTTCAGATATTTGAAAAGAAGAATCTCACCAAAAAACAAAACCCCACTGTTTAGTAGAGATATTCTGTCTCAGGATGTTTCATTGACAGGACATCCCTGACTGAGAGGAACTTAAAGCATATATAGTTCAGACTTAACTTGATGACTACCCACATTCTCTATTTGTTTTGAGAGTAACTGTAAGTCAACTTCTGTGTAAATCTCTTTTGAAATTTGGGGACCATGAGCACTCAGTTCTGGAGATGTGAAAAAACATGGCATATTTCTTGACAATTCCTATTTTATGCAAATTAAGTTGTAAATATCTTCAACTGGACATCCAACAGCTATCAAAAGTCCTAGGGACAGGATATGCAGCATTCCTCTCTTTCAAGAGACACGGGCTAGTATCTCAATATAGTTTTTCAGCTAGTATCTCAATATAGTCTTAATTCAGTACTGTGCCATAAGAAGTAAGGCTTATTTTTTTTTCCCTGGATGAAAAATAAAACTGAACACGCAATTGCTTGTGCTGAATAAAAATCCCATGAAATTGCTTGAGTCTTTTAAAATTGGGCTTCTGTGTAGCTTGTTACTCTCTGTGCTTGCCAACCTCCCGCTTAGTATTTCCTGGAGTTCTGTATTTGAATGAGTAATATTTTTAAGCCACACTTGTACCACATGGAAGGAAAGTTGCTATTTGCATGAAAAAGCTCTTCTTGCTGTGGTACATAGATGTACTGAAAAGCTTTCTCTAGAATAAGCAAGTTTTCAAAATGAGAGATCAATTTCTATAAGCTGGAGACGAACAGCTATCCATAGGTAAGTCTGAAAAGAAGATTAATTCAGGGTAGTGCAGTATTGTTTCTGTTACTGTTTCTCAAAGAGAGATAAATATTTCATTAAAAAAAAAATCTTCAACTGGGGTGGTGTTGATTTTAGTTTTTTTTAAAAAGTAATAATTTGATTTAAGGGAGACAGAAGTTTTGATTTCTTGTTTTCACTACATTAGAATTTATGTCAAAAAAGCTGCTTATCTATTTTTGATATGTAGGCAAAGAAGTATAATGCTCAAAATGTAGGTGCTAATATGTGGCCTGTTATAGACTCCTAGTGATTCACTTCATGCATCTTTCTTTTTCTGTTTTCCCCTAGGTGAATATAACTTTTTAACTGCCAGTGAATGTTTGTATATCATTGCTTTAGAATCATAGGTATCATGGAATCATAAAAAGAATGTAATCTGGAAGGAACTCCTTATGGTGGAAGAAAAAAAAAAAAAAAGAATAAAACAGCACCACCAACAAAAAACCCTAATACCCTAATACTCAGCTAGGATTTTCTTAGTTGCAACTTTTAACCTTGTGTCTGCACTCTGCACCTCTGAAACCCTTCTAGTTCCACCTCCAGCTTCTCCATAACCAGGTAGTTAAAAACAGCTCCCACCCTCCAAACTTCTCCAGGCTGAACAAACCTACACATCTCAGCTTCTTCTCATGCACCATGTGTTCCTGTTCCCAGCCATCTAGGTAGCCCTCAGGTTGACTTGATTCAATCGCTCAATGTCTTCATTGTGCTGCGGAGCCCAGAATAGGACACGGGGCTCCAGATATGGTTTAACAAGAGCATAATAAAGGAGAAGAACAAATTCCCCTAATCTCCTGATTATACTAGTGCTAATCTTCTGACTATACGGTCCCACACGCAGTTAGCTTTCTCTGCAAGGTTCAACTGGTCCATCAGGATACCCGGCTTTTTTGCAAAGCATTTTTTTCCCGGGCAGGCTGACAGCCAGCATATATTATTGCATACTTAATGATGCATTGATGCAGTGGACACTGAAATATTAGTGTCATAAATAATAATTTCTGCTGCAACACCATCAACAGAAAGTTATTATATCATACGATTATTTTGTATCTCATAGACCTTTCCTGTTGTTGTATAATCACCAGAGCTAGTATGGAAAAGTGAACTGTGATTTATTGACAGCAAACAAGGATGAAGCAGTCTGAACTAGGATATGTAACACTTTAAAATCCGAAGTTAGTTAGTTTAAACTAGCAATTCTATCAAGAGCAATCTTCATCTCCAAGCAACAGCTTTTCCCAATGAAAATAGGTGACTGAAAATAAATTCATAAAGATAAATTCAATCCATGTATTCTATATATTCCACTCACTGCACAGTTAGATTATCTTGCTAGTTTATCTGTTAGATTATCCAGTAAGAATTATAGCAATTGACTGGAGGACATTAATTTATTTTTGTGATTTTTAAAATATGAAAAAAAATGAAGCAAAAGGAAAGAAAGAAAAAAAAAAAATACCACAAGCTTTTGTGACTTTCCCCAGCCTGACAGAAGAGAACACTAAAAATAAAAACCGTGGAGAATTACTACACTGAGTGTATGAGCTTCATGTCCATGTATTTTTGTGTATCTAAGCAACTAAACTAACCTCTCTTTGCCCTGTTTATTTTGAGAAACTAAGGATGTAAAATTCCCCCAGTTGTAGATGTTGTGACCTCCACATTTCATACAACACTTGAAGAGAGTTTGGCGTGGTAAACTGCTGCCATTTTCTCTTTTCAATAGACATTTTGCAGCACCTATATCCCAGACAAATAGCCAGCAGATGATCAGTTTTTTCCTCCCTTCTCTTGATAAATGTTTCCCCTTTTCCACTTGGCTGGCAGAAAGACGACCATTAAACGTTCATTTGTTTAAGCTAACAGACTGTGGTCATTTGGTCCCCTGGGAGGGCAGGAATCCAAACAGGTCTAAAATGGCATCGTTTAGGAACACAATCAATTCATTATCTTTTTCATAAAGTTTGCATGTGCCAGCATTAATCATAATGGAGTGGCACTGGGCAGAAAGTTCCTACCTAAGCAAGTTCCGTGCTGCGGCATCTCTTTATCATTTAACTGCCTCTTGCAGTTAGGCTTTTATTGTCTGCTCATTCAACTGTTGTTTTATGAGTGCTTGTGTGCCTTTTGTATGCACCAGCCGAACAACCTCCAGTGAACCTTCATTCAGTTGTCCCCGCATGGGTCTGTTTATTCTGCATTCACACATTGTCCTAGAAATGAACTCTTTACCACTTT